>JAWMAR010000536.1:987224-1270358 GCA_036785375.1 Leucoraja ocellata | reverse complement strand
CTCATCTCAGTCCTAAATGGCCTACCCCTTATTCTTAAACTGTGACCACTGGTTCTGGACCACCAACATTGGGAACATTTTTCCTGCCTCTAGCGTATCCAATCCCTTAAGAATTTTCGATGTTTCTATAAGATATCCTCTCATCCTTCTAAACTCCAGTGAATACAAGCCCAGTCGACCCAGTAGACATGTCCAGAAAGCATTCACCCTTATCAAAGGCAGCACACTGGAAACTGTTGCGCAAGTTGAGTTTCAAAAGAAAATATTCAGTTATTATGGTGAAATCACGTTAAACACCATAAACCCCAGAAACTATAATTATACAAAGGTCACGTCAACAGCTTCTAGTGCAGAGAAACAGTTCTTTCCCCTCCGGATCTTCATCAACCACGCACTTTAATACTGCACTAAAATCAGCAATGTTGCTTCATGTTTAGGTTTATTATTGTCACGCGTACCGAGGTACAGTGAAAGGTTTAGCTTGCTATCCAAACTCTGGAAGTGCTGAAAGTAAGCATACAGATGCAGCAGGCAGTGAAGAAAGCAAACGGCCTGTTGGCCTTCATAACAAGAGGAATTGAGTATAGGAGCAAAGAGGCCCTTCTGCAGTTGCACAGGGCCCTAGTGAGACCACACCTGGAGTATTGTGTGCAGTTTTGGTCTCCTAATTTGAGGAAGGACATTCTTGCTATTGAGGGAGTGCAGCGTAGGTTCACAAAGTTAATTCCCGGGATGGCGGGACTGTCATATGTTGATAGATTGGAACGGCTGGGCTTGTACACTCTGGAATTTAGAAGGATGAGGGAATTTTATTGAAACATACAAGATTATTAATGTTTGGACACGCTAGAGCCAGGAAACATGTACCCGATGTCGGGGGAGTCCAGACCCAGGGGCCACAGTTTAAGAATAACAGATAAGCCATTTAGAATGGAGATGAGGAAACACTTTTTCATGCAGAGAGTTGTGAATCTGTGGAATTCTCTGCATCAGAGGGCAGTGAAGGCCGGTTCTCTGGATGCTTTCAAGAGTGTTAGATAGAGCTCAGAATAGAATAGAATAGAATAGTTTCTTTATTGTCATTGTAACATGAACCATGTACAACGAAATTTAAAATGTCAGCCAGTCAGTGCAGCATTCAAACATTTCTAAAAGCTAACGATACATACAAGGTAAAATATTAAAGATAAACAACTAAATAAACAGCTCTTAAAGATAGCGGAGTCAAGGGATATGGGGAGAAGGCAGGAACGGGTTACTGATTGGGGATGATCAGCCATGATCACATTGAATGGCGGTGCTGGCTCAAAGAGCCGAATGGCCTACTCCTGCACCTACCTGTCTATTGTCTATCAGATAGTACTGTACATAAATATAATCAAGCCAAGCTCAAGTACAATAGGTAGAGCAAAGGGGAAGATACAGAGTGCAGAATATAGTTCTCAGCATTGTAGCGCACCAGTTCCATTGACAAAGTCCACTGTCCGCAATGGGGTAGAGGTGAATCGGACAGTACCCTAGCTTATGGAAGGAGCGTTCAAAAGCCTGATAACAGAGGGGAAGAAGTTACTAAAATTTGTCCTCAGTTCTAAGCATTGTAGTGCATCAGTTCCAGAGACAGAGTGGATATGCAGGGAATGGAGGGATATGGATCACGTGCAGGCAGAGAAGATCAGTTTAACGGCATCGTGTTCAGCACAGACATTGTGGGTCGAAGGGCCTGTTGCTGTGCTGTACGGTTCTCTCTTCTATGTATTTGCTACATGATATGGGTTACAACTATGATTGCTGTAACATTTAAATATTGGCCTCCGAGCTAAATGTTATGTGAGGAATTTAGTTTGGTATGAGTAACGCTGAGAAGAAGGTGATCCGGAGTATGCTTTTTGTGTGCTGCAAAATGGCAAAAAGCATTTCACTTCAGTACACCTGGGTGTATGTGAATGTGACTAATAAAATACCTTTGATACCTTTGTAATACCATGTATTCAAAATTACATGGGCAATTTTGTTAAGATTATATTTTTGTCACAGTAAATGAGATGGAAAGACTGTGGAACTTTAGCTGGACAAGTGACCCATTCACAATACTTGTTCTTGGACTAAATAAATGCGAGATGGAATGGTTGCAAAAATACCGGCCACGCTGACCTTTGTGACCCGAAACGTCACCCATTCCTTCTCTCCAGGGATGCTGCCTGTCCCGCTGAGTTACTCCAGCATTTGTGTCTACCCTTTCACACCAGTTTAGTTAGTTTTAATTTAGTTCAGAGACACAACGCGGAAACATGCCCTTCTGCCCACTGAGTCCGCGCTGACCACACTAACACTATCCTACACACACTGGGGCCAATTTACAATTTTTTTACCAAAGCCAATTTACACGTCTTTAGAGTGTGGGAGTAAACCGGAGCACCCGGAGAAAACCCAAACGGTCACGGGGAGAACGTACCAACTCCGTGCAGACAGCACCCGTGGTCAGGGTCGAACCCGGGTCTCTGGAGCTGTGAGCCAGCAACTCTACCACTGTCCTTTTCTTTAAATGTCTTAGGGTATTTAGACATTAGGCTTGGGACATTGGTCAGGACATTGTGCTGAAGAGTCAGGAAGTTATGGTGCACTTCTATAGGACTTTGGTTAGGCCACATTTAGAGTATTGCGTGCAGTTCTCAATGGTTCAATGGTCCTTTATTGTCACGGGTACCATTTAAGGTGCAGTGAAATTTGATTTACTATAGTCATAACAGAAAAAAATAAACAAGACACATAACAATATAAAAGTTACCATAAACATAGACCACAGCGGATTTCCCCCACATTTAGGGTTGCAAATTTTCTCACTCACAAAAATGACTCGGCCATGGCTGGGTGAATGATGAGTTGTCCTGGGTGCTGGACTGCGCACAAAGCCCAGCCGGCGGGCCAGCTGAGGAGTTTTGGCCTAGGCCACGCGATGTCGCATGCAAAGTCCGACGCCCCATCCAACTCATGAACCGATGATCGGCGATGAGAAGGAGGGGTGGTGGTATCGGCAGTAAGCAAAGGTCCAAAGGTCGGACAGCTGGCCGGGCTGCTGACCGACGGGGCCACGGGCGAGGCACTGCTGCTGCTGCACTCCATGGGCTGCACTACGTCGGGACGGGTAAAGCGGGGCCGGACGCGGCGCTCCGACCCGACAGTGCCCTCGACACAAGTAGTAGCGGTCAAATACGGGACAAGGGCGGTCCCGTACGGGACAAACCAATTTAGCCCAATATACGAGATGTCCCGGCTAATATGGGACAGTTGGCAACACCACCCACATTCCTCACTGTGATGGAAGGCAATAAAGTCTGATCTTCTTTCCTCTTCATTCTCCTGCGGACAGGCCATCGCCCCATTACAGGAAGGATGTGAGGCTTTGGAACGGGTGCAGAGGAGGTCTATCAGAGTGCTGCCTGGACTGGGGGCTATTAGTTACAGCGAGAGGTTCAGCAGACTTGGATTCTTTTCTCTGGAATGTTAGAGGCTGAGGGGAGACCCGACAGGTATATAAAATTATGAGAGGCATAGATAGGGTGGAGAGTCAGAACCTTTTTTGTACCTGTATGGAAATATCAAATACTTTAAGGTGAGAGGGCCAAGGTTTAAAGGAGATGTGCGGGGCAAGTTTTTTTTTACCCAGAGGGTGGTGTGTGCCTGGAATGTGCTGTCGGGGGTGGTGGTGGAGGCAGATACGACAGTGGCATTTAAGAGGCTCTTAGATAGGCACATGGAATATACAGAGAACAGAGGGATATGGATCAAGAGTCAAGAGTCAGGAGTGTTTTAATGTCATATGTCCCAGACAGAACAGCGAAATTCTTACATGCTGTGAGAATTGTAGACATATGCAGGCAGAGGAGATTAGTTTAACTTGGCAACATGCTTGGCACAGACATTGTGAGCTGAAGGGCCTGTTCTGTTCTGTGTTCTATGTTCTGCAAACCACGTGTAAGGTTATTGCAGGTCAGAGAGATCCCAAAGTGATCCGAAGCAAACAACATGAAGCCAGGCTGCGAAGCAATGAAAATCCACTTGGAGCCAACAACCTGTTGGGCAACGACCTGATATTGAAACGCCAGACATGGGTTGGCATGGTGACCCAGCGGACTGTGTGTGTGTGTTTGTCTTTCCATGGAGGCCCTGGCAGTGGCGACGAGGACACCATCCAATCATCAGCCAGCGTCTTGGCGGGTGGGGCCGGGAGGGTGGCGTTGATGGTGGAGGGTCCCGACCTGAAAGGTCACCCACCCATCGTCTCCGGAGATGTTGCCCGACCCGCTGAGTTACTCCAGCACTCTGTGTCCCCTTGTGCCAGTGCTTGACCTTGATGTGCACCTTTCACCTCAATGGCCTGACTCTGGCCATCAACACATGAAGGTCTGAAGAAGGTTCTCAACCCAAAACATCACCCATTCCTTCTCTCCAGAGATGCTGCCTGGCCCGCTGAATTACTCCAGCATGTTGTGTCTATCTTCGGTTTAATTCAGCATCTGCAGTTCCTTCCTAGACAGTTTGGTGAAGGTCTTTCCAGAGACAAATTACCTATCTGTCAAAACTCCCCTTTTGTCTTCTGGAATTATTTCTGTGTAAAGCAGAGGTTACATTCTCTCCTTGGTGGGCTGCTAACTCTAATGAAGCCCAGATAGACACAAAAAGCTGGAGTAACTCTGCGGGTCAGAATTAAGCCCAGGTCTTTCTTCTTATTGGAGAATCAGAGTTCTTTCAAATCATCTTCTCCCCCACTTACTCTGGAAATCTTTTCACAATGCCTATATTATGGCTTTTGCCCCTTTGAAATTTGTTTCCCTTAGTTTGTCCCTGCTCCCATTAGGTTGAGTTGAAATCATCAACCTTTGCATCTTGTCGTGAACTACCTTCCCCCTGGGCCCAGTCTTCCCCTGCACATCATGCCCCCGCTCCGTCTCCCCCACCCTGATCCGTTTCCCCACCTCGTCCATCTCTGTCGACCCCTTCAGAAAATTCTTCCCCCCCTCCTTGATCCACCTCCCCTCCTCAGTCCATCGATACATAACAGACAAAATGAAACAGCTGCAAGCAACCAAGGTTAAGGGATTCACTGGACGAATATTGTACAACATGCTTGACAGCAAGACAATATGAATGGTTCACACTGTCCTGTCCAGGGTACTACCCCGACACATCAGAAGGGCACTCATTTGTCAGTGTGGTGCTCCCGTGGGGTTTGGCAAAGGGCTTGTAGCACTGCGGGCATGCCTTTCTCTCCGTCCATCATTAGTCACTGACCAGAACCTCTGCTGCACCATCCATGTAAACACTATGGCTATGAGAACAAGTCAGGGATGGGATCCTACAATGAATGACTCACCAGAAACTCCAAGGCCTTCCCAGCATTAGCAAGGTACACATCAGGCAAGTGCAGTGACCTCAGTTCCAGCAACTCTCAAGAAGCTCGACACTCTCCAGGACAAAGATCCCGCTTGGTTGTTGCCGCATCCACCACCCTTGTTATTCATTGTCTCCACCACAATATCTGCAGTGAGCACCATCTGTAAAACGACTGCAGCTACTGCTCCGGGTTACTCCAACAGCATCTTCCAAATCCTTGACTTATGCAGCAAGAAGGGCAACGACAAGGACAAGCAGGTGCATGGGAATACAGCCAACACCTTCAGCACACCGTCCTGACATCCATACTCCGACATCAACACCCACATGAGCAGCTGAGGTAAGCAGAAGGCTGAAGACGGAAGCCACAAAATCAGACTGCAGCCCAACAGAGTAGTGGGAGCATGTTAATCACAGGAACTGTTGAGCCTCAGCAGGAGAATGGACAATCTAATACTTCTACAGGGAACAGGCTGGGGCTGCTGACAAGCATGTGTAGGGCAAAAGGAAGACTTCAGGTCTTCCAGGATGTAAGCTTGATGAAACCAACAGATACTGGGAAGCTGGCATTTTCTGGGTTACCCAGAATCCTTGGTCCTCAACATTACCTTAGTTAAATATCTATAATAAAAAAATGAAATGTAATCAGAGATACAACATAGAAACAAGCCCTACGGCCCGAGACCATGCCGACCATTTGCACTGCTTCATTGGGATCCCACTATCTCATCCACTCCCTACACATTAAGAACAATTCAAAGAGGCAAATTAACATAAAAACCCACGCGTCTTTAGGATGTGGAAGGAAACCTGAGCAACTAAAGGAAACACAGTCACAGGGAGAACCTGCAAACTCCACTCAGACAGCACCCAAGGTCAAGATCGAACACGGATCTCTGGCACTGTGAGGCTGCAGCTCTACCAGCTGCACCACTGTGCTGCCCCTAAATTGAACCAATACATGACTCAGTAAATGGACATTGAAGCCCTCACTCAGTGCACTCTTTACACTTGCTACTGTCAGAGTTTGGTCTGAGGGTTGTTCAACACGGGGGACCATTGACCATTGAGGGAGGATGGTAGGTGATAATCAGGAGCAGTTTCCCCTGCCCACGTCTGAGCTGACCATGATTTTGAGGTCAATGAAACAAACATTGTTATGAAGCTAGTATGGGAATGGGGCAGTTTAAGTGGGACAGTCAGTTCATCAAGCAGGAAGAGTAGCTGTTCTTGATACCAAGTCATTCAAGAGCATCTATAGGTATTGCCTTTAAATAACTTGATCAAGACAGTAAATGCAAAAAGACAGAATTAAATAATTTGAGAAACAAGAATCAATTAAGGTAACAATTCCAGAAACCACTGAACAAAAGGCAATGTTGATGGTGAAACATGTGAAATGGTGAAAGGTTCTGTTGATGGTAAAATAGTAAGATTAAACGAGAACTTACCAGTTTGAAGTTTGATTTTATTTTATGAGTTACGATGAGCGATTACGTGAAGAAGGCCGTCAGCACGCATGCGCGTCAACTTTCAAAGCAGCGGTGTGAAATCGCAGATAACAGTTGTTGAACTGAATATAGTAAGATTTTAGAGAAACTAGAACTACCGAGTGATCTTTATGATAGGAGGGTTTGGAGCGGAAGGCACGTAATAGCTCATCGTAACTCCTCATAAAATAAAGATCAAACTTCAAACTGGTAAGTTCTCGTTTACCTTACTATTTTACTTTGGAGTCATGCGAGTGACTACGTGAAGATTTTAAAGCTCTGTGATTTCATGCCATGAAAACGAGTCCACACAAGCACAACTGCATCAGTTAACCACAGATAAGGGAAACATTCATAATGCATACAGACATGACAGATTTAAAACATGCTGATGCTTTTTAATGAACAAATAACAATAATAGTAACCCCTCTCATCCGGAAGGAAACTATAAAATAGAACCTAAAATAAAGTTGTCAATTACCCCCGGTCTGGCAATGGGTTATTATTAAATGTTTGGAAAGCTCGTTCGTTAGACCATCCTGCAGCCGCTAGGATGTGGTCCAGCGGAACGTACATAACCCTTGCTGCTGATGTTGTAGCAGCCCTGGTGGAGTGAGATTTGAAAATATTAGTATCTACTCCTGCATGTCAAAACCCCATTTTAACCACCTGGAGATGGTCTGAACTGCTACCTTCTTATGTTTTTTTTTGTAACTAACAAACATTGCTAGTATCAGAACCTCTAAGGCTCTAGGTGACCTTGACGTATTGATGTAAATGTGTGACCACACATAACCGAAGGTCCATGGGGTTTGCCATGAAAACTAGTTTGAGACCGGACGCCCCTGGGCTGCTCTGCTTAACTAAATCATAAACATAAAATATAATATTATTTGCAGATGTAACCATCCTGTCCAGTCGCAATTTATGTAGTGACTGGACCCATTGCGCTGAGACCAACGCCATGAGGATAACTACCTGATGAGAACCGGCCCAAAGATAAGGATGTAGCTGGAGCCCCCTGGTGAAGTAGTGTTAACACAATGTCAATATCCCATACTTCCGTGTACCTGGGCCTGGGAGAACTTGTGTTAAAGATATCCGTTATAAACTGTATATCAGAGGGTGAGACCCGACAGAGTGGGTCCCGCTCGCTGCTGCAAATATGACGAGAAGGCACATTTGGCACAGTTAATGGCACTATAACTTAATTTATTGTCAAAGACCCATTTGAAAATGAACTCCAAGATGTCAGTTATCCATGCCGTATTATATGTAACATTAGCATTTAACAAAAGCTTCCCATCTTCTGAAGAAGAAATGCACTGTTTTTTTTGGTGCTATCCTGCACTCTGCAGTGAGCATATACATGGATCAGTCTGACAACCCGAGCCGCAGGAACAGTCTTCTCAGAGTCTGCAAGTCAATGAATTGATTATATCATGCAGAGGCTGGTTTTCCGAGTCACAGGCTGAACCAGCAAAGTTTTATGTTTAGAATAACCATACAAGGTTCTATTATTATTCCCAAAATAAGCGTGAACCATGGCTGCATAAGCCAGTCAGACAGTACTAAAAACCCGAAGGGGTATCTTGCTGCATTTATTGCAAGACCCGATTGATGAGGCAAAATGGAGGAAAGACATAAAAGAACATTCCTCCCCGTGTAGCGAGAATGTATCTTTCGCCACTTATGCCACATATTTTTGCAATCGGTGAATGAGCCTGGATGCAAACATATCGATATTCGGTGTTCCATCGAGCCATAATGTCATTAAATACTTTGTGATCCAACATCCACTTTGTGTTGTCATTGATTTTACGTGATGATAAACCAGCGCCAAACGAGGTTAAGTAAACTATCACAGGATACTTTGACTTGATTGCACCCATGTGAGTAAGATATGCCACCACCACAGTGTATCAACTTGGAATTGAGCATGCAGATTATGCATATTCGCACAATAACCCTTGAACCCATAGAATGCACCTAGTGTCTATAGGTAGTTGATAACAATAACTGAAGAATTGGTAACTCATGCAAATCCCATCCGCCTCCAGCACTAGAGATGACATTCGTAATTTTCCATATTTGAGCACTAGCATCAGTTTGTAATGCAACTGAAGATTTACTAACAAAAACTACTGGAGCAATGCTGAACACTGTTCGTCCTCCATTGTGACTTTGGTAGCTTCAGCTGGTTATAGCATAGGTCTGTTAAGAATGACCTACATGGCACTTAAGAGGTTACTACTTTGCATGATGCAAGTTCTGATAATGCAAAGGCCCAACTCATACAGCGTTTAGAATATCATCCAGATAAGCCATAACAAGTGTTTTTGAGCACTGAGCGGTCCAAGCATTGGTTTTAGTAATTTGGTAAATAACCTGGGAGCTGAAGTTAGCCCATTTTGCAACGCTTTAACTGTTATCATTGCCCCATCCAGATAAATTTCAAATGTCTCCGGTGATCCCTGTGAATGGAACTGAATAGTATGTATCTTTGAGATTGATGCATGCCATAATGATCCTATGGAAATCAGTTGTTAGACAGTAACAACGTTTCCTATTCTGAAAAGTTTATACTGCACATGCGAGTTAAATGAAGGATGAATCGGCACTCTCCATCTTTCACAATGATCAGACCACGCCTGCCATAATTCCGTGCCTGCCTCGAACGACAACTCTGGCCAGATTTCCGAGCCTGTCTCGAAAGGCAATCCTGGCCATAATACTGAGCCTGCCTCGAAAGACAACTCTGGCCCCAATTCCCAGCCTGCTTGTAGCCCTTGTATACTGTGCAGTATAAACTAATAATATGTTATCATTTTAGTTTATAAACAGATCTGAATCTCATGTTGTTATTATTGTCATTTGTACAAAAACAAGTGTAAATATTACCAACTTGTAAATGGTCCACATACTCCATGTTTCGGAAGAACCAAACCCACCTACCTCCCTGGTTACCGGTGGTCTTATGGTAAGCCCAAAGGCCCCTGATGCGGGTTCTATTTCCATCCTTGGTTGGAGAGTAGGACTAGTAGGGTGCGTGGATTGACGCGCATGCGTGCTGACGTGTAGTCACTCACATGACTGTCTTCTTCTTCTTCTTCTTCTTCTTCTTCTTCTTCTTCTTCTTTGGAGTTTTACGGCAGCCGGCATCCACAATGTTGCATTGCTGCCACCTTCTGGCTTCACTCCACAGTCCTCGTGTCTTTACTTTATATCCTTTTTATAAGGCCAGAGGCCCCACATGACTGTGAAGTAAAATCACCTTTTTCAATAACCCATCATTGTGATTTGAAGATTGGATTCTGCTGAATCAAACCAGCACCATCCCTACTTGTTCATTTATATTGATCTCTCAGTAAGGAAGAGCTCAGCACAATCATCTACACCTGAAGCCAAACTCATTGATAGACTCAATCAGGTTCAAGCCAATCAGAGACAAACTCAGTTTGACTCACTAAGTATATAAGCAGCCTCTAACTCAAGCATCCATTGCACTGAATTAATCAACATGGCTCCAAAGAAAGTAACTGCAAGCAAAGCCAGTGGCTCAAAAACAGCTGGTGTGAAGGTGGTCCCCACGGTGAACCAGCGACTCACCTTTACAGGTAGGGGCAGATTGGGTGGACCTGGTCCATGGGCAGGAGGATTGGAGAAAACACTAGGCCCAAACATTTTCTTTTAATCCAGGCTCTTCTACAGGTGGCGCTCACTATAAAGTATAACCTGGGGCAACCTAACAGTGCAGGCTGATGTGTGGCCATGAGCCTTTTCTCGTCATGTTTTAAGTGGTTTCTGGATTTGTTTCCTCGATTAATTTTTGTTTTAGAATTATTTTATTCTGTGAGTCTCTTTTTGTATTGACTGTCTTGATGTAATTATTTATAGATGGTGCATATGGATGCTGATGAATAACTAACTCCTTGGCATCAGGAATAGCAACTACTGCTTACGGAACTGACTGTCTCTTTCAACCTGTTCATCCCTGTACAATTTTCATATCACACCATCCAATCTGATGATGTGCTCCTTAACTACAACTTGGTGTTAATATCTGGTTACATGAACCCAGTTGGGTTTAAATATTGGAAAATAATGCTTCAATCTGCTTCAAAAAGTAACTTTTACAGTTGATGTATCTTTATTAAAAGTTGAATAAAACATGCTGCATCTTCCTACTTGGAGGTGAAGTTACAGCCAAGTGAATGTTGTACTGAAGCTGTGGTTAATATTTCAAACGTATTGAGGTCCTGAAATTTCTCCCACACCTGTGGCCCAACTGCTATACTTGTCGTTCCCCTGGCTTGCTGATTCATAACTGTTCTCCCTCCATTGCCTTCTCCTTTGATAAACAATGTGATTCTGTTTAATAACTAGTTATTTTTAATCTGAGCCTAGAATTGGAAAGCAAAATCATTTGTAACAAAGTTGTCAACCCCCCCCCCCCCCCCCCCCCCCCCCCCCATTCTCCTCCCGTCCCCAACACGTGTTTCTCTTCCAGTATTGGGCCGGAGAAGCGGTGCTATGTTGGTCCAGCCACGGTACAAACGCCCTCCCATTTTACAAATGGTGGTTAAAGCCTTGGAGAAAACCAATGATCGCAAAGGTACTTCAGTGCCAGCTATCAAGAACTACATCCTCTCGACTTACCCAATGGTGAGTCCCATCCTTCTCAAAGCCTCTCTGAAGAAAGCCTTGAGTGTTGGTCTTGAAAAGGGCGTTCTCATCAGGCCTGCGGGCTCAAAAGCAACTGGAGCTACAGGACGATTCAAAGTAAGCATGTTCTCTACAACTGGATGTTGTATTTTACAATAGCTCCTTTTAACTAATTGCACCCATTGTAAAGTTTCTATTCATCCAGCTGGACAATGTGACTGTACATGTGGTTTAAAACAAATATTTATTTTAATGGTGAAGGTTCTGTTTTACTGATTCATAACCCTAAATGGAATAGTTTAAAAATTGAAGTGAATTTGCATGATGTATCTGAAGTATTTTGATACTATTTCCCAGCTATCTCCTTGTATCTCCTTGTATCTCCTTGTATCTCCTTGTATCTCCTTGTATCTCCTTGTATCTCCTTGTATCTCCTTGTATCTCCTTGTATCTCCTTGTATCTCCTTGTATCTCCTTGTATCTCCTTGTATCTCCTTGTATCTCCTTGTATCTCCTTGTATCTCCTTGTATCTCCTTGTATCTCCTTGTATCTCCTTGTATCTCCTTGTATCTCCTTGTATCTCCTTGTATCTCCTTGTATCTCCTTGTATCTCCTTGTATCTCCTTGTATCTCCTTGTATCTCCTTGTATCTCCTTGTATCTCCTTGTATCTCCTTGTATCTCCTTGTATCTCCTTGTATCTCCTTGTATCTCCTTGTATCTCCTTGTATCTCCTTGTATCTCCTTGTATCTCCTTGTATCTCCTTGTATCTCCTTGTATCTCCTTGTATCTCCTTGTATCTCCTTGTATCTCCTTGTATCTCCTTGTATCTCCTTGTATCTCCTTGTATCTCCTTGTATCTCCTTGTATCTCCTTGTATCTCCTTGTATCTCCTTGTATCTCCTTGTATCTCCTTGTATCTCCTTGTATCTCCTTGTATCTCCTTGTATCTCCTTGTATCTCCTTGTATCTCCTTGTATCTCCTTGTATCTCCTTGTATCTCCTTGTATCTCCTTGTATCTCCTTGTATCTCCTTGTATCTCCTTGTATCTCCTTGTATCTCCTTGTATCTCCTTGTATCTCCTTGTATCTCCTTGTATCTCCTTGTATCTCCTTGTATCTCCTTGTATCTCCTTGTATCTCCTTGTATCTCCTTGTATCTCCTTGTATCTCCTTGTATCTCCTTGTATCTCCTTGTATCTCCTTGTATCTCCTTGTATCTCCTTGTATCTCCTTGTATCTCCTTGTATCTCCTTGTATCTCCTTGTATCTCCTTGTATCTCCTTGTATCTCCTTGTATCTCCTTGTATCTCCTTGTATCTCCTTGTATCTCCTTGTATCTCCTTGTATCTCCTTGTATCTCCTTGTATCTCCTTGTATCTCCTTGTATCTCCTTGTATCTCCTTGTATCTCCTTGTATCTCCTTGTATCTCCTTGTATCTCCTTGTATCTCCTTGTATCTCCTTGTATCTCCTTGTATCTCCTTGTATCTCCTTGTATCTCCTTGTATCTCCTTGTATCTCCTTGTATCTCCTTGTATCTCCTTGTATCTCCTTGTATCTCCTTGTATCTCCTTGTATCTCCTTGTATCTCCTTGTATCTCCTTGTATCTCCTTGTATCTCCTTGTATCTCCTTGTATCTCCTTGTATCTCCTTGTATCTCCTTGTATCTCCTTGTATCTCCTTGTATCTCCTTGTATCTCCTTGTATCTCCTTGTATCTCCTTGTATCTCCTTGTATCTCCTTGTATCTCCTTGTATCTCCTTGTATCTCCTTGTATCTCCTTGTATCTCCTTGTATCTCCTTGTATCTCCTCCTTGGTGTGCCATGTATCATTATCATCTTAATCCAAGTCTTGGAAGCAGACTCTGGCTACCCACACCATCTATGCCAATTAATTGTATATACTTATCTCCTTGTATCTCCTTGTATCTCCTTGTATCTCCTTGTATCTCCTTGTATCTCCTTGTATCTCCTTGTATCTCCTTGTATCTCCTTGTATCTCCTTGTATCTCCTTGTATCTCCTTGTATCTCCGCCTTGGTGTGCCATGTATCATTATCATCTTAATCCAAGTCTTGGAAGCAGACTCTGGCTACCCACACCATCTATGCCAATTAATTGTATATACGTATCTCCTTGTATCTCCTTGTATCTCCTTGTATCTCCTTGTATCTCCTTGTATCTCCTTGTATCTCCTTGTATCTCCTTGTATCTCCTTGTATCTCCTTGTATCTCCTTGTATCTCCTTGTATCTCCTTGTATCTCCGCCTTGGTGTGCCATGTATCATTATCATCTTAATCCAAGTCTTGGAAGCAGACTCTGGCTACCCACACCATCTATGCCAATTAATTGTATATACTTATCTCCTTGTATCTCCTTGTATCTCCTTGTATCTCCTTGTATCTCCTTGTATCTCCTTGTATCTCCTTGTATCTCCGCCTTGGTGCATTATCATCTTAATCCAAGTCTTGGAAGCAGACTCTGGCTACCCACACCATCTATGCCAATTAATTGTATATACTTATCTCCTTGTATCTCCTTGTATCTCCTTGTATCTCCTTGTATCTCCTTGTATCTCCGCCTTGGTGTGCCATGTATCATTATCATCTTAATCCAAGTCTTGGAAGCAGACTCTGGCTACCCACACCATCTATGCCAATTAATTGTATATACTTATCTCCTTGTATCTCCTTGTATCTCCTTGTATCTCCTTGTATCTCCTTGTATCTCCGCCTTGGTGTGCCATGTATCATTATCATCTTAATCCAAGTCTTGGAAGCAGACTCTGGCTACCCACACCATCTATGCCAATTAATTGTATATACTTATCTCCTTGTATCTCCTTGTATCTCCTTGTATCTCCTTGTATCTCCTTGTATCTCCTTGTATCTCCTTGTATCTCCTTGTATCTCCTTGTATCTCCTTGTATCTCCTTGTATCTCCGCCTTGGTGTGCCATGTATCATTATCATCTTAATCCAAGTCTTGGAAGCAGACTCTGGCTACCCACACCATCTATGCCAATTAATTGTATATACTTATCTCCTTGTATCTCCTCGTATCTCCTCGTATCTCCTCGTATCTCCTCGTATCTCCTCGTATCTCCTCGTATCTCCTCGTATCTCCTCGTATCTCCTCGTATCTCCTCGTATCTCCTCGTATCGCCTCGTATCGCCTCGTATCGCCTCGTATCGCCTCGTATCGCCGCCTTGGTGTGCCATGTATCATTATCATCTTAATCCAAGTCTTGGAAGCAGACTCTGGCTACCCACACCATCTATGCCAATTAATTGTATATACTTATCTCCTTGTATCTCCTTGTATCTCCTTGTATCTCCTTGTATCTCCGCCTTGGTGTGCCATGTATCATTATCATCTTAATCCAAGTCTTGGAAGCAGACTCTGGCTACCCACACCATCTATGCCAATTAATTGTATATACTTATCTCCTTGTATCTCCTTGTATCTCCTTGTATCTCCTTGTATCTCCTTGTATCTCCTTGTATCTCCTTGTATCTCCTTGTATCTCCTTGTATCTCCTTGTATCTCCTTGTATCTCCTTGTATCTCCGCCTTGGTGTGCCATGTATCATTATCATCTTAATCCAAGTCTTGGAAGCAGACTCTGGCTACCCACACCATCTATGCCAATTAATTGTATATACTTATCTCCTTGTATCTCCTTGTATCTCCTTGTATCTCCTTGTATCTCCTTGTATCTCCGCCTTGGTGTGCCATGTATCATTATCATCTTAATCCAAGTCTTGGAAGCAGACTCTGGCTACCCACACCATCTATGCCAATTAATTGTATATACTTATCTCCTTGTATCTCCTTGTATCTCCTTGTATCTCCTTGTATCTCCTTGTATCTCCTTGTATCTCCTTGTATCTCCGCCTTGGTGTGCCATGTATCATTATCATCTTAATCCAAGTCTTGGAAGCAGACTCTGGCTACCCACACCATCTATGCCAATTAATTGTATATACTTATCTCCTTGTATCTCCTTGTATCTCCTTGTATCTCCTTGTATCTCCTTGTATCTCCTTGTATCTCCTTGTATCTCCTTGTATCTCCTTGTATCTCCTTGTATCTCCTTGTATCTCCTTGTATCTCCGCCTTGGTGTGCCATGTATCGTTATCATCTTAATCCAAGTCTTGGAAGCAGACTCTGGCTACCCACACCATCTATGCCAATTAATTGTATATACTTATCTCCTTGTATCTCCTTGTATCTCCTTGTATCTCCTTGTATCTCCTTGTATCTCCTTGTATCTCCTTGTATCTCCTTGTATCTCCTTGTATCTCCTTGTATCTCCTTGTATCTCCGCCTTGGTGTGCCATGTATCATTATCATCTTAATCCAAGTCTTGGAAGCAGACTCTGGCTACCCACACCATCTATGCCAATTAATTGTATATACTTATCTCCTTGTATCTCCTTGTATCTCCTTGTATCTCCTTGTATCTCCTTGTATCTCCGCCTTGGTGTGCCATGTATCATTATCATCTTAATCCAAGTCTTGGAAGCAGACTCTGGCTACCCACACCATCTATGCCAATTAATTGTATATACTTATCTCCTTGTATCTCCTTGTATCTCCTTGTATCTCCGCCTTGGTGTGCCATGTATCATTATCATCTTAATCCAAGTCTTGGAAGCAGACTCTGGCTACCCACACCATCTATGCCAATTAATTGTATATACTTATCTCCTTGTATCTCCTTGTATCTCCTTGTATCTCCTTGTATCTCCTTGTATCTCCGCCTTGGTGTGCCATGTATCATTATCATCTTAATCCAAGTCTTGGAAGCAGACTCTGGCTACCCACACCATCTATGCCAATTAATTGTATATACTTATCTCCTTGTATCTCCTTGTATCTCCTTGTATCTCCTTGTATCGCCTTGTATCGCCTTGTATCTCCTTGTATCGCCTTGTATCTCCTTGTATCTCCTTGTATCTCCTTGTATCTCCTTGTATCTCCTTGTATCTCCTTGTATCTCCTTGTATCTCCTTGTATCTCCTCCTTGGTGTGCCATGTATCATTATCATCTTAATCCAAGTCTTGGAAGCAGACTCTGGCTACCCACACCATCTATGCCAATTAATTGTATATACTTATCTCCTTGTATCTCCTTGTATCTCCTTGTATCTCCGCCTTGGTGTGCCATGTATCATTATCATCTTAATCCAAGTCTTGGAAGCAGACTCTGGCTACCCACACCATCTATGCCAATTAATTGTATATACTTATCTCCTTGTATCTCCTTGTATCTCCTTGTATCTCCTTGTATCTCCTTGTATCTCCGCCTTGGTGTGCCATGTATCATTATCATCTTAATCCAAGTCTTGGAAGCAGACTCTGGCTACCCACACCATCTATGCCAATTAATTGTATATACTTATCTCCTTGTATCTCCTTGTATCTCCTTGTATCTCCTTGTATCTCCTTGTATCTCCTTGTATCTCCTTGTATCTCCTTGTATCTCCTTGTATCTCCGCCTTGGTGTGCCATGTATCATTATCATCTTAATCCAAGTCTTGGAAGCAGACTCTGGCTACCCACACCATCTATGCCAATTAATTGTATATACTTATCTCCTTGTATCTCCTTGTATCTCCTTGTATCTCCTTGTATCTCCGCCTTGGTGTGCCATGTATCATTATCATCTTAATCCAAGTCTTGGAAGCAGACTCTGGCTACCCACACCATCTATGCCAATTAATTGTATATACTTATCTCCTTGTATCTCCTTGTATCTCCTTGTATCTCCTTGTATCTCCGCCTTGGTGTGCCATGTATCATTATCATCTTAATCCAAGTCTTGGAAGCAGACTCTGGCTACCCACACCATCTATGCCAATTAATTGTATATACTTATCTCCTTGTATCTCCTTGTATCTCCTTGTATCTCCTTGTATCTCCTTGTATCTCCGCCTTGGTGTGCCATGTATCATTATCATCTTAATCCAAGTCTTGGAAGCAGACTCTGGCTACCCACACCATCTATGCCAATTAATTGTATATACTTATCTCCTTGTATCTCCTTGTATCTCCTTGTATCTCCTTGTATCTCCTTGTATCTCCTTGTATCTCCTTGTATCTCCGCCTTGGTGTGCCATGTATCATTATCATCTTAATCCAAGTCTTGGAAGCAGACTCTGGCTACCCACACCATCTATGCCAATTAATTGTATATACTTATCTCCTTGTATCTCCTTGTATCTCCTTGTATCTCCTTGTATCTCCTTGTATCTCCGCCTTGGTGTGCCATGTATCATTATCATCTTAATCCAAGTCTTGGAAGCAGACTCTGGCTACCCACACCATCTATGCCAATTAATTGTATATACTTATCTCCTTGTATCTCCTTGTATCTCCTTGTATCTCCTTGTATCTCCGCCTTGGTGTGCCATGTATCATTATCATCTTAATCCAATTCTTGGAAGCATACTCTGGCTACCCACACCATCTATGCCAATTAATTGTATATACTTATCTCCTTGTATCTCCTTGTATCTCCTTGTATCTCCTTGTATCTCCTTGTATCTCCGCCTTGGTGTGCCATGTATCATTATCATCTTAATCCAAGTCTTGGAAGCAGACTCTGGCTACCCACACCATCTATGCCAATTAATTGTATATACTTATCTCCTTGTATCTCCTTGTATCTCCTTGTATCTCCTTGTATCTCCTTGTATCTCCTTGTATCTCCGCCTTGGTGTGCCATGTATCATTATCATCTTAATCCAAGTCTTGGAAGCAGACTCTGGCTACCCACACCATCTATGCCAATTAATTGTATATACGTATCTCCTTGTATCTCCTTGTATCTCCTTGTATCTCCTTGTATCTCCGCCTTGGTGTGCCATGTATCATTATCATCTTAATCCAAGTCTTGGAAGCAGACTCTGGCTACCCACACCATCTATGCCAATTAATTGTATATACTTATCTCCTTGTATCTCCTTGTATCTCCTTGTATCTCCGCCTTGGTGTGCCATGTATCATTATCATCTTAATCCAAGTCTTGGAAGCAGACTCTGGCTACCCACACCATCTATGCCAATTAATTGTATATACTTATCTCCTTGTATCTCCTTGTATCTCCGCCTTGGTGTGCCATGTATCATTATCATCTTAATCCAAGTCTTGGAAGCAGACTCTGGCTACCCACACCATCTATGCCAATTAATTGTATATACTTATCTCCTTGTATCTCCTTGTATCTCCTTGTATCTCCTTGTATCTCCTTGTATCTCCGCCTTGGTGTGCCATGTATCATTATCATCTTAATCCAAGTCTTGGAAGCAGACTCTGGCTACCCACACCATCTATGCCAATTAATTGTATATACTTATCTCCTTGTATCTCCTTGTATCTCCTTGTATCTCCTTGTATCTCCTTGTATCTCCTTGTATCTCCGCCTTGGTGTGCCATGTATCATTATCATCTTAATCCAAGTCTTGGAAGCAGACTCTGGCTACCCAC
The DNA here is from genome assembly GCA_036785375.1 of Leucoraja ocellata. Classification (NCBI taxonomy): domain Eukaryota; kingdom Metazoa; phylum Chordata; class Chondrichthyes; order Rajiformes; family Rajidae; genus Leucoraja; species Leucoraja ocellata. Next base: position 1,251,314 of record JAWMAR010000536.1, on the reverse strand, counting down.
ACCATCTATGCCAATTAATTGTATATACTTATCTCCTTGTATCTCCTTGTATCTCCTTGTATCTCCTTGTATCTCCTTGTATCTCCGCCTTGGTGTGCCATGTATCATTATCATCTTAATCCAAGTCTTGGAAGCAGACTCTGGCTACCCACACCATCTATGCCAATTAATTGTATATACTTATCTCCTTGTATCTCCTTGTATCTCCTTGTATCTCCTTGTATCTCCGCCTTGGTGTGCCATGTATCATTATCATCTTAATCCAAGTCTTGGAAGCAGACTCTGGCTACCCACACCATCTATGCCAATTAATTGTATATACTTATCTCCTTGTATCTCCTTGTATCTCCTTGTATCTCCTTGTATCTCCTTGTATCTCCTTGTATCTCCTTGTATCTCCTTGTATCTCCTTGTATCTCCTTGTATCTCCGCCTTGGTGTGCCATGTATCATTATCATCTTAATCCAAGTCTTGGAAGCAGACTCTGGCTACCCACACCATCTATGCCAATTAATTGTATATACTTATCTCCTTGTATCTCCTTGTATCTCCTTGTATCTCCTTGTATCTCCTTGTATCTCCTTGTATCTCCGCCTTGGTGTGCCATGTATCATTATCATCTTAATCCAAGTCTTGGAAGCAGACTCTGGCTACCCACACCATCTATGCCAATTAATTGTATATAATTATCTCCTTGTATCTCCTTGTATCTCCTTGTATCTCCTTGTATCTCATTGTATCTCCTTGTATCTCCTTGTATCTCCGCCTTGGTGTGCCATGTATCATTATCATCTTAATCCAAGTCTTGGAAGCAGACTCTGGCTACCCACACCATCTATGCCAATTAATTGTATATACTTATCTCCTTGTATCTCCTTGTATCTCCTTGTATCTCCTTGTATCTCCTTGTATCTCCTTGTATCTCCGCCTTGGTGTGCCATGTATCATTATCATCTTAATCCAAGTCTTGGAAGCAGACTCTGGCTACCCACACCATCTATGCCAATTAATTGTATATACTTATCTCCTTGTATCTCCTTGTATCTCCTTGTATCTCCTTGTATCTCCTTGTATCTCCGCCTTGGTGTGCCATGTATCATTATCATCTTAATCCAAGTCTTGGAAGCAGACTCTGGCTACCCACACCATCTATGCCAATTAATTGTATATACTTATCTCCTTGTATCTCCTTGTATCTCCTTGTATCTCCGCCTTGGTGTGCCATGTATCATTATCATCTTAATCCAAGTCTTGGAAGCAGACTCTGGCTACCCACACCATCTATGCCAATTAATTGTATATACTTATCTCCTTGTATCTCCTTGTATCTCCTTGTATCTCCGCCTTGGTGTGCCATGTATCATTATCATCTTAATCCAAGTCTTGGAAGCAGACTCTGGCTACCCACACCATCTATGCCAATTAATTGTATATACTTATCTCCTTGTATCTCCTTGTATCTCCTTGTATCTCCGCCTTGGTGTGCCATGTATCATTATCATCTTAATCCAAGTCTTGGAAGCAGACTCTGGCTACCCACACCATCTATGCCAATTAATTGTATATACTTATCTCCTTGTATCTCCTTGTATCTCCTTGTATCTCCTTGTATCTCCTTGTATCTCCGCCTTGGTGTGCCATGTATCATTATCATCTTAATCCAAGTCTTGGAAGCAGACTCTGGCTACCCACACCATCTATGCCAATTAATTGTATATACTTATCTCCTTGTATCTCCTTGTATCTCCTTGTATCTCCTTGTATCTCCGCCTTGGTGTGCCATGTATCATTATCATCTTAATCCAAGTCTTGGAAGCAGACTCTGGCTACCCACACCATCTATGCCAATTAATTGTATATACTTATCTCCTTGTATCTCCTTGTATCTCCTTGTATCTCCTTGTATCTCCTTGTATCTCCGCCTTGGTGTGCCATGTATCATTATCATCTTAATCCAAGTCTTGGAAGCAGACTCTGGCTACCCACACCATCTATGCCAATTAATTGTATATACTTATCTCCTTGTATCTCCTTGTATCTCCTTGTATCTCCGCCTTGGTGTGCCATGTATCATTATCATCTTAATCCAAGTCTTGGAAGCAGACTCTGGCTACCCACACCATCTATGCCAATTAATTGTATATACTTATCTCCTTGTATCTCCTTGTATCTCCTTGTATCTCCTTGTATCTCCGCCTTGGTGTGCCATGTATCATTATCATCTTAATCCAAGTCTTGGAAGCAGACTCTGGCTACCCACACCATCTATGCCAATTAATTGTATATACTTATCTCCTTGTATCTCCTTGTATCTCCTTGTATCTCCTTGTATCTCCGCCTTGGTGTGCCATGTATCATTATCATCTTAATCCAAGTCTTGGAAGCAGACTCTGGCTACCCACACCATCTATGCCAATTAATTGTATATACTTATCTCCTTGTATCTCCTTGTATCTCCTTGTATCTCCTTGTATCTCCGCCTTGGTGTGCCATGTATCATTATCATCTTAATCCAAGTCTTGGAAGCAGACTCTGGCTACCCACACCATCTATGCCAATTAATTGTATATACTTATCTCCTTGTATCTCCTTGTATCTCCTTGTATCTCCTTGTATCTCCTTGTATCTCCTTGTATCTCCGCCTTGGTGTGCCATGTATCATTATCATCTTAATCCAAGTCTTGGAAGCAGACTCTGGCTACCCACACCATCTATGCCAATTAATTGTATATACTTATCTCCTTGTATCTCCTTGTATCTCCTTGTATCTCCTTGTATCTCCGCCTTGGTGTGCCATGTATCATTATCATCTTAATCCAAGTCTTGGAAGCAGACTCTGGCTACCCACACCATCTATGCCAATTAATTGTATATACTTATCTCCTTGTATCTCCTTGTATCTCCTTGTATCTCCTTGTATCTCCGCCTTGGTGTGCCATGTATCATTATCATCTTAATCCAAGTCTTGGAAGCAGACTCTGGCTACCCACACCATCTATGCCAATTAATTGTATATACTTATCTCCTTGTATCTCCTTGTATCTCCTTGTATCTCCTTGTATCTCCTTGTATCTCCGCCTTGGTGTGCCATGTATCATTATCATCTTAATCCAAGTCTTGGAAGCAGACTCTGGCTACCCACACCATCTATGCCAATTAATTGTATATACTTATCTCCTTGTATCTCCTTGTATCTCCTTGTATCTCCTTGTATCTCCTTGTATCTCCGCCTTGGTGTGCCATGTATCATTATCATCTTAATCCAAGTCTTGGAAGCAGACTCTGGCTACCCACACCATCTATGCCAATTAATTGTATATACTTATCTCCTTGTATCTCCTTGTATCTCCTTGTATCTCCTTGTATCTCCTTGTATCTCCTTGTATCTCCTTGTATCTCCGCCTTGGTGTGCCATGTATCATTATCATCTTAATCCAAGTCTTGGAAGCAGACTCTGGCTACCCACACCATCTATGCCAATTAATTGTATATACTTATCTCCTTGTATCTCCTTGTATCTCCTTGTATCTCCGCCTTGGTGTGCCATGTATCATTATCATCTTAATCCAAGTCTTGGAAGCAGACTCTGGCTACCCACACCATCTATGCCAATTAATTGTATATACTTATCTCCTTGTATCTCCTTGTATCTCCTTGTATCTCCTTGTATCTCCGCCTTGGTGTGCCATGTATCATTATCATCTTAATCCAAGTCTTGGAAGCAGACTCTGGCTACCCACACCATCTATGCCAATTAATTGTATATACTTATCTCCTTGTATCTCCTTGTATCTCCTTGTATCTCCTTGTATCTCCTTGTATCTCCTTGTATCTCCGCCTTGGTGTGCCATGTATCATTATCATCTTAATCCAAGTCTTGGAAGCAGACTCTGGCTACCCACACCATCTATGCCAATTAATTGTATATACTTATCTCCTTGTATCTCCTTGTATCTCCTTGTATCTCCTTGTATCTCCTTGAACCCCCTCGAACCCCCTCGAACCCCCTCGAACCCCCTCGAACCCCCTCGTATCCCCTTGTATCCCCTTCTGTTTTCTGTTTATCGTAAAGCAGTGCCTTCTAGTACTTCATATTTATGTCCAAGAAAGGTTCTGACCGTCTACCCTGCTATGTCCCTAAATTTTCTGTACTTCCATCAGGTTTCTCCTCAACCTTCAGCATTCTTGAGAAAACAAAATGTCAAATCTCCTCTTGTGGCTAATGCGCCCCCCCCCCCCCTAATCCAGGCATCATTCTGGTAAACCTGCACTGCACCCTTTCCAAAATGTCCACACCCTTCCTGTATTGGGTGACCTGAGCTGTACGCTCAATCCAAATGTAGCCTAACCAAAGTCCTGTAAAGCTGCAACATAATTTTCAGAAGGTACACAACATGCTGGAGAAACTCAGCGGGTGCAGCAGCATCTATGGAGCGAAGGAAATGGGCAACGTTTCGGGAGGAAACCTTTCTTCAGACTGATAGGGGGTGGCGGGGAGAAGGAAGGAAGGAAAGAGGAGGAGGAGCCCGAGGGCTGAGGGATGGGAGGAGACAGCAAAGGCTAACAAAATTGGGAGAATTCAATGTTAATGCCCGCAGGATGCAGACTCCCCAAGTGGAATATGAGGTGCTGTTCCTCCAATATTCGGTGTTGCTCACTCTGGCCATGGAGGAGACCCAGGACAGAGGTCAGACGAGGAATGGGAGGGGAAGTTGAAGTGCTGAGCCACCGGGAGGTCAGTTAGGTTCTTGTGGACCGAGTGGAGGTGTTCGGCAAAACAATCGCCCAACCTCCGCTTAGTCTCACCAATGTAGATCAACTGACATCTAGAGCAGCGGATGCAGTAGATTAGGTTGGAGGAGATACAAGTGAACCTCTGTCACACCTGGAACGACTGCTTGGGTCCTTGAATGGAGTCGAGGGTGGAGGTAAAGGGACAGGTGTTGCATCTCTAGCGGTTGCAATGGGAAGTGCCCGGGGATGGGGTGGTACGGGAGGGAAGGGAAGAATTGACAAGGGAGTTACGGAGGGAGCGGTCTTTGCAGAAGGCAGACATGGGGGGAGATGGGAAGATGTGGCGAGTGGTGGGGTCACTGGTGGATTACTTGTTGTATGTGACGGCTGGTGGGGTGAAAGGTGAGGACTAGGGGGACTCTGCCCTTGTTGCGAGTGCGGGGATGGGGAGAGAGAGCAGTGTTGCGGGGTATGAAAGAGATAATTTTCTGACGCTGGTGCTTGATGTAGACCAATGAAGGTAAGCATAGCATATTCATCCTTTACCATTCTATCTATTTTTGTTGCCACTTTCAGGAAGTAGTGGATTTGGATCCCAAGGTCTCTCTGTATATCCATGCTTTTAAGGGTCTTGCCATTAATTGTATATTTTTCTCTTGCATTCAACCTTCCGAAGACCAACAGTTTTGCATTTGCTAGATTAAACTCCATCTTCCCCCATCACCATCCTTTTCTGTACCTGATCTATATCCTCCTGTATATTTTAACAGCCTTCCCCAGCAATCTAGGTGTCATCTGCAAGCTTACTAGCCAACCCATGTACATTTCTATTGTCATTTGCATGTATATATCATAAACACGATATCTGCAGAACTCCATTGGTCACAAGCCTCCAGCTTAAATTGTCCTTTCGCCACAGCCCTGTCTTCTATTAGTAAACCAGTTCTGAATCCAAACAAATTTGAGTATGGGAGCAGGGAGGTTTGAGTATAGGAGCAAGGAGGTTCTACTGCAATTGTACAGGGTCTTGATGAGACCACACCTGGAGTATTGTGTACAGTTTTGGTCTCCTAATCTGAGGAAAGACATTCTGTCGATGGGTACAGAACGTTCATCAGACTGATTCCTGGAATGTCAGGACTTTCGTATGAAGAAAGACTGGATAGACTCTGCTTGTACTCGCTAGAATTTAGAAGATTGAGGGGGGGTCTTATAGAAACTTACAAAATTCTTAAGGGGTTGGACAGGCTAGATGCAGGAAGATTGTTCCCGATGTTGGGGAAGTCCAGAACAAGGGGTCACAGTTTAAGGATAAAGGGGAAATCTTTTAGGACCGAGATGAGAAAAACATTTTTCACACAGTGGTGAATCTCTGGAATTCTCTGCCACAGAAGGAAGTTGAGGCCAGTTCATTGGCTATATTTAAGAGGGAGTTAGATGTGGCCCTTGTGGCTAAGGGCCTGGGGGGGGGGGAGGCAGGTACAGGATACTGAGTTGGTTGATTAGCCATGATCATATTGAATAGCGGTGCAGGCTCGAAGGGCCGAATGGCCTACTCCTGCACATATTTTCTATGTAAGTGATTGCATATCCATGGTAAAGAAGTGGCAATGGTGGGGTGGGTGGGGGGCTGGGAATTGAGAGTTATTGAAGTGTGAGGTATCCTGGATGTAGGTCAGAAGGAACTGGACAAGGTGTTGAGATAGAATAGAGATGTTTGGCAATCTGTTCTGTGGGACAGAATCGGGCAGAAACAATTGGTCTGCCAGGGCAGTCCTGTTAACACTTGTCTGTCATATTGTACTCTAACTCACAAATATGACTTCATAAAGAGAACGCCCAACCAGCTTAATGTCTTTGCAGATTCAAAAAAGCCCAAGAAATCGGCAGAACCTTCAAATAAAAAAGGAGCAGAATCTGGGAAAGTAAGTGATTTTATTTAATTCTTCCTTTGGCATTGAAACCTAAATGTTGTTCAAGGTGAGCTTGGGCCTTGCCTCCAGGCTCTGCTACTTGCTGATCTTGTTTCCACATTTAGAGTATTGTGAGGTTTGGTGCTCTAGAGATGCCATCGCCCTCCTCCATTGCACAAAGATGTCACTAAATCTGCCCTTCCAGACTGCATGTGTTTCAGTGGAGAAATCAAATGGTGTCAATGTAAAAATTACAGTGTCTTCCACATCAAGAATGTATCCACTTGAATCCCATTAATATTTACCTGGCAGGGAACAATGGGATAGCTCATGATTGGATAGATGTCAAAATGTCCATTGAATGGTAGGCCAGTTTTGTGGGGCTGAATACCTACGCATTTTGTGTTCATTATTGCTTGTACATTTGTGGCTTGTTTTCGAAGTGTCAGATTAGTTTAAAATCTCGTTGCTTGGAAGGCTTTGCTAAAGTAAATAGTTCTCCTGATTATAGGCATTGGGGAAAGGCAAGTCGGCAAGTGCCAAGGAATTGTCCGAGAAGTCACCTGATAAACTGACAAAAACTGAAGGCAAGAAAGAAGTGAATAAAAAAACTTGGACGGCCTTTGGGAACTGGGAAAACGGGCAAGGCTGTGAAAAAGAGGGATGGACCTCCAGAAACCTTGCCAAATGAGGCTTTGGAAGGGCCATCTGCTGACCCTGTGAAGAAAGGTCCAAAGAGCCATGGACGAAAGGAAGAATCGAGCAAGGCACAGAGACCAGATCCAGAAGAGCTTCAACCAACTGCCAGTACCTCCAAGGCTGGGTCAAGGAGAGGCTGCTGATGGACAAAATCACCAGAGGGTGCACTTTGCCTGCTGGGCAGGGAGCAATACCCCAAACAAATCAATACTTGAATACTTGAAATTTTATGTATTTTGTACATTTCTTTAATAAATTTCTAACCAGATATCTTCTGAATCCTCTTTTTTCCGTGCCGGATCTCCAAAACTAAAAATCTCTAAACACAGACTGAGAAAGTCGGTGTTCATAAACATTTAATTAAAACAAAAGGCAGTGTCGGCCTTGGGCCGATTGGACCAATTGTTCCAAATTGGGCCCAGCATTAATTTTCTGTATTTCATATGGAAATACAAATTCACTTTCAATTTAAAAATTTCGCAGCAGGATCACAATTTGTCAATTCCCACGCATTTTCAAACGTTGTTCGATTTGGTGTAATTTTCACACCTGGTTGATATAGTTTTTTTTTAAAGATGCAGTACATTACAATAAGTAGTTTCAAGCATACCCGGTACTAAACGGACACACATTAAGGTTGTTACTGATCTTACAAACAGTTATAAATGAATATAATTTCAAAGTGAAATAGGAGATTTCCGTGGAAAGAATATTTAACCATAATATAGTGAGGTCACTGCAAAATGTTCACTTAAAACAGTACGGCGTCAACTCAGGATTATTTCTTAGCCCTCTGACAGGTGTTTCAATCTCATCTCGTAGCTCGCTATTAATCGATTCATAGCTATTAATTTTCATTCCTGGTCCGTATCGAACTTCTCCAAAGGCAAACGCTTCAAGTTGCGCTTCTTATGCGGTAGGGGGAGGAGATGCTAGGATAAAATACCATATATTTGCATTTATATAGCAATCCCACAGCAACATTTTTATGTGTAAAGTTGTATTTTAGTTTGAAGTGGGAATTGGAAGATGGGGACAGAGATGCTACACAGAGATTTTGATAGGAAGGAAACATTACAGCAGCTGAGTAAAAGATCGGTCAAATGGTAGGTTCAATGAAGATCGGGGGTGGGGGAAAAGCATCTATAGCTTGGGATTTGCCTAAATGAGTACTGAGATGGATTATCATTCCACACCAAATTTCTTAGACAATAATACCTTTTGTGCAATTATCACAATAGTTTGTTGCGTATGGATCAACCGACTCTGTGTGGTACATGATCGTAAATTAGTAAAACAAATGTGCTTCTTTAAGTACTGTTGTTTCTGGGATGGAGTGACTGATAACAAATAACCTACATTCTATATTTTGTCATAATGTGGCTGAATCAATGGCATATTTTGTGATATTTATTGATAGAAAGACACAACTGAGTTTGGGCAAGATATTACCTTGCAATGTTCTGTATATCTGATATTGTGAAATGGAACTGAAATTATGGGAGGATTACATAAAACTACAATTCAAATGTAATTAATATACAGAGTGTTCTTATTTCCATCATGAACATACAATAGTGATATAGGACACCAGGTCCTACTATGGTAAACTCACAAGCTACTACGGTATGAGTATATAGGAGGAAAGGGGTCCTTCTGCAGTTGTACTGAATTCTAGTGAGACCACACCTGGAGAATTGTGTGCAGTTTTGGTCCCCTAATTTGGTGAAGGACATTCTTGCTATTGAGGGAGTGCAGCGTAGGTTAATTCCCAGGATGGCGGGACTGTCATATGCTGAGATAATGGAATAGTTGGGCTTGTACATTCTGGAGTTTAGAAGGATGAGAGGTGATCTCATTGAAACATCTAAGATTGTTAAGGGCTTGGACACGCTAGAGGCAGGAAACGTGTTCCCGATGTTGCGGGAGTTCAGAACCAGGAGCCACAATTTAAGAAAAAGGAGTAAGCCATTTAGAACGGAGACGAGGAAACACTTTTTCTCACAGAGAGTTGTGAGTGTGGAATTCTCTGCCTCAGAGGGTGGTGGAGGCAGGTTCTCTGGATGCTTTCAAGCGAGAGCTAGATAAGGCTCTTAAAAATAGCAGAGACAGGGATATGGGGAGAAGGCAGGAATGGGATACTGGTTGGGGATGATCAGCCATGATCACATTGAATGAAAGTGAATTGGGTGTCAAATTAAACTTCTTTTTATGCTTTTTCTGATGGGATAAATTGCAGACTTGAAAATCTCAATTTTATAACATTGCTAGAAAATGTACCTGTTGTTAGCCAAGAAAAATAGACTTCGTTACCCTTCAGTATAGCAACATCAAGAAAGATGTTGCTGTATAGCCAAGTCTATCCCTCATTGCTAGCAGCTGATGGGAACTGGCTGTTAAAGGACAGCGCTGCTGGGGGGGTGGGGCGGTTCCTTTCAGAGTGTGTGGGTAATCTGTCCAGGGGTGAAGTTGCGGGGAGGGCAGGAGCGTTGAGTAGGAGGGGGTCGGCCGGGGATCATCCAGCTCAAGAGCGGGTCAGCGGGCGATGGATAACAGGACAGCGGGTGGTGGAGCTTACTCCATATGTCTGTGGGAGTAACCTCAATTATCCCTTGTTCACACTGACACGGGAGTAAGCTCCACTGCCTGCTGTGATATCTATTCCCCCCCCCCCCGACCCACTCCTCTCTATGATCTTTGCTCTTGAGCTGGTCCCCTCAATGTTCAGATGGAGAGCACTGCCACAGGTGAGCGAGCTGGCAGAAGGCCCTGAGATGGTAGTCGGTTCCGTTGTCCGGTGATGGAGGCCGCTCATAGGGGAGCTACTTCCCTCCCCCGGCCACAATGCGGTAGCTCCGTGCCCGGAGTGCTGCGGCAGCGGTGAGTGATTGTTACTGGCATGAACCCGACCCCCTCCTTCTCAATGATCCTGGACTTCCGGTGGCGCCATGCTGGACTAGCAGTCGCAATTTTTAGCTCCGCTCCTGCAAAATTGCGATTTTTCGCGTTAAAATCGGGTCTGGAGGTCGGGACCAATTCAAAAACTCACCAGAGCCCCGGGACATCGGGCTGATGATGTCATCAGTAAGCGCTGTGATTTAAAACAGAGGGGAAAAAGGATTTAAATGAAAAAACTGTCTTCAGCTCGGAGCCCTCAGAGAACACTCTCAAAACAGCTGAAAACACAGAAAACTGAAGAACAGACCTCTGAAGTGGATTCTGGAATGGCTACAAGATCCAAGACTGAGATGGCTACTAAGGAGAAAAATGAAATGGAGGAGATAAAGAACTCGGTAAGAGAACTGAGAAAAGATATTGAGGCTGGAAACTCAAAAATGATGGAAAATATTAATGTTAAATTGATGGAAAATATGTCGAACATTAATGCTGGTAATCAATAAGTTATTGACTGCATTGGCATTATACAAAAACGAATTGAGGATGTGCATGAAGAGCTAATGGGGAGAATTAATAAAGGGGAAGAAGAATCTGCGAAGAAGTTTGAGGCTGTGCATGTAATTGTTTCTTCACAAGTAACTGCAATGAAAGACATGGAAACGGTTGTTGATCAAATGGCTGAAGATATGCAGGGAATGAAGTTAGAACTAGACAGCCTCAAGAATCAACTGGTAAAAGTCTCAGATAAATGTCTTGATCTCGAAGCTCGCTCAAGGCGCCAAAATCTACGAATACTGGGAATAACTGAAGGAGCAGAGGGAAATAACGCCCGTGAGTTCACTGCCAACTTAATCAAAAAGGTACTCAATTTATCTGTGGAACTGGAAATTGAAGTGGCACATCGAATACCTAGATTTAAGCCAAGATCACAAGCAGATCCAGCCCATAGTCAAACTTCGGGACATTTCAGCACTTGAAGAGCTGATGAAAAAAATCAAATATGGAGTGAAGATGACCTTTGGAAACAACACTATCAGGGGTATAAAGGTGGGGAATGTGGAAAGTCGTGTGGGGCTTTACGCCGATGACACATTACTATATCTCTCCGATCCAGAAGCCTCGGTTCTTCCCTTGTTAGATTTTATTAAATCATTTGGCAAGCTTTCTGGATACACAGTCAACTGGAGTAAGAGTGAGTTCATGCCTTTATCAGACAATATAGATTCAGATTTTCTTGAGGCTCTACCATTTAAGATAGTATATGACCATTTTACATATCTAGGACTCGAAATACCCCTAAACCCCAAACTTATATTCGAACGCAACTACGCTGATATGATTACAAAGTTAAAACTGAACATAGAGAATTGGAGGATTTTACCCTTGTCTATAGTGGGGCGTATTAACGCTATCAAGATGGTGTCTCTTCCTAGATTCATATATTTATTCCAAAATCTTCCAATTTTTCTTACTTCATCATTTTTTTAAAAATTGAACTCCATTATCCTTCCATTCAATTGGGGCTATAAAGCCCACCGTATATCAAAGGCACATCTTCAAAAGCCAAAAAATGAGGGAGGCATGGGCCTTCCTATATTTAGGCACTACTATTGGGCAGTCAATGCTAGAGCTCTGATTTACTGGCAATGGGGATTCCCAGATGAACCTTTGGATAATAATAATAATACCCCTTCGTGGCTAAACATTGAAAACACAGCAGTGAAAAATTCCTCCCTCTGTACTTTGCTTTTTTCCAAAACAGAATCCCCGCATAAGTTGGTTGGTGAGAACTTCATTTTAAGAAATTCTATTTGAATTTTAAATCAGATAAGAAGTTTCAGTACATTGTCAAATGTCTCTATTTACACCCCCATATGTCACCATCATTCCTTTTTGCCATCACAGACGGATAGGGTGTTTGCTGTCTGGAGGGACAAGGGCCTTGCGACCCTCAGAGATCTATATATAGACAAAAAGTTTGCTTCGTTTAATCAGCTGAAATCAAAATTTAACCTTTCCAACTCATTTTTTTCGCTATCTCAAAATTAGGCACTACGCTAAAGATCAAATTGCAAATTTTCAAATCATGCCTGACAGTTGCCCACTCTGTTTGTGTACGTCGTCTTTTTGCGTTCTTCGTCTTTTTGCGTTCTTCGTCTTTTTGCGTTCGTCGTCTTTTTGCGTTCGTCTTTTTGTGTTCATCGTCTTTTTGCGTCCGTCGTCTTTTTGCGTCCGTCGTCTTTTTGCGTCCGTCGTCTTTTTTGCGTACGTCGTCTTTTTGCGTTCGTCGTCTTTTTGCGTTCGTCGTCTGTTTGCATACGTCGTCTTATTGCATTCATCGTCTTTTTGCATCCGTCGTCCTTTTGCATCCTTCGTCCTTTTGCGTTCGTCGTCTTTTTGCGTCCTTCGTCTTTTTCCGTCCGTCGTCTATTTGCGTCCGTCGTCTTTTTGCATTCTTCGTCTTTCCGTCCATCGTCTATTTGCGTCCGTCGTCTTTTTGCGTTCTTCATCTTTTCGTACGTCGTCTTTTTGCGTCCGCCGTCTTTTTGCGTCCGCCGTCTTTTTGCGTTCGTCGTCTTTTTGCGTTCGTCGTGTTTTTGCGTCCGTCATCTTTTTGCGTATGTCGTCTTTTTGCGTTCGTCGTCTGTTTGCATACGTCGTCTTTTTGCGTTCTTCGTCTTTTTGCGTTCTTTGTCTTTTTGCGTTCGTCGTCTTTTTGCGTTCGCCGTCTTTTTGCGTTCGCCGTCTTTTTGCGTCCGTCGTCTTTTTGCGTCCATCGCCTTTTTGCGTCCGTCGTCTTTTTGCGTCCATTGTCTTTTTGCGTCCTTCGTCTTTTTGCGTCCTTCGTCTTTTTGCGTCCGTCGTCTTTTTGAGTTTGTCGCCTTTTTTGCATTCGTCGTCTTTTTGCGTTCGTCGTCTGTTTGCGTACGTCGTCTTTTTTGCATACTTCGTCTTTTTGCGTCCGTCGTCCTTTTGCGTCCATCGTCCTTTTGCGTTTGTCATCCTTTTGCGTCCATCGTCCTTTTACGTTTGTCGTCCTTTTTTGCGTTCGTCGTCTTTTTGCGTTCGTCGTCTTTTTGCGTCCGTCGTCTTTTTGCATCCGTCGTCTTTTTGCGTCCGTCGTCTTTTTGCGTCCGTCGTATTTTGCGTTCGTCGTCTTTTTTGCGTACGTTGTCTTTTTGCGTTCGTCGTCTGTTTGCGTACGTCGTCTTTTTTGCGTACGTCGTCTTTTTGCGTTCGTCGTCTGTTTGCGTACGTCGTCTTTTTGCGTTCTTCGTCTTTTTGCGTTCGTCGTCTTTTTTGCGTACGTCGTCTTTTTGCGTTCGTCGTCTTTTTGCGTTCGTCGTCTGTTTGCGTACGTCGTCTTTTTGCGTCCGTCGTCTTTTTGCATCCGTCGTCTTTTTTGCATACGTCGTCTTTTTGCGTTCGTCGTCTGTTTGCGTACGTCGTCTTTTTTGCGTACGTCGTCTTTTTGCGTCCGTCATCCTTTTGCGTTTGTCGTCCTTTTGCGTTCGTCGTCTTTTTGCGTTCGTCGTCTTTTTGCGTTCGTGGTCTTTTTGCCTACGTCGTCTATTTGCTTCCGTCGTCTTTTTTGCATTCGTCGTCTTTTTTGCGTTCATCTTCTGTTTGCGTACGTCGTCTTTTTTGTGTACGTCTTTTTGCGTTCGTCGTCTTTTTGCGTTCGTCGTCTTTTTGCGTTCGTCGTCTTTTTGCATTCGTCTTCTTTTTGCGTTCGTCGTCTTTTTGTGTTCGTCTTGTTTTTGCGTTCGCCGTCTTTCTGCGTTCGTCGTCTTTTTGCGTTCGTCGTCTTTTAGCGTTTGTTGTCTTTTTGCCTACGTCGTCTTTTTGCGTACGTCGTCTTTCTGCGTTCGTCGTCTTTTTGCGTTCGTCGTCTTTTAGCGTTTGTCGTCTTTTTGCCTACGTCGTCTTTTTGCCTACGTCGTCCTTTTGCGTCCGTCGTCCTTTTGCGTTCGTCGTCTTTTTGCGTCCGTCGTCTTTCTGCGTCCGTCGTCTTTTTGCGTCCGTCGTCTTTTTGCGTCCGTCGTCTTTTTGCGTCCTTTGTCTTTTTGCTTCCGTCGTCTTTTTGGGTTTGTCGTCTTTTTTGCATTCGTCGTCTTTTTTGCGGTCATCGTCTGTTTGCGTACGTCGTCTTTTTTGCGTACGTTGTCTTTTTGCGTTCGTCGTCTGTTTGCGTACTACGTCTTTTTGCGTACTTCGTCTTTTTGCGTCCGTCGTCCTTTTGCGTCCGTCATCCTTTTGCGTATGTCGTCCTTTTGTGTTCGTCGTCTTTTTGCGTTCGTCGTCTTTTTGCGTTCGTCGTCTTTTTGCCTACGTCGTCTTTTTGCTTCCGTCGTCTTTTTGCGTCCGTCGTCTTTTTGCGTCCGTTGTCTTTTTGCGTTCGTCGTCTTTTTTGCGTACGTTGTCTTTTTGCGTTCGTCGTCTGTTTGCGTACGTCGTCTTTTTTGCGTACGTCGTCTTTTTGCATTCGTCATCTGTTTGCGTACGTCGTCTTTTTGCGTTCTTCGTTTTTTTGCGGTCGTCGTCTTTTTTGCGTACGTCGTCTTTTTGCGTTCGTCGTCTTTTTGCGTACGTCGTCTTTTTGCGTTCTTTGTCTTTTTGCGTCATTAGTCTTTTTGCGTACGTCGTCTTTTTGCGTTCTTTGTCTTTTTGCGTTATTCGTCTTTTTGCGTACATCGTCTTTCTACGTTCGTCGTCTTTTTGCGTTCGTCGTCTTTTTTGCGTACGTTGTCTTTTTACGTCATCGTCTGTTTGCGTACGTCGTCTTTTTTGCGTACGTCGTCTTTTTGCTTTTGTCGTCTGTTTGTGTACGTCGTCTTTTTGCGTTCTTCGTCTTTTTGCGTTCTTTGTCTTTTTGCGTTCGTCATCTTTTTGCGTTCGTCTTCTTTTTGCATTCGTCGTCTTTTTGCGTTCGTCGTCTTTTTGCGTTCGCCGTCTTTCTGCGTTCGTCATCTTTTTGCGTTTGTCGTCTTTTTGCGTTCGTCGTCTTTTTTGCCTACGTCGTCTTTTTGCGTCCGTTGTCTTTTTGCGTTCGTCTTCTTTTTGCGTTTGTCGTCTTTTTTGCGTCCGTCGTCTTTTTGAGTTCATCGACTTTTTTGCGTACGTCGTCTTTTTGCGTACGTTGTCTTTTTGCGTTCGTCGTCTTTTTGCGTTTTTGTCTTTTTGCGTTCTTCGTCTTTTTGCGTCCATCGTCTTTTTGCGTCCGTCGTCTTTTTGCGTCCGTCGTCTTTTTGCGTCTGTCGTCTTTTTGCGGACGTCGTCTTTTTGCGTACGTCGTCTTTTTGCGTTCGTCGTCTTTTTGCGTTCGTTGACTTTTTGCGTCCGTCGTCTTTTTGCATCCGTCGTCTTTTTGCGTTCGTCGTCTTTTTGCGTTCGTCGTCTTTTTGCGTTCGTCTTTTTGCGTTCGTCGTCTTATTGCATCCGTCGTCTTTTTGCGTTCTTCGTCTTTTTGCGTTCTTCGTCTTTTTGCGTTCGTCGTCTTTTTGCGTTCATCGTCTTTTTGCGTCCGTCGTCTTTTTGCATCCATCGTCCTTTTGCGTCCGTCGTCCTTTTGCGTCCGTCGTCCTTTTGCGTTCGTCGTCTTTTTGCGTTCGTCCTCTTTTTGCGTTTGCCGTCTTTCTGCGTCCGTCGTCTTTTTGCGTTCGTCGTCATTTTGCGTACGTCGTCTTTTTGCGTTCTTTGTCTTTTTGCGTTATTCGTCTTTTTGCGTACGTCGTCTTTTTGCGTACTTTGTCTTTTTGCGTTATTCGTCTTTTTGCTTCCATCGTCTTTCTACGTTCGTCGTCTTTTTGCGTTCATCGTCTTTTTTGCGTACGTCGTCTTTTTGCTTTTGTCGTCTGTTTGTGTACGTCGTCTTTTTGCGTTCTTCGTCTTTTTGCGTTCTTCGTCTTTTTGCGTTCTTCGTCTTTTTGCGTTCGTCGTCTTTTTGCGTTCGTCGTCTTTTTGCGTTCGTCGTCTTTTTGCGTTCGTCTTTTTGTGTTCATCGTCTTTTTGCGTCCGTCGTCTTTTTGCGTCCGTCGTCTTTTTGCGTCCGTCGTCTTTTTTGCGTACGTCGTCTTTTTGCGTTCGTCGTCTTTTTGCGTTCGTCGTCTGTTTGCATACGTCGTCTTATTGCATTCATCGTCTTTTTGCATCCGTCGTCCTTTTGCATCCTTCGTCCTTTTGCGTTCGTCGTCTTTTTGCGTCCTTCGTCTTTTTCCGTCCGTCGTCTATTTGCGTCCGTCGTCTTTTTGCATTCTTCGTCTTTCCGTCCATCGTCTATTTGCGTCCGTCGTCTTTTTGCGTTCTTCATCTTTTCGTACGTCGTCTTTTTGCGTCCGCCGTCTATTTGCGTCCGCCGTCTTTTTGCGTTCGTCGTCTTTTTGCGTTCGTCGTGTTTTTGCGTCCGTCATCTTTTTGCGTACGTCGTCTTTTTGCGTTCGTCGTCTGTTTGCATACGTCGTCTTTTTGCGTTCTTCGTCTTTTTGCGTTCTTTGTCTTTTTGCATTCGTCGTCTTTTTGCGTTCGCCGTCTTTTTGCGTTCGCCGTCTTTTTGCGTCCGTCGTCTTTTTGCGTCCATCGCCTTTTTGCGTCCGTCGTCTTTTTGCGTCCATTGTCTTTTTGCGTCCTTCGTCTTTTTGCGTCCTTCGTCTTTTTGCGTCCGTCGTCTTTTTGAGTTTGTCGCCTTTTTTGCATTCGTCGTCTTTTTGCGTTCGTCGTCTGTTTGCGTACGTCGTCTTTTTTGCATACTTCGTCTTTTTGCGTCCGTCGTCCTTTTGCGTCCATCGTCCTTTTGCGTTTGTCATCCTTTTGCGTCCATCGTCCTTTTACGTTTGTCGTCCTTTTTTGCGTTCGTCGTCTTTTTGCGTTCGTCGTCTTTTTGCGTCCGTCGTCTTTTTGCATCCGTCGTCTTTTTGCGTCCGACGTCTTTTTGCGTCCGTCGTATTTTGCGTTCGTCGTATTTTTTGCGTACGTTGTCTTTCTGCGTTCGTCGTCTGTTTGCGTACGTCGTCTTTTTTGCGTACGTCGTCTTTTTGCGTTCGTCGTCTGTTTGCGTACGTCGTCTTTTTGCGTTCTTCGTCTTTTTGCGTTCGTCGTCTTTTTTGCGTACGTCGTCTTTTTGCGTTCGTCGTCTTTTTGCGTTCGTCGTCTGTTTGCGTACGTCGTCTTTTTGCGTCCGTCGTCTTTTTGCATCCGTCGTCTTTTTTGCATACGTCGTCTTTTTGCGTTCGTCGTCTGTTTGCGTACGTCGTCTTTTTTGCGTACGTCGTCTTTTTGCGTCCGTCATCCTTTTGCGTTTGTCGTCCTTTTGCGTTCGTCGTCTTTTTGCGTTCGTCGTCTTTTTGCGTTCGTGGTCTTTTTGCCTACGTCGTCTATTTGCTTCCGTCGTCTTTTTTGCATTCGTCGTCTTTTTTGCGTTCATCTTCTGTTTGCGTACGTCGTCTTTTTTGTGTACGTCTTTTTGCGTTCGTCGTCTTTTTGCGTTCGTCGTCTTTTTGCGTTCGTCGTCTTTTTGCATTCGTCTTCTTTTTGCGTTCGTCGTCTTTTTGTGTTCGTCTTGTTTTTGCGTTCGCCGTCTTTCTGCGTTCGTCGTCTTTTTGCGTTCGTCGTCTTTTAGCGTTTGTTGTCTTTTTGCCTACGTCGTCTTTTTGCGTACGTCGTCTTTCTGCGTTCGTCGTCTTTTTGCGTTCGTCGTCTTTTAGCGTTTGTCGTCTTTTTGCCTACGTCGTCTTTTTGCCTACGTCGTCCTTTTGCGTCCGTCGTCCTTTTGCGTTCGTCGTCTTTTTGCGTCCGTCGTCTTTCTGCGTCCGTCGTCTTTTTGCGTCCGTCGTCTTTTTGCGTCTGTCGTCTTTTTGCGTCCTTTGTCTTTTTGCTTCCGTCGTCTTTTTGGGTTTGTCGTCTTTTTTGCATTCGTCGTCTTTTTTGCGTTCATCGTCTGTTTGCGTACGTCGTCTTTTTTGCGTACGTTGTCTTTTTGCGTTCGTCGTCTGTTTGCGTACTACGTCTTTTTGCGTACTTCGTCTTTTTGCGTCCGTCGTCCTTTTGCGTCCGTCATTCTTTTGCGTATGTCGTCCTTTTGTGTTCGTCGTCTTTTTGCGTTCGTCGTCTTTTTGCGTTCGTCGTCTTTTTGCGTTCGTCGTCTTTTTGCCTACGTCGTCTTTTTGCTTCCGTCGTCTTTTTGCGTCCGTCGTCTTTTTGCGTCCGTCGTCTTTTTGCGTTCGTCGTCTTTTTTGCGTACGTTGTCTTTTTGCGTTCGTCGTCTGTTTGCGTACGTCGTCTTTTTTGCGTACGTCGTCTTTTTGCATTCGTCGTCTGTTTGCGTACGTCGTCTTTTTGCGTTCTTCGTTTTTTTGCGGTCGTCGTCTTTTTTGCGTACGTCGTCTTTTTGCGTTCGTTGTCTTTTTGCGTACGTCGTCTTTTTGCGTTCTTTGTCTTTTTGCGTCATTAGTCTTTTTGCGTACGTCGTCTTTTTGCGTTCTTTGTCTTTTTGCGTTATTCGTCTTTTTGCGTCCATCGTCTTTCTACGTTCGTCGTCTTTTTGCGTTCGTCGTCTTTTTTGCGTACGTTGTCTTTTTACGTCATCGTCTGTTTGCGTACGTCGTCTTTTTTGCGTACGTCGTCTTTTTGCATTTGTCGTCTGTTTGTGTACGTCGTCTTTTTGCGTTCTTCGTCTTTTTGCGTTCTTCGTCTTTTTGCGTTCGTCATCTTTTTGCGTTCGTCTTCTTTTTGCATTCGTCGTCTTTTTGCGTTCGTCGTCTTTTTGCGTTCGCCGTCTTTCTGCGTTCGTCATCTTTTTGCGTTTGTCGTCTTTTTGCGTTCGTCGTCTTTTTTGCCTACGTCGTCTTTTTGCGTCCGTTGTCTTTTTGCGTTCGTCTTCTTTTTGCGTTCGTCGTCTTTTTTGCGTCCGTCGTCTTTTTGAGTTCATCGTCTTTTTTGCGTACGTCGTCTTTTTGCGTACGTTGTCTTTTTGCGTTCGTCGTCTTTTTGCGTACGTCGTCTTTTTGCGTTTTTGTCTTTTTGCGTTCTTCGTCTTTTTGCGTCCATCGTCTTTTTGCGTCCGTCGTCTTTTTGCGTCCGTCGTCTTTTTGCGTTTGTCGTCTTTTTGCGTACGTCGTCTTTTTGCGTTCGTCGTCTTTTTGCGTTCGTTGACTTTTTGCGTCCGTCGTCTTTTTGCATCCGTCGTCTTTTTGCGTTCGTCGTCTTTTTGCGTTCGTCGCCTTTTTGCGTTTGTCTTTTTGCGTTCGTCGTCTTATTGCATCCGTCGTCTTTTTGCATCCATCGTCCTTTTGCGTCCGTCGTCCTTTTGCGTCCGTCGTCCTTTTGCGTTCGTCGTCTTTTTGCGTTCGTCCTCTTTTTGCGTTTGCCGTCTTTCTGCGTCCGTTGTCTTTTTGCGTTCGTCGTCATTTTGCGTACGTCGTCTTTTTGCGTTCTTTGTCTTTTTGCGTTATTCGTCTTTTTGCGTACGTCGTCTTTTTGCGTACTTTGTCTTTTTGCGTTATTCGTCTTTTTGCGTCCATCGTCTTTCTACGTTCGTCGTCTTTTTGCGTTCATCGTCTTTTTTGCGTACGTCGTCTTTTTGCTTTTGTCGTCTGTTTGTGTACGTCGTCTTTTTGCGTTCTTCGTCTTTTTGCGTTCTTCGTCTTTTTGCGTTCTTCGTCTTTTTGCGTTCGTCGTCTTTTTGCGTTCGTCGTCTTTTTGCGTACGTCGTCTTTTTGCGTCCGTCGTCTTTTTGTGTCCGTCGTCTTTTTGCGTTCTTCGTCTTTTTGCGTTCTTCGTCTTTTTGCGTTCGTCGTCTTTTTGCGTACGTCGTCTTTTTGCGTCCGTCGTCTTTTTGCGTCCGTCGTCTTTTTGCGTCCGTAGTCTTTTTGCGTTCATCGTCTTTTTTGCGTACGTCATCTTTTTGCGTTCGTCGTCTGTTTGCGTACGTCGTCTTTTTTGCGTACGTCGTCTTTTTGCGTACGTCGTCTTTTTGCGTTCGTCGTCTTTTTGCATTCGTCGTCTTTTTGCGTTCTATGTCTTTTTGCGTTCTTCGTCTTTTTGCGTCCGTCGTCTTTTTGCGTTCGTCCTCTTTTTTGCGTTCGTCGTCTTTCTTGCGTACGTCGTCTTTTTGCGTTCTTCGTCTTTTTGCGTTCGTCTTTTTGCGTTCGTCGTCTTTTTGCGTCCGTCGTCTTTTTGCGTTCTTCGTCTTTTTGCGTTCGTCTTTTTGCGTTCGTCGTCTTTTTGCCTACGTCGTCTATTTGCGTCCTTCATCTTTTTGCGTCCGTTGTCTTTTTGCGTTCGTCTTCTTTTTGCGTTTGTCGTCTTTTTTGCGTCCGTCGTCTTTTTGAGTTCATCGTCTTTTTTGCGTACGTCATCTTTTTGCGTTCGTCGTCTTTTTGCGTACGTCGTCTTTTTGCGTCCGTCGTCTTTTTGCGTCCGTCGTCTTTTTGCGTCCGTAGTCTTTTTGCGTCCGTAGTCTTTTTGCGTTCGTCGTCTTTTTTGCGTTCGTCGTCTTTTTTGCGTTCGTCGTCTGTTTGCGTAAGTCGTCTTTTTTGCGTACGTCGTCTTTTTGCGTTCGTCGTCTGTTTGCGTACGTTGTCTTTTTGCATTCGTCGTCTTTTTGCCTTCTATGTCTTTTTGCGTTCTTCGTCTTTTTGTGTCCGTCGTCTTTTTGCGTTCGTCGTCTTTTTGCGTTCGTCGTCTTTTTGCGTTCATCTTTTTGCGTCCGTCGTCTTTTTGCGTCCGTCGTCTTCTTGCATTCTTCGTCTTTTTGCGTTCGTCGTCTTTTTGCGTTTGTCGTCTGTTTGCGTACGTCGTCTTTTTGCGTCCGTCGTCTTTTTGCGTCCGTCGTCTTTTTGCGTTTGTCGTCTTTTTTGCGTACGTCGTCTTTTTGCGTTCGTCGTCTTTTTGCGTTTTTGTCTTTTTGCGTTCTTCGTCTTTTTGCGTCCATCGTCTTTTTGCGTCCGTCGTCTTTTTGCGTCCGTCGTCTTTTTGCGTTCGTCGTCTTTTTGCGTTTGTCGTCTGTTTGCGTACGTCGTCTTTTTGCGTCCGTCGTCTTTTTGCGTCCGTCGTCTTTTTGCGTTTGTCGTCTTTTTTGCGTACGTCGTCTTTTTGCGTTCGTCGTCTTTTTGCGTTTTTGTCTTTTTGCGTTCTTCGTCTTTTTGCGTCCATCGTCTTTTTGCGTCCGTCGTCTTTTTGCGTTTGTCGTCTTTTTGCGTTCGTCTTTTTGCGTTCGTCGTCTTTTTGCATCCGTCGTCTTTTTGCGTTCTTCGTCTTTTTGCGTTCTTCGTCTTTTTGCTTTCGTCGTCTTTTTGCGTTCATCGTCTTTTTGCGTCCGTCGTCTTTTTGCATCCATCGTCCTTTTGCGTCCGTCGTCCATTTGCGTCCGTCGTCCTTTTGCGTTCGTCGTCTTTTTGCGTTCGTCCTCTTTTTGCGTTCGCCGTCTTTCTGCGTTCGTCGTCTTTTTGCGTTCGTCGTCTTTTTGCGTACGTCGTCTTTTTGCGTTCTTTGTCTTTTTGCGTTATTCGTCTTTTTGCGTACGTCGTCTTTTTGCGTTCTTTGTCTTTTTACGTTATTCGTCTTTTTGCGTCAATCGTCTTTCTACGTTCGTCGTCTTTTTGCGTTCGTCGTCTTTTTTGCATACGTTGTCTTTTTACGTCATCGTCTGTTTGCGTACGTCGTCTTTTTTGCATACGTCGTCTTTTTGCTTTTGTCGTCTGTTTGTGTACGTCGTCTTTTTGCGTTCTTCGTCTTTTTGCGTTCGTCGTCTTTTTGCGTTTGTCGTTTTTTTGCGTTCGTCGCCTTTTTGCGTTCGTCGTCTTTTTGCGTTCGCCGTCTTTCTGCGTTCGTCGTCTTTTTTGCGTTTGTCGTCTTTTTGCGTTCGTCGTCTTTTTGCCTATGTCGTCCTTTGCGTCCTTCGTCTTTTTGCGTCCGTTGTCTTTTTGCGTTCGTCTTCTTTTTGCGTTCGTCGTCTTTTTTGCGTCCGTCGTCTTTTTGAGTTCATCGTCTTTTTTGCGTACGTCGTCTTTTTGCGTTCGTCGTCTTTTTGCGTACGTCGTCTTTTTGCGTCCGTCGTCTTTTTGCGTTCTTCGTCTTTTTGCGTTCTTCGTCTTTTTGCGTTCGTCGTCTTTTTGCGTACGTCGTCTTTTTGCGTCCGTCGTCTTTTTCCGTCCGTCGTCTTTTTGCGTCCGTCGTCTTTTTGCGTCCGTAGTCTTTTTGCGTTCGTCATCTTTTTTGCGTTCGTCGTCTTTTTTGCGTTCGTTGTCTGTTTGCGTAAGTTGTCTTTTTTGCGTACGTCGTCTTTTTGCGTTCGTCGTCTGTTTGCGTACGTTGTCTTTTTGCGTTCGTCGTCTTTTTGCGTTCTATGTCTTTTTGTGTTCTTCGTCTTTTAGCGTCCGTCGTCTTTTTGCGTTCGTCCTCTTTTTTGCGTTCGTCGTCTTTTTTGCGTACGTCGCCTTTTTGCGTTCGTCGTCTTTTTGCGTTCGTCTTTTTGCGTTTGTCGTCTTTTTGCGTCCGTCGTCTTTTTGCGTTCTTCGTCTTTTTGCGTTCGTCGTCTTTTTGCGTTTGTCGTCTGTTTGCGTACGTCGTCTTTTTGCGTCCGTCGTCTTTTTGCGTCCGTCGTCTTTTTGCGTTCTTCGTCTTTTTGCGTTCTTCGTCTTTTTGCGTTCGACGTCTTTTTGCGTACGTCGTCTTTTTGCGTCCGTCGTCTTTTTGCGTCCGTCGTCTTTTTGCGTCCGTCGTCTTTTTGCGTCCGTAGTCTTTTTGCGTTCGTCATCTTTTTTGCGTTCGTCGTCTTTTTTGCGTTCGTTGTCTGTTTGCGTAAGTTGTCTTTTTTGCGTACGTCGTCTTTTTGCGTTCGTCGTCTGTTTGCGTACGTTGTCTTTTTGCGTTCGTCGTCTTTTTGCGTTCTATGTCTTTTTGTGTTCTTCGTCTTTTAGCGTCCGTCGTCTTTTTGCGTTCGTCCTCTTTTTTGCGTTCGTCGTCTTTTTTGCGTACGTCGTCTTTTTGCGTTCGTCGTCTTTTTGCGTTCGTCTTTTTGCGTTTGTCGTCTTTTTGCGTCCGTCGTCTTTTTGCGTTCTTCGTCTTTTTGCGTTCGTCGTCTTTTTGCGTTTGTCGTCTGTTTGCGTACGTCGTCTTTTTGCGTTCGTCGTCTTTTTGCGTACGTCGTCTTTTTGCGTTTTTGTCTTTTTGCGTTCTTCGTCTTTTTGCGTCCATCGTCTTTTTGCGTTCGTCGTCTTTTTGCGTACGTCGTCTTTTTGCGTCCGTCGTCTTTTTGCGTCCGTCGTCTTTTTGCGTCCGTAGTCTTTTTGCGTTCGTCCTCTTTTTTGCGTTCGTCGTCTTTTTGCGTTCTATGTCTTTTTGCGTTCTTCATCTTTTTGCGTCCGTCGTCTTTTTGCGTTCGTCCTCTTTTTTGCGTTCGTCGTCTTTTTTGCGTACGTCGTCTTTTTGCTTTCTTCGTCTTTTTGCGTTCGTCTTTTTGCGTTCGTCGTCTTTTTGCGTCCGTCGTCTTTTTGCGTTCTTCGTCTTTTTGCGTTCGTCTTTTTGCGTTCGTCGTCTTTATGCCTACGTCGTCTATTTGCGTCCTTCGTCTTTTTGCGTCCGTTGTCTTTTTGCGTTCGTCTTCTTTTTGCGTTTGTCGTCTTTTTTGCGTCCGTCGTCTTTTTGAGTTCATCGTCTTTTTTGCGTACGTCATCTTTTTGCGTTCGTCGTCTTTTTGCGTACGTCGTCTTTTTGCGTCCGTCGTCTTTTTTGCGTCCGTAGTCTTTTTGCGTCCGTAGTCTTTTTGCGTTCGTCGTCTTTTTTGCGTTCGTCGTCTTTTTTGCGTTCGTCGTCTGTTTGCGTAAGTCGTCTTTTTTTCGTACGTCGTCTTTTTGCGTTCGTCGTTTGTTTGCGTACGTTGTCTTTTTGCATTTGTCGTCTTTTTGCCTTCTATGTCTTTTTGCGTTCTTCGTCTTTTTGTGTCCGTCGTCTTTTTGCGTTGGTCCTCTTTTTTGCGTTCGTCGTCTTTTTTGCGTACGTCGTCTTTTTGCGTTCGTCGTCTTTTTGCGTTCGTCGTCTTTTTGCGTTCGTCTTTTTGCGTCCGTCGTCTTTTTGCGTCCGTCGTCTTCTTGCGTTCTTCGTCTTTTTGCGTTCGTCGTCTTTTTGCGTTTGTCGTCTGTTTGCGTACGTCGTCTTTTTGCGTTCGTCGTCTTTTTGCGTCCGTCGTCTTTTTGCGTTTGTCGTCTTTTTTGCGTACGTCGTCTTTTTGCGTTCGTCGTCTTTTTGCGTTTTTGTCTTTTTGCGTTCTTCGTCTTTTTGCGTCCATCGTCTTTTTGCGTCCGTCGTCTTTTTGCGTCCGTTGTCTTTTTGCGTTTGTCGTCTTTTTTGCGTACGTCGTCTTTTTGCGTTCGTCGTCTTTTTGCTTACGTCGACTTTTTGCGTCCGTCGTCTTTTTGCGTTCGTCTTTTTGCGTTCGTCGTCTTTTTGCATCCGTCGTCTTTTTGCGTTCTTCGTCTTTTTGCATTCTTCGTCTTTTTGCTTTCGTCGTCTTTTTGCGTTCATCGTCTTTTTGCGTCCGTCGTCTTTTTGCATCCATCGTCCTTTTGCGTCCGTCGTCCATTTGCGTCCGTCGTCCTTTTGCGTTCGTCGTCTTTTTGCGTTCGTCCTCTTTTTGCGTTCGCCGTCTTTCTGCGTTCGTCGTCTTTTTGCGTTCGTCGTCTTTTTGCGTACGTCGTCTTTTTGCGTTCTTTGTCTTTTTGCGTTATTCGTCTTTTTGCGTACGTCGTCTTTTTGCGTTCTTTGTCTTTTTACGTTATTCGTCTTTTTGCGTCAATCGTCTTTCTACGTTCGTCGTCTTTTTGCGTTCGTCGTCTTTTTTGCATACGTTGTCTTTTTACGTCATCGTCTGTTTGCGTACGTCGTCTTTTTTGCATATGTCGTCTTTTTGCTTTTGTCGTCTGTTTGTGTACGTCGTCTTTTTGCGTTCTTCGTCTTTTTGCGTTCGTCGTCTTTTTGCGTTTGTCGTCTTTTTGCGTTCGTCGTCTTTTTGCGTTCGTCGTCTTTTTGCGTTCGCCGTCTTTCTGCGTTCGTCGTCTTTTTTGCGTTTGTCGTCTTTTTGCGTTCGTCGTCTTTTTGCCTATTGCGTTCGTCGTCTTTTTGCCTATGTCGTCTATTTGCGTCCTTCGTCTTTTTGCGTCCGTTGTCTTTTTGCGTTCGTCTTCTTTTTGCGTTCGTCGTCTTTTTTGCGTCCGTCGTCTTTTTGAGTTCATCGTCTTTTTTGCGTACGTCGTCTTTTTGCGTTCGTCGTCTTTTTGCGTACGTCGTCTTTTTGCGTCCGTCGTCTTTTTGCGTTCTTCGTCTTTTTGCGTTCTTCGTCTTTTTGCGTTCGTCGTCTTTTTGCGTACGTCGTCTTTTTGCGTCCGTCGTCTTTTTGCGTCCGTCGTCTTTTTGCGTCCGTCGTCTTTTTGCGTCCGTAGTCTTTTTGCGTTCATCATCTTTTTTGCGTTCGTCGTCTTTTTTGCGTTCGTTGTCTGTTTGCGTAAGTTCTCTTTTTTGCGTACGTCGTCTTTTTGCGTTCGTCGTCTGTTTGCGTACGTTGTCTTTTTGCGTTCGTCGTCTTTTTGCGTTCTATGTCTTTTTGTGTTCTTCGTCTTTTAGCGTCCGTCGTCTTTTTGCGTTCGTCCTCTTTTTTGCGTTCGTCGTCTTTTTTGCGTACGTCGTCTTTTTGCGTTCGTCGTCTTTTTGTGTTCGTCTTTTTGCGTTTGTCGTCTTTTTGCGTCCGTCGTCTTTTTGCGTTCTTCGTCTTTTTGCGTTCGTCGTCTTTTTGCGTTTGTCGTCTGTTTGCGTACATCGTCTTTTTGCGTTTGGCGTCTTTTTGCGTACGTCGTCTTTTTGCGTTTTTGTCTTTTTGCGTTCTTCGTCTTTTTGCGTCCATCGTCTTTTTGCGTTCGTCGTCTTTTTGCGTACGTCGTCTTTTTGCGTCCGTCGTCTTTTTGCGTCCGTAGTCTTTTTGCGTCCGTAGTCTTTTTGCGTTCGTCCTCTTTTTTGCGTTCGTCCTCTTTTTTGCGTTCTATGTCTTTTTGCGTTCTATGTCTTTTTGCGTTCTTCATCTTTTTGCGTCCGTCGTCTTTTTGCGTTCGTCCTCTTTTTTGCGTTCGTCGTCTTTTTTGCGTACGTCGTCTTTTTGCGTTCTTCGTCTTTTTGCGTTCGTCTTTTTGCGTTCGTCGTCTTTTTGCGTCCGTCGTCTTTTTGCGTTCTTCGTCTTTTTGCGTTCGTCTTTTTGCGTTCGTCGTCTTTATGCCTACGTCGTCTATTTGCGTCCTTCGTCTTTTTGCGTCCGTTGTCTTTTTGCGTTCGTCTTCTTTTTGCGTTTGTCGTCTTTTTTGCGTCCGTCGTCTTTTTGAGTTCATCGTCTTTTTTGCGTACGTCATCTTTTTGCGTTCGTCGTCTTTTTGCGTACGTCGTCTTTTTGCGTCCGTCGTCTTTTTGCGTCCGTCGTCTTTTTTGCGTCCGTAGTCTTTTTGCGTCCGTAGTCTTTTTGCGTTCGTCGTCTTTTTTGCGTTCGTCGTCTTTTTTGCGTTCGTCGTCTGTTTGCGTAAGTCGTCTTTTTTGCGTACGTCGTCTTTTTGCGTTCGTCGTCTGTTTGCGTACGTTGTCTTTTTGCATTTGTCGTCTTTTTGCCTTCTATGTCTTTTTGCGTTCTTCGTCTTTTTGTGTCCGTCGTCTTTTTGCGTTGGTCCTCTTTTTTGCGTTCGTCGTCTTTTTTGCGTACGTCGTCTTTTTGCGTTCGTCGTCTTTTTGCGTTCGTCGTCTTTTTGCGTTCGTCGTCTTTTTGCGTTCGTCTTTTTGCGTCCGTCGTCTTTTTGCGTCCGTCGTCTTCTTGCGTTCTTCGTCTTTTTGCGTTCGTCGTCTTTTTGCGTTTGTCGTCTGTTTGCGTACGTCGTCTTTTTGCGTTCGTCGTCTTTTTGCGTACGGCGTCTTTTTGCGTTTTTGTCTTTTTGCGTTCTTCGTCTTTTTGCGTCCATCGTCTTTTTGCGTCCGTCGTCTTTTTGCGTCCGTCGTCTTTTTGCGTTTGTCGTCTTTTTGCGTCCGTCTTTTTGCGTTCGTCCTCTTTTTTGTGTACGTCGTCTTTTTGCGTTCGTCGTCTTTTTGCGTTCGTCTTTTTGCGTTCGTCGTCTTTTTGCGTCCGTCGTCTTTTTGCGTTCTTCGTCTTTTTGCGTTCGTCGTCTTTTTGCGTTTGTCGTCTTTATGCGTACGTCGTCTTTTTGCGTTCGTCGTCTTTTTGCGTACGTCGTCTTTTTGCGTTTTTGTCTTTTTGCGTTCTTCGTCTTTTTGTGTCCATCGTCTTTTTGCGTCCGTCGTCTTTTTGCGTCCGTCGTCTTTTTGCGTTTGTCGTCTTTTTTGCGTACGTCGTCTTTTTGCGTTCGTCGTCTTTTTGCGTTCGTCGACTTTTTGTGTCCGTCGTCTTTTTGCATCCGTCGTCTTTTTGCGTTCGTCGTCTGTTTGCGTACGTCGTCTTTTTGCGTTCTTTGTCTTTTTGCGTTCTTCGTCTTTTTGTGTCCGTCGTCTTTTTGCGTTCGTCCTCTTTTTTGCGTACGTCGTCTTTTTGCGTTCGTCGTCTGTTTGCGTACGTCATCTTTTTGCGTTCTTTGTCTTTTTGCGTTCTTCGTCTTTTTGCGTTCGTCGTCTTTTTGCGTTCGTCGTCTTTTTGCGTACGTCGTCTTTTTGCGTTCGTCGTCTGTTTGCGTACGTCGTCTTTTTTGCGTTCGTCGTCTGTTTGCGTACGTCGTCTTTTTGCGTTCGTCGTCTTTTTGCGTCCGTCGTCTTTTTGCGTCCGTCGTCCTTTAGCGTCCATCGTCCTTTTGCGTCCGTCGTCCTTTTGCGTCCGTCGTCTTTTTGCGTTCGTCGTCTGTTCGCGTACGTCGTCTTTTTGCGTTCTTTGTCTTTTTGCGTTCTTCGTCTTTTTGTGTCCGTCGTCTTTTTGTGTTCGTCCTCTTTTTTGCGTACGTCGTCTTTTTTGCGTTCGTCGTCTTTTTGCGTCCGTAGTCTTTTTGCGTTCGTCATCTTTTTTGCGTTCGTCGTCTTTTTTGCGTTCGTCGTCTGTTTGCGTAAGTTGTCTTTTTTGCGTACGTCGTCTTTTTGCGTTCGTCGTCTGTTTGCGTACGTTGTCTTTTTGCGTTCGTCGTCTTTTTGCGTTCTATGTCTTTTTGCGTTCTATGTCTTTTTGCGTTCTTCGTCTTTTAGCGTCCGTCGTCTTTTTGCGTCCGTCCTCTTTTTTGCGTTCGTCGTCTTTTTTGCGTACGTCGTCTTTTTGCGTTCGTCGTCTTTTTGCGTTCGTCTTTTTGCGTTCGTCGTCTTTTTGCGTCCGTCGTCTTTTTGCGTTCTTCGTCTTTTTGCGTTCGTCGTCTTTTTGCGTTTGTCGTCTGTTTGCGTACGTCGTCTTTTTGCGTTCGTCGTCTTTTTGCGTACGTCGTCTTTTTGCGTTCGTCGTCTTTTTGCGTTCTTCGTCTTTTTGCGTCCATCGTCTTTTTGCGTTTGTCGTCTTTTTGCGTACGTCGTCTTTTTGCGTCCGTCGTCTTTTTGCGTCCGTCGTCTTTTTGCGTCCGTAGTCTTTTTGCGTTCATCCTCTTTTTTGCGTTCGTCGTCTTTTTTGCGTTTTTCGTCTTTTTGCGTTCGTCTTTTTGCGTTCGTCGTCTTTTTGCGTCCGTCGTCTTTTTGCGTTCTTCGTCTTTTTGCGTTCTTCGTCTTTTTGCGTTCGTCGTCTGTTTGCGTACGTCGTCTTTTTGCGTTCGTCGTCTTTTTGCGTACGTCGTCTTTTTGCGTTCGTCGTCTTTTTGCGTACGTCGTCTTTTTGCGTTTTTGTCTTTTTGCGTTCTTCGTCTTTTTGAGTCCATCGTCTTTTTGCGTTCGTCGTCTTTTTGCGTTTGTCGTCTTTTTTGCGTACGTCGTCTTTTTGCGTTCGTCGTCTTTTTGCGTTCGTCGTCTTTTTGCGTTCGTCGACTTTTTGTGTCCGTCGTCTTTTTGCATCCGTCGTCTTTTTGCGTTCGTCGTCTGTTTGCGTACGTCGTCTTTTTGCGTTCTTTGTCTTTTTGCGTTCTTCGTCTTTTTGTGTCCGTCGTCTTTTTGAGTTCGTCCTCTTTTTTGCGTACGTCGTCTTTTTGCGTTCGTCGTCTGTTTGCGTACGTCATCTTTTTGCGTTCTTTGTCTTTTTGCGTTCTTCGTCTTTTTGCGTTCGTCGTCTTTTTGCGTTCGTCGTCTTTTTGCGTACGTCGTCTTTTTGCGTTCGTCGTCTGTTTGCGTACGTCGTCTTTTTTGCGTTCGTCGTCTGTTTGCGTACGTCGTCTTTTTGCGTTCGTCGTCTTTTTGCGTCCGTCGTCTTTTTGCGTCCGTCGTCCTTTAGCGTTCGTCGTCCTTTTGCGTCCGTCGTCCTTTTGCGTCCGTCGTCTTTTTGCGTTCGTCGTCTGTTCGCGTACGTCGTCTTTTTGCGTTCTTTGTCTTTTTGCGTTCTTTGTCTTTTTGCGTTCTTCGTCTTTTTGTGTCCGTCGTCTTTTTGTGTTCGTCCTCTTTTTTGCGTACGTCGTCTTTTTTGCGTTCGTCGTCTTTTTGCGTACGTCGTCTTTTTGCGTACGTCGCCTTTTTGCGTACGTCGCCTTTTTGCGTTCGTCGTCTGTTTGCGTTCGTCGTCTTTTTGTGTTCGTCGTCTTTTTGCGTACGTCGTCTTTTTGCGTACGTCGTCTTTTTGCGTTCTTCGTCTTTTTGCGTTCCTTGTCTTTTTTGCGTTCGTCGTCTTTTTGCGTCCGTCGTCTTTTTGCGTCCGTCGTCCTTTAGCGTCCGTCGTCCTTTTGCGTCCGTCGTCCTTTTGCGTCCGTCGTCTTTTTGCGTTCGTCGTCCGTTCGCGTACGTCGTCTGTTTGCGTCCGTCGTCCTTTTGCGTTCGTCGTCTTTTTGCGTTCGTCGTCTGTTCGCGTACGTCGTCTTTTTGCGTTCGTCGTCTTTTTGCGTTCGTCGACTTTTTGCGTACGTCGTCTTTTTGCGTACGTCGTCTTTTTGCGTTCGTCGTCTGTTTTACGTACGTCGTCTTTTTTGCGTTCGTCGTCTGTTTGTGTACGTCGTCTTTTTGCGTTCTTCGTCTTTTTGCGTTCGTCGTCTTTTTGCGTCCGTCGTCTTTTTGCGTTCTTCGTCTTTTTGCGTTCGTCGTCTTTTTGCGTTTGTCGTCTGTTTGCGTACGTCGTCTTTTTGCGTTCGTCGTCATTTTGCGTTCTTCGTCTTTTTGCGTACGTCGTCTTTTTGCGTTCGTCGTCTTTTTGCGTACGTCGTCTTTTTGCGTACGTCGTCTTTTTGCGTACGTCGTCTTTTTGCGTTCGTCGTCTGTTTGCGTTCTTTGTCTTTTTGCGTTCTTCGTCTTTTTGCGTTCGTCGTCTTTTTGCGTTCGTCGTCTTTTTGCGTACGTCGTCTTTTTGCGTACGTCGTCTTTTTGCGTACGTCGTCTTTTTGCGTACGTCGTCTTTTTGCGTTCGTCGTCTGTTTGCGTACGTCGTCTTTTTTGCGTTCGTCGTCTGTTTGCGTACGTCGTCTTTTTGCGTACGTCGTCTTTTTGCGTACGTCGTCTTTTTGCGTTCTTCGTCTTTTTGCGTTCCTCGTCTTTTTGCGTCCGTCGTCTTTTTGCGTCCGTCGTCTTTTTGCGTCCGTCGTCCTTTAGCGTTCGTCGACTTTTTGCGTCCGTCGTCTTTTTGCGTCCGTCGTCTTTTTGCGTTCGTCGTCTGTTTGCGTACGTCGTCTTTTTGCGTTCTTTGTCTTTTTGCGTTCTTCGTCTTTTTGCGTTCGTCGTCTTTTTGCGTTCGTCGTCTTTTTGCGTACGTCGTCTTTTTGCGTACGTCGTCTTTTTGCGTACGTCGTCTTTTTGCGTTCGTCGTCTGTTTGCGTACGTCGTCTTTTTTGCGTTCGTCGTCTGTTTGCGTACGTCGTCTTTTTTGCGTTCGTCGTCTGTTTGCGTACGTCGTCTTTTTGCGTATGTCGTCTTTTTGCGTTCTTCGTCTTTTTGCGTTCCTCGTCTTTTTGCGTACGTCGTCTTTTTGCGTCCGTCGTCTTTTTGCGTCCGTCGTCCTTTAGCGTCCGTCGTCCTTTTGTGTCCGTCGTCCTTTTGCGTCCGTCGTCTTTTTGCGTTCGTCGTCTGTTCGCGTACGTCGTCTTTTTGCGTTCTTTGTCTTTTTGCATTCTTCGTCTTTTTGTGTCCGTCGTCTTTTTGCGTTCGTCCTCTTATTTGCGTACGTCATCTTTTTGCGTTCTTTGTCTTTTTGCGTTCGTCGACTTTTTGCGTCCGTTGTCTTTTTGCATCCGTCGTCTTTTTGCGTTCGTCGTCTGTTCGCGTACGTCGTCTTTTTGCGTTCTTTGTCTTTTTGCATTCTTCGTCTTTTTGTGTCCGTCGTCTTTTTGCGTTCGTCCTCTTATTTGCGTACGTCGTCTTTTTGCGTTTTTGTCTTTTTGCGTTCTTCGTCTTTTTGCGTCCGTCGTCTTTTTGCGTTTGTCGTCTTTTTTACATACCTCGTCTTTTTGCGTTCGTCGTCTTTTTGCGTTCGTCGACTTTTTGCGTCCGTTGTCTTTTTGCATCCGTCGTCTTTTTGCGTTCGTCGTCTGTTTGCGTACGTCGTCTTTTTGCGTTCTTTGTCTTTTTGCGTTCTTCGTCTTTTTGTGTCCGTCGTCTTTTTGCGTTCGTCCTCTTTTTTGCGTACGTCGTCTTTTTGCGTTCGTCGTCTGTTTGCGTACGTCATCTTTTTGCGTTCTTTGTCTTTTTGCGTTCTTCGTCTTTTTGCGTTCGTCGTCTTTTTGCGTTCGTCGTCTTTTTGCGTACGTCGTCTTTTTGCGTACGTCGTCTTTTTGCGTACGTCGTCTTTTTGCGTACGTCGTCTTTTTGCGTTCGTCGTCTGTTTGCGTACGTCGTCTTTTTTGCGTTCGTCGTCTGTTTGCGTACGTCGTCTTTTTGCGTACGTCGTCTTTTTGCATACGTCGTCTTTTTGCGTTCTTCGTCTTTTTGCGTTCCTCGTCTTTTTGCGTTCGTTGTCTTTTTGCGTCCGTCGTTTTATGCGTCCGTCGTCCTTTAGCGTCCGTCGTCCTTTTGCGTCCGTCGTCCTTTTGCGTCCGTCGTCCTTTTGCGTCCGTCGTCTTTTTGCATCCGTCGTCTGTTCGCGTACGTCGTCTGTTTGCGTCCGTCGTCCTTTTGCGTCCGTCGTCTTTTTGCATTCGTCGTCTGTTCGCGTACGTCGTCTTTTTGCGTTCGTCGTCTTTTTGCGTTCGTCGTCTGTTTGCTTTCGTCGTCTTTTTGCGTTCTTTGTCTTTTTGCGTTCTTCGTCTTTTTGTGTCCGTCGTCTTTTTGCGTTCATCCTCTTTTTTGCGTACGTCGTCTTTTTGCGTTCGTCGTCTGTTTGCATACGTCATCTTTTTGCGTTCTTTGTCTTTTTGCGTCCTTCGTCTTTTTGCGTTTGTCGTCTTTTTGCATACGTCGTCTTTTTGCGTACGTCGTCTTTTTGCGTACGTCGTCTTTTTGCGTACGTCGTCTTTTTTGCGTTCGTCATCTGTTTGCGTACGTCGTCTTTTTGCGTACGTCGTCTTTTTGCGTTCTTCGTCTTTTTGCGTTCCTCGTCTTTTTGCGTTCGTCGTCTTTTTGCGTCCGTCGTCTTTTTGCGTCCGTCGTCCTTTAGCGTCCGTCGTCCTTTAGCGTCCGTCGTCCTTTTGCGTCCGTCGTCCTTTTGCGTCCGTCGTCTTTTTGCGTTCGTCGTCTGTTCGCGTCCGTCGTCTTTTTGCGTTCGTCGTCTGTTCGCGTACGTCTGTTTGCGTACGTCGTCTGTTTGCGTACGTCGTCTTTTTGCGTTCTTCGTCTTTTTGTGTTCTTCGTCTTTTTGCGTTCGTCGTCTCTTTGCGTTCGTCGTCTTTTTGCGTTCGTCGTCTTTTTGCGTTCGTCTTTTTGCGTTCGTCGTCTTTTTGCATCCGTCGTCTTTTTGCGATCTTCGTCTTTTTGCATTCTTCGTCTTTTTGCGTTCGTCGTCCTTTTGCGTTCATCGTCTTTTTGCGTCCGTCGTCTTTTCGCATCCATCGTCCTTTTGCGTCCGTCGTCCTTTTGCGTCCGTCGTCCTTTTGCGTCCGTCGTCCTTTTGCGTCCGTCGTCCTTTTGCGTTCGTCGTCTTTTTGCGTTCGTCCTCTTTTTGCGTTCGCCGTCTTTCTGCGTTCGTCGTCTTTTTGCGTTCGTCGTCTTTTTGCGTACGTCGTCTTTTTGCGTTCTTTGTCTTTTTGCGTTATTCGTCTTTTTGCGTACGTCGTCTTTTTGCGTTCTTTGTCTTTTTGCGTTATTCGTCTTTTTGCGTCCATCGTCTTTCTACGTTCGTCGTCTTTTTGCGTTCGTCGTCTTTTTTGCGTACGTTGTCTTTTTACGTCATCGTCTGTTTGCGTACGTCGTCTTTTTTGCGTACGTCGTCTTTTTGCGTTCGTCGTCTTTTTGCGTTCGTCGTCTTTTTGCGTTCTTCGTCTTTTTGCGTTCCTCGTCTTTTTGCGTTCGTCGTCTTTTTGCGTCCGTCGTTTTTTGCGTCCGTCGTCCTTTAGCGTCCGTCGTCCTTTTGCGTCCGTCGTCCTTTTGCGTCCGTCGTCCTTTTGCGTCCGTCGTCTTTTTGCGTTCGTCGTCTGTTCGCGTACGTCATCTGTTTGCGTCCGTCGTCCTTTTGCGTCCGTCGTCTTTTTGCGTTCGTCGTCTGTTCGCGTACGTCGTCTTTTTGCGTTCGTCGTCTTTTTGCGTTCGTCGTCTTTTTGCGTTCGTCGTCTGTTTGCTTACGTCGTCTTTTTGCGTTCTTTGTCTTTTTGCGTTCTTCGTCTTTTTGTGTCCGTCGTCTTTTTGCGTTCATCCTCTTTTTTGCGTACGTCGTCTTTTTGCGTTCGTCGTCTGTTTGCATACGTCATCTTTTTGCGTTCTTTGTCTTTTTGCGTCCTTCGTCTTTTTGCGTTTGTCGTCTTTTTGCATACGTCGTCTTTTTGCGTACGTCGTCTTTTTGCGTACGTCGTCTTTTTGCGTACGTCGTCTTTTTTGCGTTCGTCATCTGTTTGCGTACGTCGTCTTTTTGCGTACGTCGTCTTTTTGCGTTCTTCGTCTTTTTGCGTTCCT
This sequence comes from Leucoraja ocellata, assembly GCA_036785375.1. Classification (NCBI taxonomy): domain Eukaryota; kingdom Metazoa; phylum Chordata; class Chondrichthyes; order Rajiformes; family Rajidae; genus Leucoraja; species Leucoraja ocellata. Next base: position 1,216,974 of record JAWMAR010000536.1, on the reverse strand, counting down.
CGTCTTTTTGCGTTCGTCGTCTTTTTGCGTCCGTCGTCTTTTTGCGTCCGTCGTCCTTTAGCGTCCGTCGTCCTTTTGCGTCCGTCGTCCTTTTGCGTCCGTCGTCTTTTTGCGTACGTCGTCTTTTTGCGTTCGTCGTCTGTTTGCGTACGTCGTCTTTTTTGCGTTCGTCGTCTGTTTGCGTACGTCGTCTTTTTGCGTTCTTCGTCTTTTTGCGTTCGTCGTCTTTTTGCGTCCGTCGTCTTTTTGCGTTCTTCATCTTTTTGCATTCGTCGTCTTTTTGCATTTGTCGTCTGTTTGCGTACATCGTCTTTTTGCGTTCGTCGTCATTTTGCGTACGTCGTCTTTTTGCGTTTTTGTCTTTTTGCGTTCTTCGTCTTTTTGTGTCCATCGTCTTTTTGCGTCCGTCGTCTTTTTGCGTCCGTCGTCTTTTTGCGTTTGTCGTCTTTTTTACGTACGTCGTCTTTTTACGTTCGTCGTCTTTTTGCGTTCGTCGACTTTTTGCGTCCGTCGTCTTTTTGCATCCGTCGTCTTTTTGCGTTCGTCGTCTGTTTGCGTACGTCGTCTTTTTGCGTTCTTTGTCTTTTTGCGTTCTTCGTCTTTTTGTGTCCGTCGTCTTTTTGCGTTCGTCCTCTTTTTTGCGTACGTCGTCTTTTTGCGTTCGTCGTCTGTTTGCGTACGTCATCTTTTTGCGTTCTTTGTCTTTTTGCGTTCTTCGTCTTTTTGCGTTCGTCGTCTTTTTGCGTTCGTCGTCTTTTTGCGTACATCGTCTTTTTGCGTATGTCGTCTTTTTGCGTACGTCGTCTTTTTGCATACGTCGTCTTTTTGCGTTCGTCGTCTGTTTGCGTACGTCGTCTTTTTTGCGTTCGTCGTCTGTTTGCGTACGTCATCTTTTTGCATACGTCGTCTTTTTGCGTTCTTCGTCTTTTTGCGTTCCTCGTCTTTTTGCGTTCGTCGTCTTTTTGCGTCCGTCGTCTTTTTGCGTCCGTCGTCCTTTAGCGTCCGTCGTCCTTTTGCGTCCGTCGTCCTTTTGCGTCCGTCGTCTTTTTGCGTCCGTCGTCTGTTCGCGTACGTCGTCTGTTCGCGTACGTCGTCTGTTCGCGTACGTCGTCTGTTTGCGTCCGTCGTCCTTTTGCGTCCGTCGTCTTTTTGCGTTCGTCGTCTGTTTGCGTACGTCGTCTTTTTTGCGTTCGTCGTCTGTTTGCGTACGTCATCTTTTTGCGTACGTCGTCTTTTTGCGTTCTTCGTCTTTTTGCGTTCCTCGTCTTTTTGCGTTCGTCGTCTTTTTGCGTCCGTCGTCTTTTTGCGTCCGTCGTCCTTTAGCGTCCGTCGTCCTTTTGCGTCCGTCGTCCTTTTGCGTCCGTCGTCTTTTTGCGTTCGTCGTCTGTTCGCGTACGTCGTCTGTTCGCGTACGTCGTCTGTTCGCGTACGTCGTCTGTTCGCGTACGTCGTCCGTTTGCGTCCGTCGTCCTTTTGCGTCCGTCGTCTTTTTGCGTTCGTCGTCTGTTCGCGTACGTCGTCTTTTTGCGTTCGTCGTCTTTTTGCGTCCGTCGACTTTTTGAGTCCGTCGTCTTTTTGCATCCGTCGTCTTTTTGCGTTCGTTGTCTGTTTGCGTACGTCGTCTTTTTGCGTTCTTTGTCTTTTTGCATTCTTCGTCTTTTTGTGTCCGTCGTCTTTTTGCGTTTGTCCTCTTTTTTGCGTACGTCGTCTTTTTGCGTTCGTCGTCTGTTTGCATACGTCATCTTTTTGCGTTCTTTGTCTTTTTGCGTTCTTTGTCTTTTTGCGTACTTCGTCTTTTTGCGTTCGTCGTCTTTTTGCATTCGTCGTCTTTTTGCGTACGTCGTCTTTTTGCGTACGTCGTCTTTTTGCGTACGTCGTCTCTTTGCGTACGTCGTCTTTTTGCGTTCGTCGTCTTTTTGCGTTCGTCGTCTGTTTGCGTACGTCGTCTTTTTTGCGTTCGTCGTCTGTTTGCGTACGTCGTCTTTTTGCGTACGTCGTCTTTTTGCGTTCTTCGTCTTTTTGCGTTCCTCGTCTTTTTGCGTTCGTCGTCTTTTTGCGTCCGTCGTCTTTTTGCGTCCGTCGTCCTTTAGCGTCCGTCGTCCTTCTGCGTCCGTCGTCCTTTTGCGTCCGTCGTCTTTTTGCGTACGTCGTCTGTTCGCGTACGTCGTCTGTTCGCGTACGTCGTCTGTTTGCGTACGTCGTCTGTTTGCGTACGTCGTCTTTTTGCGTTCTTCGTCTTTTTGTGTTCTTCGTCTTTTTGCGTTCGTCGTCTTTTTGCGTTCGTCGTCTCTTTGCGTTCGGCTTTTTGCGTTCGTCGTCTTTTTGCATCTGTCGTCTTTTTGCGTTCTTCGTCTTTTTGCGTTCTTCGTCTTTTTGCGTTCGTCGTCCTTTTGCGTCCGTCGTCCTTTTGCGTCCGTCGTCCTTTTGCGTCCGTCGTCCTTTTGCGTCCGTCGTCCTTTTGCGTTCGTCGTCTTTTTGCGTCCGTCCTCTTTTTGCGTTCGCCGTCTTTCTGCGTTCGTCGTCTTTTTGCGTTCGTCGTCTTTTTGCGTACGTCGTCTTTTTGCGTTCTTTGTCTTTTTGCGTTATTCGTCTTTTTGCGTACGTCGTCTTTTTGCGTTCTTTGTCTTTTTGCGTTATTCGTCTTTTTGCGTCCATCGTCTTTCTACGTTCGTCGTCTTTTTGCGTTCGTCGTCTTTTTTGCGTACGTTGTCTTTTTGCTTTTGTCGTCTGTTTGTGTACGTCGTCTTTTTGCGTTCTTTGTCTTTTTGCGTTCCTCGTCTTTTTGCGTTCGTCGTCTTTTTGCGTCCGTCGTCTTTTTGCGTCCGTCGTCCTTTAGCGTCCGTCGTCCTTCTGCGTCCGTCGTCCTTTTGCGTCCGTCGTCTTTTTGCGTACGTCGTCTGTTCGCGTACGTCGTCTGTTTGCGTACGTCGTCTGTTTGCGTACGTCGTCTGTTTGCGTACGTCGTCTTTTTGCGTTCTTCGTCTTTTTGTGTTCTTCGTCTTTTTGCGTTCGTCGTCTTTTTGCGTTCGTCGTCTCTTTGCGTTCGTCGTCTTTTTGCGTCCGTTGGCTTTTTGCGTTCGTCTTTTTGCGTTCGTCGTCTTTTTGCATCTGTCGTCTTTTTGCGTTCTTCGTCTTTTTGCGTTCTTCGTCTTTTTGCGTTCGTCGTCCTTTTGCGTCCGTCGTCCTTTTGCGTCCGTCGTCCTTTTGCGTCCGTCGTCCTTTTGCGTCCGTCGTCCTTTTGCGTTCGTCGTCTTTTTGCGTCCGTCCTCTTTTTGCGTTCGCCGTCTTTCTGCGTTCGTCGTCTTTTTGCGTTCGTCGTCTTTTTGCGTACGTCGTCTTTTTGCGTTCTTTGTCTTTTTGCGTTATTCGTCTTTTTGCGTACGTCGTCTTTTTGCGTTCTTTGTCTTTTTGCGTTATTCGTCTTTTTGCGTCCATCGTCTTTCTACGTTCGTCGTCTTTTTGCGTTCGTCGTCTTTTTTGCGTACGTTGTCTTTTTGCTTTTGTCGTCTGTTTGTGTACGTCGTCTTTTTGCTTTTGTCGTCTGTTTGTGTACGTCGTCTTTTTGCGTTCTTCGTCTTTTTGCGTTCTTCGTCTTTTTGCGTTCGTCGTCTTTTTGCGTTCGTCGTCTTTTTGCGTTCGTCGTCTTTTTGCGTTCGTCGTCTTTTTGCGTTCGCCGTCTTTCTGCGTTCGTCGTCTTTTTGCGTACGTCGTCTTTTTGCGTTCTTTGTCTTTTTGCGTTATTCGTCTTTTTGCGTACGTCGTCTTTTTGCGTTCTTTGTCTTTTTGCGTTATTCGTCTTTTTGCGTCCATCGTCTTTCTACGTTCGTCATCTTTTTGCGTTCGTCGTCTTTTTTGCGTACGTTGTCTTTTTACGTCATCGTCTGTTTGCGTACGTCGTCTTTTTTGCGTACGTTGTCTTTTTGCTTTTGTCGTCTGTTTGTGTACGTCTTTTTGCGTTCTTCGTCTTTTTGCGTTTTTGTCTTTTTGCGTTCTTCGTCTTTTTGCGTCCATCGTCTTTTTGTGTCCGTCGTCTTTTTGCGTTTGTCGTCTTTTTTGCGTACGTCGTCTTTTTGCGTTCGTCGTCTTTTTGCGTTCGTCGTCTTTTTGCGTTCTTCGTCTTTTTGCATTCCTCGTCTTTTTGCGTCCGTCGTCTTTTTGCGTCCGTCGTCTTTTTGCGTCCGTCGTCCTTTAGCGTCCGTCGTCCTTTTGCGTCCGTCGTCCTTTTGCGTCCGTCGTCTTTTTGCGTTTGTCGTCTGTTCGCGTACGTCGTCTGTTTGCGTCCGTCGTCCTTTTGCGTCCGTCGTCTTTTTGCGTCCGTCGTCTGTTTGCGTACGTCGTCTTTTTGCGTTCGTCGTCTTTTTGCGTTCGTCGTCTTTTTGTGTCCGTCGTCTTTTTGCATTCGTCGTCTTTTTGCGTACGTCGTCTTTTTGCGTATGTCGTCTTTTTGCGTACGTCGTCTTTTTGCGTTCGTCGTCTGTTTGCGTACGCCGTCTTTTTTGCGTTCGTCGTCTGTTTGCGTACGTCGTCTTTTTGCGTACGTCGTCTTTTTGCGTTCTTCGTCTTTTTGCGTTCCTCGTCTTTTTGCGTTCGTCGTCTTTTTGCGTCCGTCGTCTTTTTGTGTCCGTCGTCCTTTAGCGTCCGTCGTCCTTTTGCGTCCGTCGTCCTTTTGCGTCCGTCGTCTTTTTGCGTTCGTCGTCTGTTCACGTACGTCGTCTGTTTGCGTACGTCGTCTTTTTGCGTTCTTCGTCTTTTTGTGTTCTTCGTCTTTTTGCGTTCGTCGTCTCTTTGCGTTCGTCGTCTTTTTGCGTTCGTCGTCTTTTTGCGTTCGTCTTTTTGCGTTCGTCGTCTTTTTGCATCCGTCGTCTTTTTGCGTTCTTCGTCTTTTTGCATTCTTCGTCTTTTTGCGTTCGTCGTCCTTTTGCGTTCATCGTCTTTTTGCGTCCGTCGTCTTTTTGCATCCATCGTCCTTTTGCGTCCATCGTCCTTTTGCGTCCGTCGTCCTTTTGCGTCCGTCCTCCTTTTGCGTCCGTCGTCTTTTTGCGTTCGTCGTCTGTTCGCGTACGTCGTCTTTTTGCGTTCGTCGTCTTTTTGCGTCCGTCGTCTTTTTGCATCCGTCGTCTTTTTGTGTTCGTCGTCTGTTTGCTTACGTCGTCTTTTTGCGTTCTTTGTCTTTTTGTGTTCTTCGTCTTTTTGTGTCCGTCGTCTTTTTGCGTTCGTCCTCTTTTTTGCGTACGTCGTCTTTTTGCGTTCGTCGTCTGTTTGCATACTTCATCTTTTTGTGTTCTTTGTCTTTTTGCGTTCTTCGTCGTTTTGCGTTCGTCGTCTTTTTGCATTCGTCGTCTTTTTGCGTACGTCGTCTTTTTGCGTACGTCGTCTTTTTGCGTTCTTCGTCTTTTTGTGTTCTTCGTCTTTTTGCGTTCGTCGTCTTTTTGCGTTCGTCGTCTTTTTGCGTTCGTCGTCTTTTTGCGTTCGTCGTCTTTTTGCGTTCGCCGTCTTTCTGCGTTCGTCGTCTTTTTGCGTTCGTCGTCTGTTTGCGTCCGTCGTCTTTTTGCGTTCGTCGTCTGTTCGCGTACGTCGTCTGTTTGTGTACGTCGTCTTTTTGCGTTCTTCGTCTTTTTGCGTTCTTCGTCTTTTTGCGTCCGTCGTCTTTTTGCGTTCGTCGTCTTTTTGCGTTCGTCGTCTTTTGCGTTCGTCGTCTTTTTGCGTTCGCCGTCTTTCTGCGTTCGTCATCTTTTTGCGTACGTCGTCTTTTTGCGTACGTCGTCTTTTTGCGTTCGTCGTCTTTTTGCGTTCGTCGTCTGTTTGCGTACGTCGTCTTTTTTGCGTTCGTCGTCTGTTTGCGTTCGTCGTCTTTTTGCGTCCGTCGGCTTTTTGCGTTCGTCTTTTTGCGTTCGTCGTCTTTTTGCATCCGTCGTCTTTTTGCGTTCTTCGTCTTTTTGCGTTCTTCGTCTTTTTGCGTTCGTCGTCCTTTTGCGTTCATCGTCTTTTTGCGTCCGTCGTCTTTTTGCATCCATCGTCCTTTTGCGTCCGTCGTCCTTTTGCGTCCGTCGTCCTTTTGCGTCCGTCGTCCTTTTGCGTTCGTCGTCTTTTTGCGTTCGTCCTCTTTTTGCGTTCGCCGTCTTTCTGCGTTCGTCGTCTTTTTGCGTTCGTCGTCTTTTTGCGTACGTCATCTTTTTGCGTTCGTCGTCTTTTTGCGTTATTCGTCTTTTTGCGTACGTCGTCTTTTTGCGTTCTTTGTCTTTTTGCGTTATTCGTCTTTTTGCGTCCATCGTCTTTCTACGTTCGTCGCCTTTTTGCGTTCGTCGTCTTTTTTGCGTACGTTGTCTTTTTGCTTTTGTCGTCTGTTTGTGTACGTCGTCTTTTTGCTTTTGTCGTCTGTTTGTGTACGTCGTCTTTTTGCGTTCTTCGTCTTTTTGCGTTCTTCGTCTTTTTGCTTTCGTCGTCTTTTTGCGTTTGTCGTCTTTTTGCGTTCGTCGTCTTTTTGCGTTCGTCGTCTTTTTGCGTTCGCCGTCTTTTTGCGTTCGCCGTCTTTCTGCGTTCGTCGTCTTTTTGCGTACGTCGTCTTTTTGCGTTCTTTGTCTTTTTGCGTACGTCGTCTTTTTGCGTACGTCGTCTTTTTGCGTTCTTTGTCTTTTTGTGTTATTCGTCTTTTTGCGTCCATCGTCTTTCTACGTTCGTCGTCTTTTTGCGTTCGTCGTCTTTTTTGCGTACGTTGTCTTTTTACGTCATCGTCTGTTTGCGTACGTCGTCTTTTTTGCGTACGTCGTCTTTTTGCTTTTGTCGTCTGTTTGTGTACGTCTTTTTGCGTTCTTCGTCTTTTTGCGTTCTTCGTCTTTTTGCGTTCGTCGTCTTTTTGCGTTCGTCGTCTTTTTGCGTTCTTCGTCTTTTTGCGTTCGTCGTCTTTTTGCGTTCGTCGTCTTTTTGCGTCCGTCGTCCTTTTGCGTCCGTCGTCTTTTTGCGTTCTTCGTCTTTTTGCGTACATCGTCTTTTTGCGTTCGTCGTCTTTTTCTGTTCGTCGACTTTTTGTGTACGTCGTCTTTTTCCGTTCGTCGACTTTTTGCGTCCGTCGTCTTTTTGCGTCCGTCGTCTTTTTGCGTCCGTCGTCTTTTTGCGTTCTTCGTCTTTTTGTGTCCGTCGTCTTATTGCGTTCGTCCTCTTTTTTGCGTACATCGTCTTTTTGCGTTCGTCGTCTGTTTGCGTACGTCCTCTTTTTGCGTTCTTTGTCTTTTTGCGTTCTTCGTCTTTTTGCGTTCGTCGTCTTTTTGCGTCCGTCGTCTTTTTGCGTACGTCGTCTTTTTGAGTACGTCGTCTTTTTGCGTACGTCGTCTTTTTGCGTTCATCGTCTGTTTGCGTACGTCGTCTTTTTTGCGTTCGTCGTCTGTTTGCGTACGTCGTCTTTTTGCGTTCTTCGTCTTTTTGCGTTCGTCGTCTTTTTGCGTCCGTCGTCTTTTTGCGTTCGTCGTCTTTTTGCGTCCGTCGTCTTTTTGCGTTCTTCGTCTTTTTGCGTCCGTCGTCTTTTTGCGTTCTTCGTCTTTTTGTGTCCGTCGTCTTTTTGCGTTCGTCCTCTTTTTTGCGTACGTCGTCTTTTTGCGTTCGTCGTCTGTTTGCGTACGTCATCTTTTTGCGTTCTTCGTCTTTTTGCGTTCTTCGTCTTTTTGCGTTCGTCGTCTTTTTGCGTTCGTCGTCTTTTTGCGTACATCGTCTTTTTGCGTACGTCGTCTTTTTGCATACGTCGTCTTTTTGCGTTCGTCGTCTGTTTGCGTACGTCGTCTTTTTTGCCTTCGTCGTCTGTTTGCGTACGTCGTCTTTTTGCGTACGTCGTCTTTGCGTTCTTCGTCTTTTTGCGTTCCTCGTCTTTTTGCGTTCGTCGTCTTTTTGCGTCCGTCGTCTTTTTGCGTCCGTCGTCCTTTAGCGTCCGTCGTCCTTTTGCGTCCGTCGTCCTTTTGCGTCCGTCGTCTTTTTGCGTTCGTCGTCTGTTCGCGTACGTCGTCTGTTTGCGTCCGTCGTCCTTTTGCGTCCGTCGTCTTTTTGCGTTCGTCGTCTGTTCGCGTACGTCGTCTTTTTGCGTTCGTCATCTTTTTGCGTTCGTCGACTTTTTGCGTCCGTCGTCTTTTTGCGTCCGTCGTCTTTTTGCGTCCGTCGTCTTTTTGCGTTCTTCGTCTTTTTGTGTCCGTCGTCTTATTGCGTTCGTCCTCTTTTTTGCGTACGTCGTCTTTTTGCGTTCGTCGTCTGTTTGCGTACGTCATCTTTTTGCGTTCTTTGTCTTTTTGCGTTCTTCGTCTTTTTGCGTTCGTCGTCTTTTTGCGTCCGTCGTCTTTTTGCGTACGTCGTCTTTTTGAGTACGTCGTCTTTTTGCGTACGTCGTCTTTTTGCGTTCGTCGTCTGTTTGCGTACGTCGTCTTTTTTGCGTTCGTCGTCTGTTTGCGTACGTCGTCTTTTTGCGTTCTTCGTCTTTTTGCGTTCGTCGTCTTTTTGCGTCCGTCGTCTTTTTGCGTTCGTCGTCTTTTTGCGTCCGTCGTCTTTTTGCGTTCTTCGTCTTTTTGCGTCCGTCGTCTTTTTGCGTTCTTCGTCTTTTTGTGTCCGTCGTCTTTTTGCGTTCGTCCTCTTTTTTGCGTACGTCGTCTTTTTGCGTTCGTCGTCTGTTTGCATACGTCATCTTTTTGCGTTCTTTGTCTTTTTGCGTCCTTCGTCTTTTTGCGTTTGTCGTCTTTTTGCATTCGTCGTCTTTTTGCGTACGTCGTCTTTTTGCGTACGTCGTCTTTTTGCGTACGTCGTCTTTTTGCGTTCGTCGTCTGTTTGCGTACGTCGTCTTTTTTGCGTTCATCATCTGTTTGCGTACGTCGTCTTTTTGCGTACGTCGTCTTTTTGCGTTCTTCGTCTTTTTGCGTTCCTCGTCTTTTTGCGTTCGTCGTCTTTTTGCGTCCGTCGTCTTTTTGCGTCCGTCGTCCTTTAGCGTCCGTCGTCCTTTTGCGTCCGTCGTCCTTTTGCGTCCGTCGTCTTTTTGCGTTCGTCGTCTGTTCGCGTACGTCGTCTGTTTGCGTACGTCGTCTGTTTGCGTACGTCGTCTTTTTGCGTTCTTCGTCTTTTTGTGTTCTTCGTCTTTTTGCGTTCGTCGTCTCTTTGCGTTCGTCGTCTTTTTGCGTTCGTCGTCTTTTTGCGTTTGTCTTTTTGCGTTCGTCGTCTTTTTGCATCCGTCGTCTTTTTGTGATCTTCGTCTTTTTGCATTCTTCGTCTTTTTGCGTTCGTCGTCCTTTTGCGTTCATCGTCTTTTTGCGTTCTTCGTCTTTTTGCGTTCCTCGTCTTTTTGCGTTCGTCGTCTTTTTGCGTCCGTCGTCTTTTTGCGTCCGTCGTCCTTTTGCGTCCGTCGTCCTTTTGCGTCCGTCGTCTTTTTGCGTTCGTCGTCTGTTCGCGTACGTCGTCTGTTTGCGTACGTCGTCTTTTTGCGTTCTTCGTCTTTTTGTGTTCTTCGTCTTTTTGCGTTCGTCGTCTTTTTGCGTTCGTCGTCTTTTTGCGTTCGTCGTCTTTTTGCGTTCGTCGTCTTTTTGCGTTCGCCGTCTTTCTGCGTTCGTCGTCTTTTTGCGCTCGTCGTCTGTTTGCGTCCGTCGTCTTTTTGCGTTCGTCGTCTGTTCGCGTACGTCGTCTGTTTGTGTACGTCGTCTTTTAGCGTTCTTCGTCTTTTTGCGTTCTTCGTCTTTTTGCGTCCGTCGTCTTTTTGCGTTCGTCGTCTTTTTGCGTTCGTCGTCTTTTTGCGTTCGTCGTCTTTTTGCGTTCGCCGTCTTTCTGCGTTCGTTGTCTTTTTGCGTACGTCGTCTTTTTGCGTTCTTTGTCTTTTTGCGTTATTCGTCTTTTTGCGTACGTCGTCTTTTTGCGTTCTTTGTCTTTTTGCGTTATTCGTCTTTTTGCGTCCATCGTCTTTCTACGTTCGTCGTCTTTTTGCGTTCGTCGTCTTTTTTGCTTACGTTGTCTATTTACGTCATCGTCTTTTTGCGTACGTCGTCTTTTTCGCGTACGTCGTCTTTTTGCTTTTGTCGTCTGTTCGTGTACGTCGTCTTTTTGCGTTCTTCGTCTTTTTGCGTTCTTCGTCTTTTTGCGTTCGTCGTCTTTTTGCGTTCGTCGTCTTTTTGCGTTCTTCGTATTTTTGCGTTCCTCGTCTTTTTGCGTCCGTCGTCTTTTTGCGTCCGTCGTCTTTTTGCGTCCGTCGTCCTTTAGCGTCCGTCGTCCTTTTGCGTCCGTCGTCCTTTTGCGTCCGTCGTCTTTTTGCGTTCGTCGTCTGTTCGCGTACGTCGTCTGTTTGCGTCCGTCGTCCTTTTGCGTCCGTCGTCTTATTGCGTTCTTCGTCTTTTTGCGTACGTCGTCTTTTTGCGTTCGTCGTCTTTTTGCGTTCGTCGTCTTTTTGTGTACGTCGTCTTTTTGCGTACGTCGTCTTTTTGCGTACGTCGTCTTTTTGCGTCCGTCGTCTTTTTGCGTTCGTCCTCTTTTTTGCGTACGTCGTCTTTTTGCGTTCGTCGTCTGTTTGCGTACGTCGTCTTTTTGCGTTCTTTGTCTTTTTGCGTTCTTCGTCTTTTTGCGTTCGTCGTCTTTTTGCGTTCGTCGTCTTTTTGCGTACGTCGTCTTTTTGCGTACGTCGTCTTTTTGCGTACGTCGTCTTTTTGCGTTCGTCGTCTGTTTGCGTACGTCGTCTTTTTTGCGTTCGTCGTCTGTTTGCGTACGTCGTCTTTTTGCGTTCTTCGTCTTTTTGCGTTCGTCGTCTTTTTGCGTCCGTCGTCTTTTTGCGTTCTTCATCTTTTTGCATTCGTCGTCTTTTTGCATTTGTCGTCTGTTTGCGTACATCGTCTTTTTGCGTTCGTCGTCATTTTGCGTACGTCGTCTTTTTGCGTTTTTGTCTTTTTGCGTTCTTCGTCTTTTTGTGTCCATCGTCTTTTTGCGTCCGTCGTCTTTTTGCGTCCGTCGTCTTTTTGCGTTTGTCGTCTTTTTTACGTACGTCGTCTTTTTACGTTCGTCGTCTTTTTGCGTTCGTCGACTTTTTGCGTCCGTCGTCTTTTTGCATCCGTCGTCTTTTTGCGTTCGTCGTCTGTTTGCGTACGTCGTCTTTTTGCGTTCTTTGTCTTTTTGCGTTCTTCGTCTTTTTGTGTCCGTCGTCTTTTTGCGTTCGTCCTCTTTTTTGCGTACGTCGTCTTTTTGCGTTCGTCGTCTGTTTGCGTACGTCATCTTTTTGCGTTCTTTGTCTTTTTGCGTTCTTCGTCTTTTTGCGTTCGTCGTCTTTTTGCGTTCGTCGTCTTTTTGCGTACATCGTCTTTTTGCGTATGTCGTCTTTTTGCGTACGTCGTCTTTTTGCATACGTCGTCTTTTTGCGTTCGTCGTCTGTTTGCGTACGTCGTCTTTTTTGCGTTCGTCGTCTGTTTGCGTACGTCATCTTTTTGCATACGTCGTCTTTTTGCGTTCTTCGTCTTTTTGCGTTCCTCGTCTTTTTGCGTTCGTCGTCTTTTTGCGTCCGTCGTCTTTTTGCGTCCGTCGTCCTTTAGCGTCCGTCGTCCTTTTGCGTCCGTCGTCCTTTTGCGTCCGTCGTCTTTTTGCGTCCGTCGTCTGTTCGCGTACGTCGTCTGTTCGCGTACGTCGTCTGTTCGCGTACGTCGTCTGTTTGCGTCCGTCGTCCTTTTGCGTCCGTCGTCTTTTTGCGTTCGTCGTCTGTTTGCGTACGTCGTCTTTTTTGCGTTCGTCGTCTGTTTGCGTACGTCGTCTTTTTGCGTACGTCGTCTTTTTGCGTTCTTCGTCTTTTTGCGTTCCTCGTCTTTTTGCGTTCGTCGTCTTTTTGCGTCCGTCGTCTTTTTGCGTCCGTCGTCCTTTAGCGTCCGTCGTCCTTTTGCGTCCGTCGTCCTTTTGCGTCCGTCGTCTTTTTGCGTTCTTCGTCTGTTCGCGTACGTCGTCTGTTCGCGTACGTCGTCTGTTCGCGTACGTCGTCTGTTCGCGTACGTCGTCTGTTTGCGTCCGTCGTCCTTTTGCGTCCGTCGTCTTTTTGCGTTCGTCGTCTGTTCGCGTACGTCGTCTTTTTGCGTTCGTCGTCTTTTTGCGTCCGTCGACTTTTTGAGTCCGTCGTCTTTTTGCATCCGTCGTCTTTTTGCGTTCGTTGTCTGTTTGCGTACGTCGTCTTTTTGCGTTCTTTGTCTTTTTGCATTCTTCGTCTTTTTGTGTCCGTCGTCTTTTTGCGTTCGTCCTCTTTTTTGCGTACGTCGTCTTTTTGCGTTCGTCGTCTGTTTGCATACGTCATCTTTTTGCGTTCTTTGTCTTTTTGCGTTCTTTGTCTTTTTGCGTACTTCGTCTTTTTGCGTTCGTCGTCTTTTTGCATTCGTCGTCTTTTTGCGTACGTCGTCTTTTTGCGTACGTCGTCTTTTTGCGTACGTCGTCTCTTTGCGTACGTCGTCTTTTTGCGTTCGTCGTCTTTTTGCGTTCGTCGTCTGTTTGCGTACGTCGTCTTTTTTGCGTTCGTCGTCTGTTTGCGTACGTCGTCTTTTTGCGTACGTCGTCTTTTTGCGTTCTTCGTCTTTTTGCGTTCCTCGTCTTTTTGCGTTCGTCGTCTTTTTGCGTCCGTCGTCTTTTTGCGTCCGTCGTCCTTTAGCGTCCGTCGTCCTTCTGCGTCCGTCGTCCTTTTGCGTCCGTCGTCTTTTTGCGTACGTCGTCTGTTCGCGTACGTCGTCTGTTCGCGTACGTCGTCTGTTTGCGTACGTCGTCTGTTTGCGTACGTCGTCTTTTTGCGTTCTTCGTCTTTTTGTGTTCTTCGTCTTTTTGCGTTCGTCGTCTTTTTGCGTTCGTCGTCTCTTTGCGTTCGTCGTCTTTTTGCGTCCGTTGGCTTTTTGCGTTCGGCTTTTTGCGTTCGTCGTCTTTTTGCATCTGTCGTCTTTTTGCGTTCTTCGTCTTTTTGCGTTCTTCGTCTTTTTGCGTTCGTCGTCCTTTTGCGTCCGTCGTCCTTTTGCGTCCGTCGTCCTTTTGCGTCCGTCGTCCTTTTGCGTCCGTCGTCCTTTTGCGTTCGTCGTCTTTTTGCGTCCGTCCTCTTTTTGCGTTCGCCGTCTTTCTGCGTTCGTCGTCTTTTTGCGTTCGTCGTCTTTTTGCGTACGTCGTCTTTTTGCGTTCTTTGTCTTTTTGCGTTATTCGTCTTTTTGCGTACGTCGTCTTTTTGCGTTCTTTGTCTTTTTGCGTTATTCGTCTTTTTGCGTCCATCGTCTTTCTACGTTCGTCGTCTTTTTGCGTTCGTCGTCTTTTTTGCGTACGTTGTCTTTTTGCTTTTGTCGTCTGTTTGTGTACGTCGTCTTTTTGCGTTCTTTGTCTTTTTGCGTTCCTCGTCTTTTTGCGTTCGTCGTCTTTTTGCGTCCGTCGTCTTTTTGCGTCCGTCGTCCTTTAGCGTCCGTCGTCCTTCTGCGTCCGTCGTCCTTTTGCGTCCGTCGTCTTTTTGCGTACGTCGTCTGTTCGCGTACGTCGTCTGTTTGCGTACGTCGTCTGTTTGCGTACGTCGTCTGTTTGCGTACGTCGTCTTTTTGCGTTCTTCGTCTTTTTGTGTTCTTCGTCTTTTTGCGTTCGTCGTCTTTTTGCGTTCGTCGTCTCTTTGCGTTCGTCGTCTTTTTGCGTCCGTTGGCTTTTTGCGTTCGTCTTTTTGCGTTCGTCGTCTTTTTGCATCTGTCGTCTTTTTGCGTTCTTCGTCTTTTTGCGTTCTTCGTCTTTTTGCGTTCGTCGTCCTTTTGCGTCCGTCGTCCTTTTGCGTCCGTCGTCCTTTTGCGTCCGTCGTCCTTTTGCGTCCGTCGTCCTTTTGCGTTCGTCGTCTTTTTGCGTCCGTCCTCTTTTTGCGTTCGCCGTCTTTCTGCGTTCGTCGTCTTTTTGCGTTCGTCGTCTTTTTGCGTACGTCGTCTTTTTGCGTTCTTTGTCTTTTTGCGTTATTCGTCTTTTTGCGTACGTCGTCTTTTTGCGTTCTTTGTCTTTTTGCGTTATTCGTCTTTTTGCGTCCATCGTCTTTCTACGTTCGTCGTCTTTTTGCGTTCGTCGTCTTTTTTGCGTACGTTGTCTTTTTGCTTTTGTCGTCTGTTTGTGTTCTTCGTCTTTTTGCGTTCTTCGTCTTTTTGCGTTCGTCGTCCTTTTGTGTTCATCGTCTTTTTGCGTCCGTCGTCTTTTTGCATCCATCGTCCTTTTGCGTCCGTCGTCCTTTTGCGTCCGTCGTCCTTTTGCGTCCGTCGTCCTTTTGCGTTCGTCGTCTTTTTGCGTTCGTCCTCTTTTTGCGTTCGCCGTCTTTCTGCGTTCGTCGTCTTTTTGCGTTCGTCGTCTTTTTGCGTACGTCATCTTTTTGCGTTCGTCGTCTTTTTGCGTTATTCGTCTTTTTGCGTACGTCGTCTTTTTGCGTTCTTTGTCTTTTTGCGTTATTCGTCTTTTTGCGTCCATCGTCTTTCTACGTTCGTCGTCTTTTTGCGTTCGTCGTCTTTTTTGCGTACGTTGTCTTTTTGCTTTTGTCGTCTGTTTGTGTACGTCGTCTTTTTGCTTTTGTCGTCTGTTTGTGTACGTCGTCTTTTTGCGTTCTTCGTCTTTTTGCGTTCTTCGTCTTTTTGCTTTCGTCGTCTTTTTGCGTTTGTCGTCTTTTTGCGTTCGTCGTCTTTTTGCGTTCGTCGTCTTTTTGCGTTCGCCGTCTTTTTGCGTTCGCCGTCTTTCTGCGTTCGTCGTCTTTTTGCGTACGTCGTCTTTTTGCGTTCTTTGTCTTTTTGCGTACGTCGTCTTTTTGCGTACGTCGTCTTTTTGCGTTCTTTGTCTTTTTGTGTTATTCGTCTTTTTGCGTCCATCGTCTTTCTACGTTCGTCGTCTTTTTGCGTTCGTCGTCTTTTTTGCGTACGTTGTCTTTTTACGTCATCGTCTGTTTGCGTACGTCGTCTTTTTTGCGTACGTCGTCTTTTTGCTTTTGTCGTCTGTTTGTGTACGTCTTTTTGCGTTCTTCGTCTTTTTGCGTTCTTCGTCTTTTTGCGTTCGTCGTCTTTTTGCGTTCGTCGTCTTTTTGCGTTCTTCGTCTTTTTGCGTTCGTCGTCTTTTTGCGTTCGTCGTCTTTTTGCGTCCGTCGTCCTTTTGCGTCCGTCGTCTTTTTGCGTTCTTCGTCTTTTTGCGTACATCGTCTTTTTGCGTTCGTCGTCTTTTTCTGTTCGTCGACTTTTTGTGTACGTCGTCTTTTTCCGTTCGTCGACTTTTTGCGTCCGTCGTCTTTTTGCGTCCGTCGTCTTTTTGCGTCCGTCGTCTTTTTGCGTTCTTCGTCTTTTTGTGTCCGTCGTCTTATTGCGTTCGTCCTCTTTTTTGCGTACATCGTCTTTTTGCGTTCGTCGTCTGTTTGCGTACGTCCTCTTTTTGCGTTCTTTGTCTTTTTGCGTTCTTCGTCTTTTTGCGTTCGTCGTCTTTTTGCGTCCGTCGTCTTTTTGCGTACGTCGTCTTTTTGAGTACGTCGTCTTTTTGCGTACGTCGTCTTTTTGCGTTCATCGTCTGTTTGCGTACGTCGTCTTTTTTGCGTTCGTCGTCTGTTTGCGTACGTCGTCTTTTTGCGTTCTTCGTCTTTTTGCGTTCGTCGTCTTTTTGCGTCCGTCGTCTTTTTGCGTTCGTCGTCTTTTTGCGTCCGTCGTCTTTTTGCGTTCTTCGTCTTTTTGCGTCCGTCGTCTTTTTGCGTTCTTCGTCTTTTTGTGTCCGTCGTCTTTTTGCGTTCGTCCTCTTTTTTGCGTACGTCGTCTTTTTGCGTTCGTCGTCTGTTTGCGTACGTCATCTTTTTGCGTTCTTCGTCTTTTTGCGTTCTTCGTCTTTTTGCGTTCGTCGTCTTTTTGCGTTCGTCGTCTTTTTGCGTACATCGTCTTTTTGCGTACGTCGTCTTTTTGCATACGTCGTCTTTTTGCGTTCGTCGTCTGTTTGCGTACGTCGTCTTTTTTGCCTTCGTCGTCTGTTTGCGTACGTCGTCTTTTTGCGTACGTCGTCTTTGCGTTCTTCGTCTTTTTGCGTTCCTCGTCTTTTTGCGTTCGTCGTCTTTTTGCGTCCGTCGTCTTTTTGCGTCCGTCGTCCTTTAGCGTCCGTCGTCCTTTTGCGTCCGTCGTCCTTTTGCGTCCGTCGTCTTTTTGCGTTCGTCGTCTGTTCGCGTACGTCGTCTGTTTGCGTCCGTCGTCCTTTTGCGTCCGTCGTCTTTTTGCGTTCGTCGTCTGTTCGCGTACGTCGTCTTTTTGCGTTCGTCATCTTTTTGCGTTCGTCGACTTTTTGCGTCCGTCGTCTTTTTGCGTCCGTCGTCTTTTTGCGTCCGTCGTCTTTTTGCGTTCTTCGTCTTTTTGTGTCCGTCGTCTTATTGCGTTCGTCCTCTTTTTTGCGTACGTCGTCTTTTTGCGTTCGTCGTCTGTTTGCGTACGTCATCTTTTTGCGTTCTTTGTCTTTTTGCGTTCTTCGTCTTTTTGCGTTCGTCGTCTTTTTGCGTCCGTCGTCTTTTTGCGTACGTCGTCTTTTTGAGTACGTCGTCTTTTTGCGTACGTCGTCTTTTTGCGTTCGTCGTCTGTTTGCGTACGTCGTCTTTTTTGCGTTCGTCGTCTGTTTGCGTACGTCGTCTTTTTGCGTTCTTCGTCTTTTTGCGTTCGTCGTCTTTTTGCGTCCGTCGTCTTTTTGCGTTCGTCGTCTTTTTGCGTCCGTCGTCTTTTTGCGTTCTTCGTCTTTTTGCGTCCGTCGTCTTTTTGCGTTCTTCGTCTTTTTGTGTCCGTCGTCTTTTTGCGTTCGTCCTCTTTTTTGCGTACGTCGTCTTTTTGCGTTCGTCGTCTGTTTGCGTACGTCATCTTTTTGCGTTCTTTGTCTTTTTGCGTTCTTCGTCTTTTTGCGTTCGTCGTCTTTTTGCGTTCGTCGTCTTTTTGCGTACGTCGTCTTTTTGCGTACGTCGTCTTTTTGCATATGTCGTCTTTTTGCGTTCGTCGTCTGTTTGCGTACGTCGTCTTTTTTGCCTTCGTCGTCTGTTTGCGTACGTCGTCTTTTTGCGTACGTCATCTTTGCGTTCTTCGTCTTTTTGCGTTCCTCGTCTTTTTGCGTTCGTCGTCTTTTTGCGTCCGTCGTCTTTTTGCGTCCGTCGTCCTTTAGCGTCCGTCGTCCTTTTGCGTCCGTCGTCCTTTTGCGTCCGTCGTCTTTTTGCGTTCGTCGTCTGTTCGCGTACGTCATCTGTTTGCGTCCGTCGTCCTTTTGCGTCCGTCGTCTTTTTGCGTTCGTCGTCTGTTCGCGTACGTCGTCTTTTTGCGTTCGTCATCTTTTTGCGTCCGTCGACTTTTTGCGTCCGTCGTCTTTTTGCATCCGTCGTCTTTTTGCGTTCGTTGTCTGTTTGCGTACGTCGTCTTTTTGCGTTCTTTGTCTTTTTGCGTTCTTCGTCTTTTTGTGTCCGTCGTCTTTTTGCGTTCGTCCTCTTTTTTTGCGTACGTCGTCTTTTTGCGTTCGTCGTCTGTTTGCATACGTCATCTTTTTGCGTTCTTTGTCTTTTTGCGTACTTCGTCTTTTTGCGTTCGTCGTCTTTTTGCGTGCGTCGTCTTTTTGCGTTCGTCGTCTTTTTGCGTTCGTCGTCTGTTTGCGTACGTCGTCTTTTTTGCGTTCGTCGTCTGTTTGCGTACGTCGTCTTTTTGCGTACGTCGTCTTTTTGCGTTCTTCGTCTTTTTGCGTTCCTCGTCTTTTTGCGTTCGTCGTCTTTTTGCGTCCGTCGTCTTTTTGCGTCCGTCGTCCTTTAGCGTCCGTCGTCCTTTTGCGTCCGTCGTCCTTTTGCGTCCGTCGTCTTTTTGCGTACGTCGTCTATTCGCGTACGTCGTCTGTTTGCGTACGTCGTCTGTTTGCGTACGTCGTCTGTTTGCGTACGTCGTCTGTTTGCGTACGTCGTCTGTTTGCGTACGTCGTCTTTTTGCGTTCTTCGTCTTTTTGTGTTCTTCGTCTTTTTGCGTTCGTCGTCTTTTTGCGTTCGTCGTCTCTTTGCGTTCGTCGTCTTTTTGCGTCCGTCGGCTTTTTGCGTTCGTCTTTTTGCGTTCGTCGTCTTTTTGCGTTCGTCGTCTTTTTGCATCCGTCGTCTTTTTGCGTTCTTCGTCTTTTTGCGTTCTTCGTCTTTTTGCGTTCGTCGTCCTTTTGCGTTCATCGTCTTTTTGCGTCCGTCGTCTTTTTGCGTCCGTCGTCTTTTTTGCATGCGTCGTCTTTTTTGCGTTCGTCGTCTTTTTTGCGTTCGTCGTCTGTTTGCGTAAGTCGTCTTTTTTGCGTACGTCGTCTTTTTGCATTCGTCGTCTTTTTGCGTTCGTCGTCTTTTTGCGTTCGTCGTCTTTTTGCGTTCGCCGTCTTTCTGCGTTCGTCATCTTTTTGCGTACGTCGTCTTTTTGCGTACGTCGTCTTTTTGCGTTCGTCGTCTTTTTGCGTTCGTCGTCTTTTTGCGTTCGTCGTCCTTTTGCGTTCATCGTCTTTTTGCGTCCGTCGTCTTTTTGCATCCATCGTCCTTTTGCGTCCGTCGTCCTTTTGCGTCCGTCGTCCTTTTGCGTCCGTCGTCCTTTTGCGTTTGTCGTCTTTTTGCGTTCGTCCTCTTTTTGCGTTCGCCGTCTTTCTGCGTTCGTCGTCTTTTTGCGTTCGTCGTCTTTTTGCGTACGTCGTCTTTTTGCGTTCGTTGTCTTTTTGCGTTATTCGTCTTTTTGCGTACGTCGTCTTTTTGCGTTCTTTGTCTTTTTGCGTTATTCGTCTTTTTGCGTCCATCGTCTTTCTACGTTCGTCGTCTTTTTGCGTTCGTCGTCTTTTTTGCGTACGTTGTCTTTTTGCTTTTGTCGTCTGTTTGTGTACGTCGTCTTTTTGCTTTTGTCGTCTGTTTGTGTACGTCGTCTTTTTGCGTTCTTCGTCTTTTTGCGTTCTTCGTCTTTTTGCTTTCGTCGTCTTTTTGCGTTCGTCGTCTTTTTGCGTTCGTCGTCTTTTTGCGTTCGTCGTCTTTTTGCGTTCGCCGTCTTTCTGCGTTCGTCGTCTTTTTGCGTACGTCGTCTTTTTGCGTTCTTTGTCTTTTTGCGTACGTCGTCTTTTTGCGTACGTCGTCTTTTTGCGTTCTTTGTCTTTTTGTGTTATTCGTCTTTTTGCGTCCATCGTCTTTCTACGTTCGTCGTCTTTTTGCGTTCGTCGTCTTTTTTGCGTACGTTGTCTTTTTACGTCATCGTCTGTTTGCGTACGTCGTCTTTTTTGCGTACGTCGTCTTTTTGCTTTTGTCGTCTGTTTGTGTACGTCTTTTTGCGTTCTTCGTCTTTTTGCGTTCTTCGTCTTTTTGCGTTCGTCGTCTTTTTGCGTTCGTCGTCTTTTTGCGTTCTTCGTCTTTTTGCGTTCGTCGTCTTTTTGCGTTCGTCGTCTTTTTGCGTCCGTCGTCCTTTTGCGTCCGTCGTCTTTTTGCGTTCTTCGTCTTTTTGCGTACATCGTCTTTTTGCGTTCGTCGTCTTTTTCTGTTCGTCGACTTTTTGTGTACGTCGTCTTTTTCCGTTCGTCGACTTTTTGCGTCCGTCGTCTTTTTGCGTCCGTCGTCTTTTTGCGTCCGTCGTCTTTTTGCGTTCTTCGTCTTTTTGTGTCCGTCGTCTTATTGCGTTCGTCCTCTTTTTTGCGTACATCGTCTTTTTGCGTTCGTCGTCTGTTTGCGTACGTCCTCTTTTTGCGTTCTTTGTCTTTTTGCGTTCTTCGTCTTTTTGCGTTCGTCGTCTTTTTGCGTCCGTCGTCTTTTTGCGTACGTCGTCTTTTTGAGTACGTCGTCTTTTTGCGTACGTCGTCTTTTTGCGTTCGTCGTCTGTTTGCGTACGTCGTCTTTTTTGCGTTCGTCGTCTGTTTGCGTACGTCGTCTTTTTGCGTTCTTCGTCTTTTTGCGTTCGTCGTCTTTTTGCGTCCGTCGTCTTTTTGCGTTCGTCGTCTTTTTGCGTCCGTCGTCTTTTTGCGTTCTTCGTCTTTTTGCGTCCGTCGTCTTTTTGCGTTCTTCGTCTTTTTGTGTCCGTCGTCTTTTTGCGTTCGTCCTCTTTTTTGCGTACGTCGTCTTTTTGCGTTCGTCGTCTGTTTGCGTACGTCATCTTTTTGCGTTCTTTGTCTTTTTGCGTTCTTCGTCTTTTTGCGTTCGTCGTCTTTTTGCGTTCGTCGTCTTTTTGCGTACATCGTCTTTTTGCGTACGTCGTCTTTTTGCATACGTCGTCTTTTTGCGTTCGTCGTCTGTTTGCGTACGTCGTCTTTTTTGCCTTCGTCGTCTGTTTGCGTACGTCGTCTTTTTGCGTACGTCGTCTTTGCGTTCTTCGTCTTTTTGCGTTCCTCGTCTTTTTGCGTTCGTCGTCTTTTTGCGTCCGTCGTCTTTTTGCGTCCGTCGTCCTTTAGCGTCCGTCGTCCTTTTGCGTCCGTCGTCCTTTTGCGTCCGTCGTCTTTTTGCGTTCGTCGTCTGTTCGCGTACGTCGTCTGTTTGCGTCCGTCGTCCTTTTGCGTCCGTCGTCTTTTTGCGTTCGTCGTCTGTTCGCGTACGTCGTCTTTTTGCGTTCGTCATCTTTTTGCGTTCGTCGACTTTTTGCGTCCGTCGTCTTTTTGCGTCCGTCGTCTTTTTGCGTCCGTCGTCTTTTTGCGTTCTTCGTCTTTTTGTGTCCGTCGTCTTATTGCGTTCGTCCTCTTTTTTGCGTACGTCGTCTTTTTGCGTTCGTCGTCTGTTTGCGTACGTCATCTTTTTGCGTTCTTTGTCTTTTTGCGTTCTTCGTCTTTTTGCGTTCGTTGTCTTTTTGCGTCCGTCGTCTTTTTGCGTACGTCGTCTTTTTGAGTACGTCGTCTTTTTGCGTACGTCGTCTTTTTGCGTTCGTCGTCTGTTTGCGTACGTCGTCTTTTTTGCGTTCGTCGTCTGTTTGCGTACGTCGTCTTTTTGCGTTCTTCGTCTTTTTGCGTTCGTCGTCTTTTTGCGTCCGTCGTCTTTTTGCGTTCGTCGTCTTTTTGCGTCCGTCGTCTTTTTGCGTTCTTCGTCTTTTTGCGTCCGTCGTCTTTTTGCGTTCTTCGTCTTTTTGAGTCCGTCGTCTTTTTGCGTTCGTCCTCTTTTTTGCGTACGTCGTCTTTTTGCGTTCGTCGTCTGTTTGCGTACGTCATCTTTTTGCGTTCTTTGTCTTTTTGCGTTCTTCGTCTTTTTGCGTTCGTCGTCTTTTTGCGTTCGTCGTCTTTTTGCGTACATCGTCTTTTTGCGTACGTCGTCTTTTTGCATACGTCGTCTTTTTGCGTTCGTCGTCTGTTTGCGTACGTCGTCTTTTTTGCCTTCGTCGTCTTTTTTGCCTTCGTCGTCTGTTTGCGTACGTCGTCTTTTTGCGTACGTCGTCTTTGCGTTCTTCGTCTTTTTGCGTTCCTCGTCTTTTTGCGTTCGTCGTCTTTTTGCGTCCGTCGTCTTTTTGCGTCCGTCGTCCTTTAGCGTCCGTCGTCCTTTTGCATCCGTCGTCCTTTTGCGTCCGTCGTCTTTTTGCGTTCGTCGTCTGTTCGCGTACGTCATCTGTTTGCGTCCGTCGTCCTTTTGCGTCCGTCGTCTTTTTGCGTTCGTCGTCTGTTCGCGTACGTCGTCTTTTTGCGTTCGTCATCTTTTTGCGTTCGTCGACTTTTTGCGTCCGTCGTCTTTTTGCGTCCGTCGTCTTTTTGCGTTCGTTGTCTGTTTGCGTACGTCGTCTTTTTGCGTTCTTTGTCTTTTTGCGTTCTTCGTCTTTTTGTGTCCGTCGTCTTTTTGCGTTCGTCCTCTTTTTTTGCGTACGTCGTCTTTTTGCGTTCGTCGTCTGTTTGCATACGTCATCTTTTTGCGTTCTTTGTCTTTTTGCGTACTTCGTCTTTTTGCGTTCGTCGTCTTTTTGCGTACGTCGTCTTTTTGCGTTCGTCGTCTTTTTGCGTTCATCGTCTGTTTGCGTACGTCGTCTTTTTTGCGTTCGTCGTCTGTTTGCGTACGTCGTCTTTTTGCGTATGTCGTCTTTTTGCGTTCTTCGTCTTTTTGCGTTCCTCGTCTTTTTGCGTTCGTCGTCTTTTTGCGTCCGTCGTCTTTTTGCGTCCGTCGTCCTTTAGCGTCCGTCGTCCTTTTGCGTCCGTCGTCCTTTTGCGTCCGTTGTCTTTTTGCGTACGTCGTCTGTTCGCGTACGTCGTCTGTTCGCGTACGTCGTCTGTTTGCGTACGTCGTCTGTTTGCGTACGTCGTCTGTTTGCGTACGTCGTCTTTTTGCGTTCTTCGTCTTTTTGTGTTCTTCGTCTTTTTGCGTTCGTCGTCTTTTTGCGTTCGTCGTCTCTTTGCGTTCGTCGTCTTTTTGCGTCCGTCGGCTTTTTGCGTTCGTCTTTTTGCGTTCGTCGTCTTTTTGCGTTCGTCGTCTTTTTGCATCCGTCGTCTTTTTGCGTTCTTCGTCTTTTTGCGTTCTTCGTCTTTTTGCGTTCGTCGTCCTTTTGCGTTCATCGTCTTTTTGCGTCCGTCGTCTTTTTGCGTCCGTCGTCTTTTTTGCATGCGTCGTCTTTTTTGCGTTCGTCGTCTTTTTTGCGTTCGTCGTCTGTTTGCGTAAGTCGTCTTTTTTGCGTACGTCGTCTTTTTGCATTCGTCGTCTGTTTGCGTACATCGTCTTTTTGCGTTCGTCGTCTTTTTGCATACGTCGTCTTTTTGCATTTTTGTCTTTTTGCGTTCTTCATCTTTTTGCATTTGTCGTCTGTTTGCGTACGTCGTCTTTTTGCGTTTGTCGTCTTTTTGCATACGTCGTCTTTTTGCATTTTTGTCTTTTTGCGTTCTTCGTCTTTTTGCGTCCATCGTCTTTTTGCGTCCGTCGTCTTTTTGCGTCCGTCGTCTTTTTGCATTTGTCGTCTTTTTGCGTTCGTCGTCTTTTTGCGTACGTCGTCTTTTTGCGTCCGTCGTCTTTTTGCGTCCGTCGTCTTTTTTGCATCCGTCGTCTTTTTGAGTTCATCGTCTTTTTTGCGTACGTCGTCTTTTTGCGTTCGTCGTCTGTTTGCGTACGTCGTCTGTTTGCGTACGTCGTCTTTTTGCGTTTTTGTCTTTTTGCGTTCTTCGTCTTTTTGCGTCCATCGTCTTTTTGCGTCCGTCGTCTTTTTGCGTTTGTCGTCTTTTTTGCGTATGTCGTCTTTTTGCGTTCGTCGTCTTTTTGCGTTCGTCGACTTTTTGCGTCCGTCGTCTTTTTTGCGTTCGTCGTCTTTTTGAGTTCATCGTCTTTTTTGCGTACGTCGTCTTTTTGCGTACGTCGTCTGTTTGCGTACGTTGTCTTTTTGCGTTCGCCGTCTTTCTGCGTTCGTCGTCTGTTCACGTACGTCGTCTGTTTGTGTACGTCGTCTTTTTGCGTTCTTCGTCTTTTTGCGTTCTTCGTCTTTTTGCGTCCGTCGTCTTTTTGCGTTCGTCGTCTTTTTGCGTTCGTCGTCTTTTTGCGTTCGTCGTCTTTTTGCGTTCGCCGTCTTTCTGCGTTCGTCATCTTTTTGCGTACGTCGTCTTTTTGC
Source organism: Leucoraja ocellata (assembly GCA_036785375.1). Lineage (NCBI taxonomy): Eukaryota > Metazoa > Chordata > Chondrichthyes > Rajiformes > Rajidae > Leucoraja > Leucoraja ocellata. The sequence goes on along the minus strand of JAWMAR010000536.1, from coordinate 1,193,518 downwards.
GTTCTTTGTCTTTTTGCGTTATTCGTCTTTTTGCGTACGTCGTCTTTTTGCGTTCTTTGTCTTTTTGCGTTATTCGTCTTTTTGCGTCCATCGTCTTTTTGCGTCCATCGTCTTTCTACGTTCGTCGTCTTTTTGCGTTCGTCGTCTTTTTTGCTTACGTTGTCTTTCTACGTCATCGTCTGTTTGCGTACGTCGTCTTTTTTGCGTACGTCGTCTTTTTGCTTTTGTCGTCTGTTTGTGTACGTCGTCTTTTTGCGTTCTTCGTCTTTTTTGCGTTCTTCGTCATTTTGCGTTCGTCGTCTTTTTGCGTTCGTCGTCTTTTTGAGTTCTTCGTCTTTTTGCGTTCCTCGTCTTTTTGCGTCCGTCGTCTTTTTGCGTCCATCGTCTTTTTGCGTCCGTCGTCCTTTAGCGTCCGTCGTCCTTTTGCGTCCGTCGTCCTTTTGCGTCCGTCGTCCTTTTGCGTCCGTCGTCCTTTTGCGTCCGTCGTCTTTTTGCGTTCGTCGTCTGTTCGCGTACGTCGTCTGTTTGCGTCCGTCGTCTGTTTGCGTCCGTCGTCCTTTTGCGTCCGTCGTCTTTTTGCGTTCTTCGTCTTTTTGCGTACGTCGTCTTTTTGCGTTCGTCGTCTTTTTCCGTTCGTCGACTTTTTGTGTACGTCGTCTTTTTGCGTACGTCGTCTTTTTGCGTACGTCGTCTTTTTGCGTCCGTCGTCTTTTTGCGTCCGTCGTCTTTTTGCGTCCGTCGTCTTTTTGCGTTCTTCGTCTTTTTGTGTCCGTCGTCTTTTTGCGTTCGTCCTCTTTTTTGCGTACGTCGTCTTTTTGCGTTCGTCGTCTGTTTGCGTACGTCATCTTTTTTCGTTCTTTGTCTTTTTGCGTTCTTCGTCTTTTTGCGTTCGTCGTCTTTTTGCGTTCGTCGTCTTTTTGCGTACGTCGTCTTTTTGAGTAGATCGTCTTTTTGCGTACGTCGTCTTTTTGCGTTCGTCGTCTGTTTGCGTACGTCGTCTTTTTTGCGTTCGTCGTCTGTTTGCGTACGTCGTCTTTTTGCGTTCTTCGTCTTTTTGCGTTCGTCGTCTTTTTGCGTCCGTCGTCTTTTTGCGTTCTTCGTCTTTTTGCGTTCGTCGTCTTTTTGCGTTTGTCGTCTGTTTGCGTACGTCGTCTTTTTGCGTTCGTCGTCATTTTGCGTACGTCGTCTTTTTGCGTTTTTGTCTTTTTGCGTTCTTCGTCTTTTTGTGTCCATCGTCTTTTTGCGTCCGTCGTCTTTTTGCGTCCGTCGTCTTTTTGCGTTTGTCGTCTTTTTTACGTACGTCGTCTTTTTGCGTTCGTCGTCTTTTTGCGTTCGTCGACTTTTTGCGTCCGTCGTCTTTTTGCATCCGTCGTCTTTTTGCGTTCGTCGTCTGTTTGCGTACGTCGTCTTTTTGCGTTCTTTGTCTTTTTGCGTTCTTCGTCTTTTTGTGTCCGTCGTCTTTTTGCGTTCGTCCTCTTTTTTGCGTACGTCGTCTTTTTGCGTTCGTCGTCTGTTTGCGTACGTCATCTTTTTGCGTTCTTGGTCTTTTTGCGTTCTTCATCTTTTTGCGTTCGTCGTCTTTTTGCGTTCGTCGTCTTTTTGCGTACATCGTCTTTTTGCGTACGTCGTCTTTTTGCATACGTCGTCTTTTTGCGTTCGTCGTCTGTTTGCGTACGTCGTCTTTTTTGCGTTCGTCGTCTGTTTGCGTACGTCGTCTTTTTGCGTACGTTGTCTTTTTGCGTTCTTCGTCTTTTTGCGTTCCTCGTCTTTTTGCGTTCGTCGTCTTTTTGCGTCCGTCGTCTTTTTGCGTCCGTCGTCCTTTAGCGTCCGTCGTCCTTTTGCGTCCGTCGTCCTTTTGCGTCCGTCGTCTTTTTGCGTTCGTCGTCTGTTCGCGTACGTCGTCTGTTTGCGTCCGTCGTCCTTTTGCGTCCGTCGTCTTTTTGCGTTCGTCGTCTGTTCGCGTACGTTGTCTTTTTGCGTTCGTCGTCTTTTTGCGTTCGTCGACTTTTTGCGTCCGTCGTCTTTTTGCATCCGTTGTCTTTTTGCGTTCGTTGTCTCTTTGCGTACGTCGTCTTTTTGCGTTCTTTGTCTTTTTGCGTTCTTCGCCTTTTTGTGTCCGTCGTCTTTTTGCATTCGTCGTCTTTTTGCGTACGTCGTCTTTTTGCGTACGTCGTCTTTTTGCGTACGTCGTCTTTTTGCGTTCGTCGTCTGTTTGCGTACGCCGTCTTTTTTGCGTTCGTCGTCTGTTTGCGTACGTCGTCTTTTTGCGTACGTCGTCTTTTTGCGTTCTTCGTCTTTTTGCGTTCCTCGTCTTTTTGCGTTCGTCGTCTTTTTGCGTCCGTCGTCTTTTTGTGTCCGTCGTCCTTTAGCGTCCGTCGTCCTTTTGCGTCCGTCGTCCTTTTGCGTCCGTCGTCTTTTTGCGTTCGTCGTCTGTTCACGTACGTCGTCTGTTTGCGTACGTCGTCTTTTTGCGTTCTTTGTCTTTTTGTGTTCTTCGTCTTTTTGCGTTCGTCGTCTCTTTGCGTTCGTCGTCTTTTTGCGTTCGTCGTCTTTTTGCGTTCGTCTTTTTGCGTTCGTCGTCTTTTTGCATCCGTCGTCTTTTTGCGTTCTTCGTCTTTTTGCATTCTTCGTCTTTTTGCGTTCGTCGTCCTTTTGCGTTCATCGTCTTTTTGCGTCCGTCGTCTTTTTGCATCCATCGTCCTTTTGCGTCCATCGTCCTTTTGCGTCCGTCGTCCTTTTGCGTCCGTCCTCCTTTTGCGTCCGTCGTCTTTTTGCGTTCGTCGTCTGTTCGCGTACGTCGTCTTTTTGCGTTCGTCGTCTTTTTGCGTCCGTCGTCTTTTTGCATCCGTCGTCTTTTTGTGTTCGTCGTCTGTTTGCTTACGTCGTCTTTTTGCGTTCTTTGTCTTTTTGTGTTCTTCGTCTTTTTGTGTCCGTCGTCTTTTTGCGTTCGTCCTCTTTTTTGCGTACGTCGTCTTTTTGCGTTCGTCGTCTGTTTGCATACTTCATCTTTTTGTGTTCTTTGTCTTTTTGCGTTCTTCGTCGTTTTGCGTTCGTCGTCTTTTTGCGTTCGTCGTCTCTTTGCGTTCGTCGTCTTTTTGCGTCCGTCGGCTTTTTGCGTTCGTCTTTTTGCGTTCGTCGTCTTTTTGCGTTCGTCGTCTTTTTGCATCCGTCGTCTTTTTTGCGTTCTTCGTCTTTTTGCGTTCTTCGTCTTTTTGCGTTCGTCGTCCTTTTGCGTTCATCGTCTTTTTGCGTCCGTCGTCTTTTTGCGTCCGTCGTCTTTTTTGCATGCGTCGTCTTTTTTGCGTTCGTCGTCTTTTTTGCGTTCGTCGTCTGTTTGCGTAAGTCGTCTTTTTTGCGTACGTCGTCTTTTTGCATTCGTCGTCTGTTTGCGTACATCGTCTTTTTGCGTTCGTCGTCTTTTTGCATACGTCGTCTTTTTGCATTTTTGTCTTTTTGCGTTCTTCATCTTTTTGCATTTGTCGTCTGTTTGCGTACGTCGTCTTTTTGCGTTCGTCGTCTTTTTGCATACGTCGTCTTTTTGCATTTTTGTCTTTTTGCGTTCTTCGTCTTTTTGCGTCCATCGTCTTTTTGCATCCGTCGTCTTTTTGCGTCCGTCGTCTTTTTGCATTTGTCGTCTTTTTGCGTTCGTCGTCTTTTTGCGTACGTCGTCTTTTTGCGTCCGTCGTCTTTTTGCGTCCGTCGTCTTTTTGGCATCCGTCGTCTTTTTGAGTTCATCGTCTTTTTTGCGTACGTCGTCTTTTTGCGTTCGTCGTCTGTTTGCGTACGTCGTCTGTTTGCGTACGTCGTCTGTTTGCGTACGTCGTCTTTTTGCGTTTTTGTCTTTTTGCGTTCTTCGTCTTTTTGCGTCCATCGTCTTTTTGCGTCCGTCGTCTTTTTGCGTTTGTCGTCTTTTTTGCGTACGTCGTCTTTTTGCGTTCGTCGTCTTTTTGCGTTCGTCGACTTTTTGCGTCCGTCGTCTTTTTTGCGTCCGTCGTCTTTTTGAGTTCATCGTCTTTTTTGCGTACGTCGTCTTTTTGCGTACGTCGTCTGTTTGCGTACGTTGTCTTTTTGCGTACGTCGTCTTTTTGCGTTTTTGTCCTTTTGCGTTCTTCGTCTTTTTGCGTCCATCGTCTTTTTGCGTCCGTCGTCTTTTTGCGTTTGTCGTCTTTTTTGCGTACGTTGTCTTTTTGCGTTCGTCGTCTTTTTGCGTTCGTCGACTTTTTGCGTTCGTCGTCTTTTTTGCGTCCGTCGTCTTTTTGAGTTCATCGTCTTTTTTGCGTACGTCGTCTTTTTGCGTTCGTCGTCTGTTTGCGTACGTCGTCTGTTTGCGTACGTCGTCTTTTTGCGTACGTCGTCTTTTTGCGTTCTTCGTCTTTTTGCGTTCTTCGTCTTTTTGCGTTCTTCGTCTTTTTGCGTACGTCGTCTTTTTGCGTTCGTCGTCTTTTTGCGTTCATCGTCTTTTTGCGTACGTCGTCTTTTTGCGTACGTCGTCTTTTTGCGTACGTCGTCTTTTTGCGTTCTTCGTCTTTTTGCGTTCTTTGTCTTTTTGCGTTCGTCGTCTTTTTGCATGCGTCGTCTTTTTGCGTCCGTCGTCTTTTTGTGTCCGTCGTCTTTTTGCGTTCGTCGTCTTTTTTGCGTTCGTCGTCTGTTTGCGTAAGTCGTCTTTTTTGCGTACGTCGTCTTTTTGCGTTCGTCGTCTGTTTGCGTACGTTGTCGTTTTGCGTTTGTTGTCTTTTTGCGTTCTATGTCTTTTTGCGTTCTTCGTCTTTTTGCGTCCGTCGTCTTTTTGCGTTCGTCCTCTTTTTTGCGTACGTCGTCTTTTTTGCGTACGTCGTCTTTTTGCGTTTGTCGTCTTTTTGCGTTCGTCTTTTTGCGTTCGTCGTCTTTTTGCGTCCATCGTCTTTTTGCGTCCGTCGTCTTTTTGCGTTTGTCGTCTTTTTTGCGTACGTCGTCTTTTTGCGTTCGTCGTCTTTTTGCGTTCGTCGACTTTTTGCGTCCGTCGTCTTTTTTGCGTCCGTCGTCTTTTTGAGTTCATCATCTTTTTTGCGTACGTCGTCTTTTTGCGTACGTCGTCTGTTTGCGTACGTTGTCTTTTTGCGTACGTCGTCTTTTTGCGTTTTTGTCTTTTTGCGTTCTTTGTCTTTTTGCGTCCATCGTCTTTTTGCGTCCGTCGTCTTTTTGCGTTTGTCGTCTTTTTTGCGTATGTCGTCTTTTTGCATCCGTCGTCTTTTTGCGTTCGTCGTCTTTTTGCCTACGTCGTCTTTTTGCCTACGTCGTCTTTTTGCCTACGTCGTCTTTTTGCCTACGTCGTCTTTTTGCGTCCGTTGTCTTTTTGCGTTCGTCTTCTTTTTGCGTTCGTCGTCTTTTTTCCGTCCGTCGTCTTTTTGAGTTCATCGTCTTTTTTGCGTACGTCGTCTTTTTGCGTTCGTCGTCTGTTTGCGTACGTCGTCTGTTTGCGTACGTCGTCTTTTTGCGTTCTTCGTCTTTTTGCGTTCTTCGTCTTTTTGCGTACGTCGTCTTTTTGCGTTCGTCGTCTTTTTGCGTTCATCGTCTTTTTGCGTACGTCGTCTTTTTGCGTACGTCGTCTTTTTGCATCCATCGTCTTTTTGCGTCCGTCGTCTTTTTGCGTTCTTCGTCTTTTTGCGTTCTTTGTCTTTTTGCGTTCGTCGTCTTTTTGCATGCGTCATCTTTTTTGCGTACGTTGTCTTTTTGCGTTCGTCGTCTGTTTGCGTACGTCGTCTGTTTGCGTACGTCGTCTTTTTGCGTTCTTCGTCTTTTTGCGTTCTTCGTCTTTTTGCGTACGTCGTCTTTTTGCGTTCGTCGTCTTTTTGCGTTCGTCGTCTTTTTGCGTACGTCGTCTTTTTGCGTACGTCGTCTTTTTGCATCCCTCGTCTTTTTGCGTCCGTCGTCTTTTTGCGTTCTTCGTCTTTTTGCGTTCTATGTCTTTTTGCGTTCGTCGTCTTTTTGCATGCGTCATCTTTTTGCGTCCGTCGTCTTTTTGTGTCCGTCGTCTTTTTGCGTTCGTCGTCTTTTTTGCGTTCGTCGTCTGTTTGCGTAAGTCGTCTTTTTTGCGTACGTCGTCTTTTTGCATTCGTCGTCTGTTTGCGTACGTTGTCTTTTTGCGTTTGTTGTCTCTTTGCGTTCTATGTCTTTTTGCGTTCTTCGTCTTTTTGCGTCCGTCGTCTTTTTGCGTTCGTCCTCTTTTTTGCGTACGTCGTCTTTTTTGCGTACGTCGTCTTTTTGCGTTTGTCGTCTTTTTGCGTTCGTCTTTTTGCGTTCGTCGTCTTTTTGCGTCTGTTGTCTTTTTGCGTTCTTCGTCTTTTTGCGTTCGTCGTCTTTTTGCGTCCGTCATCTCTTTGCGTCCGTCGTCTTTTTGCATCCGTCGTCTTTTTGCGTCCGTCGTCTTTTTGCGTCCGTCGTCTTTTTGGCATGCGTTGTCTTTTTTGCGTTCGTCGTCTGTTTGCGTAAGTCGTCTTTTTTGCGTACGTCGTCTTTTTGCGTTCGTCGTCTGTTTGCGTACGTCGTCTTTTTGCGTTCGTCGTCTTTTTGCGTACGTCGTCTTTTTGCATTTTTGTCTTTTTGCGTTCTTCGTCTTTTTGCGTCCATTGTCTTTTTGCGTCCGTCGTCTTTTTGCGTCCGTCGTCTTTTTGCGTTTGTCGTCTTTTTGCGTTCGTCGTCTTTTTGCGTACGTCGTCTTTTTGCGTCCGTCGTCTTTTTGCGTCCGTCGTCTTTTTGCGTTCTTCGTCTTTTTGTGTTCTTCTTCTTTTTGCGTTCTTCGTCTTTTTGCGTCCGTCGTCTTTTTGCGTTCGTCGTCTTTTTGCGTCCGTTGTCTTTTTGCGTTCTTCGTCTTTTTGCGTTCGTCGTCTTTTTGCGTCCGTCGTCTCTTTGCGTCCGTCGTCTTTTTGCGTCCGTCGTATTTTTGCGTCCGTCGTCTTTTTGCGTCCGTCGTCTTTTTGGGTCCGTCGTCTTTTTGGCATGCGTCGTCTTTTTTGCGTTCGTCGTCTGTTTGCGTAAGTCGTCTTTTTTGCGTACGTCGTCTTTTTGCGTTCGTCGTCTGTTTGCGTACGTCGTCTTTTTGCGTTCGTCGTCTTTTTGCGTACGTCGTCTTTTTGCGTTCTTCGTCTTTTTGCGTCCATCGTCTTTTTGCGTCCATTGTCTTTTTGCGTTCGTCGTCTTTTTGCGTCCATCGTCTTTTTGCGTTCTTCGTCTTTTTGCGTTCGTCGTCTTTTTGCGTCCGTCGTCTTTTTGCGTCCGTCGTCTTTTTGCCTCCGTCGTCTTTTTGCGTCCGTCGTCTTTTTGCGTCCGTCGTCTTTTTGCATGCGTCGTCTTTTTTGCGTTCGTCGTCTGTTTGCGTAAGTCGTATTTTTTGCGTACGTCGTCTTTTTGCGTTCGTCGTCTGTTTGTGTACGTTGTCTTTTTGCGTTCATCATCTTTTTGCGTACGTCGTCTTTTTGCGTTTTTGTCTTTTTGCGTTCTTCGTCATTTTGCGTCCATTGTCTTTTTGCGTCCGTCGTCTTTTTGCGTCCATCGTCTTTTTGCGTTTGTCGTCTTTTTTGCGTACATCGTCTTTTTGCGTTCGTCGTCTTTTTGCGTTCGTTGACTTTTTGCGTCCGTCGTCTTTTTGCATCCGTCGTCTTTTTGCGTTCGTCGTCTGTTTGCGTACGTCGTCTTTTTGCGTTCTTTGTCTTTTTGCGTTCTTCGTCTTTTTGTGTCCGTCGTCTTTTTGCGTTCGTCCTCTTTTTTGCGTACGTCGTCTTTTTGCGTTCGTCGTCTGTTTGCGTACGTCGTCTTTTTTGCGTACGTCGTTTTTTTGCGTACGTCGTCTTTTTGCGTTCGTCGTCTGTTTGCGTACGTCGTCTTTTTGCGTTCTTTGTCTTTTTGCGTTCTTCGTCTTTTTGCGTTCGTCGTCTTTTTGCCTACGTCGTCTTTTTGCGTCCATCGTTTTTTTGCCTACGTCGTCTTTTTGCGTTCGTTGTCTTCTTGCGTTCTTCGTCTTTTTGCGATCTTCGTCTTTTTGCGTGCATCGTCTTTTTGCGTTCGTCGTCTTTTTGCGTTCGTCTTTTTGCATTCGTCGTCTTTTTGCATCCGTCGTCTTTTTGCGTTCTTCGTCTTTTTGCGTTCTTCGTCTTTTTGCGTTTGTCGTCTTTTTGCATTCGTCGTCTTTTTGCGTCCGTCGTCTTTTTGCCTCCCTCGTTTTTTTGCGTCCGTCGTCTTTTTACGTTCGTCGTCTTTTTGCGTTCGTCGTCTTTTTGCGTCCGTTGTCTTTTTGCGTCCGTCGTCTTTTTGCGTCCGTCGTCTTTTTGCGTCCGTAGTCTTTTTGCGTTCGTCATCTTTTTTTGCGTTCATCGTCTTTTTGCGTTCGTCGTCTTTTTGCATTCGTCTTTTTGCGTTTGTCGACTTTTTGCGTCCGTCGTCTTTTTGCATCCGTCGTCTTTTTGCGTTCGTCGTCTGTTTGCGTACGTCGTCTTTTTGCGTTCTTAGTCTTTTTGCGTTCTTCGTCTTTTTGTGTCCGTCGTCTTTTTGCATTCGTCGTCTTTTTTGTGTACGTCGTCCTTTTGCGTTCGTCGTCTGTTTGCGTACGTCGTCTTTTTTGCGTACGTCGTTTTTTTGCGTACGTCGTTTTTTTGCGTACGTCGTCTTTTTGCGTTCGTCGTCTGTTTGCGTACGTCGTCTTTTTGCGTTCTTTGTCTTTTAGCGTTCTTCGTCTTTTTGGGTTCGTCGTCTTTTTGCCTACGTCGTCTTTTTGCGTCCATCGTTTTTTTGCCTACGTCGTCTTTTTGCGTTCGTCGTCTTTTTGCATTCTTCGTCTTTTTGCGATCTTCGTCTTTGCGTTCATCGTCTTTTTGCGTTCGTCGTCTTTTTGCGTTCATCTTTTTGCGTTCGTCGTCTTTTTGCATCCGTCGTCTTTTTGCGTTGTTCGTCTTTTTGCGTTTGTCGTCTTTTTGCGTTCGTCGTCTTTTTGCGTCCGTCGTCTTTTTGCCTCCCTCGTCTTTTTGCGTCCGTCGTCTTTTTACGTTCGTCGTCTTTTTGCGTTCGTCGTCTTTTTTGCATTCGTCGTCTTTTTGCGTTCGTCGTCTTTTTGCGTTCTTCGTCTTTTTGCGTTCTTTGTCTTTTTGCGTTCTTCGTCTTTTTGCGTTCGTCGTCTTTTTGCCTACGTCGTCTTTTTGCGTCCATCGTTTTTTTGCCTACGTCGTCTTTTTGCGTTCGTTGTCTTCTTGCGTTCTTCGTCTTTTTGCGATCTTCGTCTTTTTGCGTGCATCGTCTTTTTGCGTTCGTCGTCTTTTTGCGTTCGTCTTTTTGCATTCGTCGTCTTTTTGCATCCGTCGTCTTTTTGCGTTCTTCGTCTTTTTGCGTTCTTCGTCTTTTTGCGTTTGTCGTCTTTTTGCATTCGTCGTCTTTTTGCGTCCGTCGTCTTTTTGCCTCCCTCGTTTTTTTGCGTCCGTCGTCTTTTTACGTTCGTCGTCTTTTTGCGTTCGTCGTCTTTTTGCGTCCGTTGTCTTTTTGCGTCCGTCGTCTTTTTGCGTCCGTCGTCTTTTTGCGTCCGTAGTCTTTTTGCGTTCGTCATCTTTTTTGCGTTCATCGTCTTTTTGCGTTCGTCGTCTTTTTGCATTCGTCTTTTTGCGTTTGTCGACTTTTTGCGTCCGTCGTCTTTTTGCATCCGTCGTCTTTTTGCGTTCGTCGTCTGTTTGCGTACGTCGTCTTTTTGCGTTCTTAGTCTTTTTGCGTTCTTCGTCTTTTTGTGTCCGTCGTCTTTTTGCATTCGTCGTCTTTTTTGTGTACGTCGTCTTTTTGCGTTCGTCGTCTGTTTGCGTACGTCGTCTTTTTTGCGTACGTCGTTTTTTTGCGTACGTCGTCTTTTTGCGTTCGTCGTCTGTTTGCGTACGTCGTCTTTTTGCGTTCTTTGTCTTTTAGCGTTCTTCGTCTTTTTGGGTTCGTCGTCTTTTTGCCTACGTCGTCTTTTTGCGTCCATCGTTTTTTTGCCTACGTCGTCTTTTTGCGTTCGTCGTCTTTTTGCATTCTTCGTCTTTTTGCGATCTTCGTCTTTTTGCGTTCATCGTCTTTTTGCGTTCGTCGTCTTTTTGCGTTCATCTTTTTGCGTTCGTCGTCTTTTTGCATCCGTCGTCTTTTTGCGTTGTTCGTCTTTTTGCGTTTGTCGTCTTTTTGCGTTCGTCGTCTTTTTGCGTCCGTCGTCTTTTTGCCTCCCTCGTCTTTTTGCGTCCGTCGTCTTTTTACGTTCGTCGTCTTTTTGCGTTCGTCGTCTTTTTTGCATTCGTCGTCTTTTTGCGTTCGTCGTCTTTTTGCGTTCTTCGTCTTTTTGCGTTCGTTGTCTTTTTGCGTCCGTTGTCTTTTTGCGTCCGTTGTCTTTTTGCGTCCGTCGTCTTTTTGCGTCCGTCGTCTTTTTTGCGTTTGTCGTCTTTTTTGCGTTCGTTGTCTGTTTGCGTAAGTCGTCTTTTTTGCGTACGTCGTCTTTTTGCGTTCGTCGTCTGTTTGCGTACGTTGTCTTTTTGCGTACTATGTCTTTTTGCGTACTATGTCTTTTTGCGTTCTATGTCTTTTTGCGTTCTTCGTCTTTTTGCGTCCGTCGTCTTTTTGCGTTCGTCCTCTTTTTTGCGTACGTCGTCTTTTTTGCGTACGTCGTCTTTTTGCGTTCGTCGTCTTTTTGCGTTCGTCGTCTGTTTGCGTACGTCGTCTTTTTGCGTTCTTTGTCTTTTTGCGTTCTTCGTCTTTTTGGGTTTGTCGTCTTTTTGCCTACGTCGTCTTTTTGCGTCCATCGTTTTTTTGCCTACGTCGTCTTTTTGTGTTCGTCGTCTTTTTGCGTTCTTCGTCTTTTTGCGATCTTTGTCTTTTTGCGTTCATCGTCTTTTTGCGTTCGTCGTCTTTTTGCGTTCGTCTTTTTGCGTTCGTCGTCTTTTTGCATCCGTCGTCTTTTTGCGTTCTTCGTCTTTTTGCATTTGTCGTCTTTTTGCGTTCGTCGTCTTTTTGCGTCCGTCGTCTTTTTGCCTCCCTCGTCTTTTTGCGTCCGTCGTCTTTTTACGTTCGTCGTCTTTTTGCGTTCGTCGTCTTTTTTGCATTCGTCTTTTTGCGTTCGTCGTCTTTTTGCGTTCTTCGTCTTTTTGCGTTCGTCGTCTTTTTGCGTCCGTTGTCTTTTTGCGTCCGTCGTCTTTTTGCGTCCGTCGTCTTTTTGCGTCCGTCGTCTTTTTTGCGTTCGTCGTCTTTTTTGCGTTCGTTGTCTGTTTGCGTAAGTCGTCTTTTTTGCGTACATCGTCTTTTTGCGTTCGTCGTCTGTTTGCGTACGTTGTCTTTTTGCGTTCGTCGTCTTTTTGCGTTCTATGTCTTTTTGCTTTCTTCGTCCTTTTGCGTCCGTCGTCTTTTTGCGTTCGTCCTCTTTTTTGCGTACGTCGTCTTTTTTGCGTACGTCGTCTTTTTGCGTTCGTCGTCTTTTTGCGTTCGTCTTTTTGCGTTCGTCGTCTTTTTGCGTTCTTCGTCTTTTTGCGTACGTCGTCTTTTTGCGTTCGTCGTCTTTTTGCGTTCATCGTCTTTTTGCGTACATCGTCTTTTTGCGTACGTCGTCTTTTTGCGTACGTCGTCTTTTTGCGTCCATCGTCTTTTTGTGTCCGTCGTCTTTTTGCGTTCTTCGTCTTTTTGCGTTCGTCGTCTTTTTGCATGCGTCGTCTTTTTGCGTCCGTCGTCTTTTTGTGTCCGTCGTCTTTTTGCGTTCGTCGTCTTTTTTGCGTTCGTCGTCTGTTTGCGTAAGTCGTCTTTTTTGCGTACGTCGTCTTTTTGCATTCGTCGTCTGTTTGCGTACGTTGTCTTTTTGCGTTTGTTGTCTTTTTGCGTTCTATGTCTTTTTGCGTTCTTCGTCTTTTTGCGTCCGTCGTCTTTTTGCGTTCGTCCTCTTTTTTGCGTACGTCGTCTTTTTTGCGTACGTCGTCTTTTTGCGTTTGTCGTCTTTTTGCGTTCGTCTTTTTGCGTTCGTCGTCTTTTTGCGTCCGTTGTCTTTTTGCGTTCTTCGTCTTTTTGCGTTCGTCGTCTTTTTGCGTCCGTCGTCTCTTTGCGTCCGTCGTCTTTTTGCGTCCGTCGTCTTTTTGCGTCCGTCGTCTTTTTGCGTCCGTCGTCTTTTTGCGTCCGTCGTCTTTTTGCGTCCGTCGTCTTTTTGCTTGCGTCGTCTTTTTGCATGCGTCGTCTTTTTTGCGTTCGTCGTCTGTTTGCGTAAGTCGTCTTTTTTGCGTACGTCGTCTTTTTGCGTTCGTCGTCTGTTTGCGTACGTCGTCTTTTTGCGTTCGTCGTCTTTTTGCGTACGTCGTCTTTTTGCGTTCTTCGTCTTTTTGCGTCCATTGTCTTTTTGCGTTCGTCGTCTTTTTGCGTCCGTCGTCTTTTTGCGTTCTTCGTCTTTTTGCGTTCGTCGTCTTTTTGCGTCCGTCGTCTTTTTGCGTCCGTCGTCTTTTTGCGTCCGTCGTCTTTTTGCGTCCGTCGTCTTTTTTGCATGCGTCGTCTTTTTTGCGTTCGTCGTCTGTTTGCGTAAGTCGTATTTTTTGCATACGTCGTCTTTTTGCGTTCGTCGTCTGTTTGCGTACGTTGTCTTTTTGCGTTCGTCGTCTTTTTGCGTACGTCGTCTTTTTGCGTTTTTGTCTTTTTGCGTTCTTCGTCATTTTGCGTCCATTGTCTTTTTGCGTCCGTCGTCTTTTTGCGTCCATCGTCTTTTTGCGTTTGTCGTCTTTTTTGCGTACATCGTCTTTTTGCGTTCGTCGTCTTTTTGCGTTCGTTGACTTTTTGCGTCCGTCGTCTTTTTGCATCCGTCGTCTTTTTGCGTTCGTCGTCTGTTTGCATACGTCGTCTTTTTGCGTTCTTTGTCTTTTTGCGTTCTTCGTCTTTTTGTGTCCGTCGTCTTTTTGCGTTCGTCCTCTTTTTTGCGTACGTCGTCTTTTTGCGTTCGTTGTCTGTTTGCGTACGTCGTCTTTTTTGCGTACGTCGTTTTTTTGCGTATGTCGTCTTTTTGCGTTCGTCGTCTGTTTGCGTACGTCGTCTTTTTGCGTTCTTTGTCTTTTTGCGTTCTTTGTCTTTTTGCGTTCTTCGTCTTTTTGCGTTCGTCGTCTTTTTGCCTACGTCGTCTTTTTGCGTCCATCGTTTTTTTGCCTACGTCGTCTTTTTGCGTTCGTCGTCTTCTTGCGTTCTTCGTCTTTTTGCGATCTTCGTCTTTTTGCGTTCATCGTCTTTTTGCGTTCGTCGTCTTTTTGCGTTCGTCTTTTTGCGTTCGTCGTCTTTTTGCATCCGTCGTCTTTTTGCGTTCTTCGTCTTTTTGCGTTTGTCGTCTTTTTGCGTTCGTCGTCTTTTTGCGTCCGTCGTCTTTTTGCCTCCCTCGTCTTTTTGCGTCCGTCGTCTTTTTACGTTCGTCGTCTTTTTGCGTTCGTCGTCTTTTTTGCATTCGTCGTCTTTTTGCGTTCGTCGTCTTTTTGCGTTCTTCGTCTTTTTGCGTTCGTTGTCTTTTTGCGTCCGTTGTCTTTTTGCGTCCGTCGTCTTATTGCGTCCGTCGTCTTTTTTGCGTTTGTCGTCTTTTTTGCGTTCGTTGTCTGTTTGCGTAAGTCGTCTTTTTTGCGTACGTCGTCTTTTTGCGTTCGTCGTCTGTTTGCGTACGTTGTCTTTTTGCGTACGATGTCTTTTTGCGTACTATGTCTTTTTGCGTTCTATGTCTTTTTGCGTTCTTCGTCTTTTTGCGTCCGTCGTCTTTTTGCGTTCGTCCTCTTTTTTGCGTACGTCGTCTTTTTGCGTTCGTCGTCTTTTTGCGTTCGTCTTTTTGGGTTCGTCGTCTTTTTTGCATGCGTCGTCTTTTTTGCGTTCGTCGTCTGTTTGCGTAAGTCGTCTTTTTTGCGTACGTCATCTTTTTGCGTTCGTCGTCTGTTTGCGTACATTGTCTTTTTGCGTTCGTCGTCTTTTTGCGTACGTCGTCTTTTTGCGTACGTCGTCTTTTTGCGTACGTCGTCTTTTTGCGTTCGTCGTCTGTTTGCGTACGTCGTCTTTTTTGCGTACGTCGTCTTTTTTGCGTACGTCGTTTTTTTCCGTACGTCGTCTTTTTGCGTTCGTCGTCTGTTTGCGTTCGTCGTCTTTTTGCGTTCATCTTTTTGCGTTCGTCGTCTTTTTGCATCCGTCGTCTTTTTGCGTTGTTCGTCTTTTTGCGTTTGTCGTCTTTTTGCGTTCGTCGTCTTTTTGCGTCCGTCGTCTTTTTGCCTCCCTCGTCTTTTTGCGTCCGTCGTCTTTTTACGTTCGTCGTCTTTTTGCGTTCGTCGTCTTTTTGCGTTCGTCGTCTTTTTTGCATTCGTCGTCTTTTTGCGTTCGTCGTCTTTTTGCGTTCTTCGTCTTTTTGCGTTCGTTGTCTTTTTGCCTCCGTTGTCTTTTTGCGTCCGTTGTCTTTTTGCGTCCGTCGTCTTTTTGCGTCCGTCGTCTTTTTTGCGTTTGTCGTCTTTTTTGCGTTCGTTGTCTGTTTGCGTAAGTCGTCTTTTTTGCGTACGTCGTCTTTTTGCGTTCGTCGTCTGTTTGCGTACGTTGTCTTTTTGCGTACTATGTCTTTTTGCGTACTATGTCTTTTTGCGTTCTATGTCTTTTTGCGTTCTTCGTCTTTTTGCGTCCGTCGTCTTTTTGCGTTCGTCGTCTTTTTGCGTTCGTCGTCTGTTTGCGTACGTCGTCTTTTTGCGTTCTTTGTCTTTTTGCGTTCTTCGTCTTTTTGGGTTTGTCGTCTTTTTGCCTACGTCGTCTTTTTGCGTCCATCGTTTTTTTGCCTACGTCGTCTTTTTGTGTTCGTCGTCTTTTTGCGTTCTTCGTCTTTTTGCGATCTTTGTCTTTTTGCGTTCATCGTCTTTTTGCGTTCGTCGTCTTTTTGCGTTCGTCTTTTTGCGTTCGTCGTCTTTTTGCGTTCGTCGTCTTTTTGCATCCGTCGTCTTTTTGCGTTCTTCGTCTTTTTGCATTTGTCGTCTTTTTGCGTTCGTCGTCTTTTTGCGTCCGTCGTCTTTTTGCCTCCCTCGTCTTTTTGCGTCCGTCGTCTTTTTACGTTCGTCGTCTTTTTGCGTTCGTCGTCTTTTTTGCATTCGTCTTTTTGCGTTCGTCGTCTTTTTGCGTTCTTCGTCTTTTTGCGTTCGTCGTCTTTTTGCGTCCGTTGTCTTTTTGCGTCCGTCGTCTTTTTGCGTCCGTCGTCTTTTTGCGTCCGTCGTCTTTTTTGCGTTCGTCGTCTTTTTTGCGTTCGTTGTCTGTTTGCGTAAGTCGTCTTTTTTGCGTACATCGTCTTTTTGCGTTCGTCGTCTGTTTGCGTACGTTGTCTTTTTGCGTTCGTCGTCTTTTTGCGTTCTATGTCTTTTTGCTTTCTTCGTCCTTTTGCGTCCGTCGTCTTTTTGCGTTCGTCCTCTTTTTTGCGTACGTCGTCTTTTTTGCGTACGTCGTCTTTTTGCGTTCGTCGTCTTTTTGCGTTCGTCTTTTTGCGTTCGTCGTCTTTTTGCGTTCTTCGTCTTTTTGCGTACGTCGTCTTTTTGCGTTCGTCGTCTTTTTGCGTTCATCGTCTTTTTGCGTACATCGTCTTTTTGCGTACGTCATCTTTTTGCGTACGTCGTCTTTTTGCGTCCATCGTCTTTTTGTGTCCGTCGTCTTTTTGCGTTCTTTGTCTTTTTGCGTTCGTCGTCTTTTTGCATGCGTCGTCTTTTTGCGTCCGTCGTCTTTTTGTGTCCGTCGTCTTTTTGCGTTCGTCGTCTTTTTTGCGTTCGTCGTCTGTTTGCGTAAGTCGTCTTTTTTGCGTACGTCGTCTTTTTGCATTCGTCGTCTGTTTGCGTACGTTGTCTTTTTGCGTTTGTTGTCTTTTTGCGTTCTATGTCTTTTTGCGTTCTTCGTCTTTTTGCGTCCGTCGTCTTTTTGCGTTCGTCCTCTTTTTTGCGTACGTCGTCTTTTTTGCGTACGTCGTCTTTTTGCGTTTGTCGTCTTTTTGCGTTCGTCTTTTTGCGTTCGTCGTCTTTTTGCGTCCGTTGTCTTTTTGCGTTCTTCGTCTTTTTGCGTTCGTCGTCTTTTTGCGTCCGTCGTCTCTTTGCGTCCGTCGTCTTTTTGCGTCCGTCGTCTTTTTGCGTCCGTCGTCTTTTTGCGTCCGTCGTCTTTTTGCGTCCGTCGTCTTTTTGCGTCCGTCGTCTTTTTGCATGCGTCGTCTTTTTGCATGCGTCGTCTTTTTTGCGTTCGTCGTCTGTTTGCGTAAGTCGTCTTTTTTGCGTACGTCGTCTTTTTGCGTTCGTCGTCTGTTTGCGTACGTCGTCTTTTTGCGTTCGTCGTCTTTTTGCGTACGTCGTCTTTTTGCGTTCTTCGTCTTTTTGCGTCCATTGTCTTTTTGCGTTCGTCGTCTTTTTGCGTCCGTCGTCTTTTTGCGTTCTTCGTCTTTTTGCGTTCGTCGTCTTTTTGCGTCCGTCGTCTTTTTGCGTCCGTCGTCTTTTTGCGTCCGTCGTCTTTTTGCGTCCGTCGTCTTTTTTGCATGCGTCGTCTTTTTTGCGTTCGTCGTCTGTTTGCGTAAGTCGTATTTTTTGCGTACGTCGTCTTTTTGCGTTCGTCGTCTGTTTGCGTACGTTGTCTTTTTGCGTTCGTCGTCTTTTTGCGTACGTCGTCTTTTTGCGTTTTTGTCTTTTTGCGTTCTTCGTCATTTTGCGTCCATTGTCTTTTTGCATCCGTCGTCTTTTTGCGTCCATCGTCTTTTTGCGTTTGTCGTCTTTTTTGCGTACATCGTCTTTTTGCGTTCGTCGTCTTTTTGCGTTCGTTGACTTTTTGCGTCCGTCGTCTTTTTGCATCCGTCGTCTTTTTGCGTTCGTCGTCTGTTTGCATACGTCGTCTTTTTGCGTTCTTTGTCTTTTTGCGTTCTTCGTCTTTTTGTGTCCGTCGTCTTTTTGCGTTCGTCCTCTTTTTTGCGTACGTCGTCTTTTTGCGTTCGTTGTCTGTTTGCGTACGTCGTCTTTTTTGCGTACGTCGTTTTTTTGCGTACGTCGTCTTTTTGCGTTCGTCGTCTGTTTGCGTACGTCGTCTTTTTGCGTTCTTTGTCTTTTTGCGTTCTTCGTCTTTTTGCGTTCGTCGTCTTTTTGCCTACGTCGTCTTTTTGCGTCCATCGTTTTTTTGCCTACGTCGTCTTTTTGCGTTCGTCGTCTTCTTGCGTTCTTCGTCTTTTTGCGATCTTCGTCTTTTTGCGTTCATCGTCTTTTTGCGTTCGTCGTCTTTTTGCGTTCGTCTTTTTGCGTTCGTCGTCTTTTTGCATCCGTCGTCTTTTTGCGTTCTTCGTCTTTTTGCGTTTGTCGTCTTTTTGCGTTCGTCGTCTTTTTGCGTCCGTCGTCTTTTTGCCTCCCTCGTCTTTTTGCGTCCGTCGTCTTTTTACGTTCGTCGTCTTTTTGCGTTCGTCGTCTTTTTTGCATTCGTCGTCTTTTTGCGTTCGTCGTCTTTTTGCGTTCTTCGTCTTTTTGCGTTCGTTGTCTTTTTGCGTCCGTTGTCTTTTTGCGTCCGTCGTCTTATTGCGTCCGTCGTCTTTTTTGCGTTTGTCGTCTTTTTTGCGTTCGTTGTCTGTTTGCGTAAGTCGTCTTTTTTGCGTACGTCGTCTTTTTGCGTTCGTCGTCTGTTTGCGTACGTTGTCTTTTTGCGTACGATGTCTTTTTGCGTACTATGTCTTTTTGCGTTCTATGTCTTTTTGCGTTCTTCGTCTTTTTGCGTCCGTCGTCTTTTTGCGTTCGTCCTCTTTTTTGCGTACGTCGTCTTTTTGCGTTCGTCGTCTTTTTGCGTTCGTCTTTTTGGGTTCGTCGTCTTTTTTGCATGCGTCGTCTTTTTTGCGTTCGTCGTCTGTTTGCGTAAGTCGTCTTTTTTGCGTACGTCATCTTTTTGCGTTCGTCGTCTGTTTGCGTACATTGTCTTTTTGCGTTCGTCGTCTTTTTGCGTACGTCGTCTTTTTGCGTACGTCGTCTTTTTGCGTACGTCGTCTTTTTGCGTTCGTCGTCTGTTTGCGTACGTCGTCTTTTTTGCGTACGTCGTCTTTTTTGCGTACGTCGTTTTTTTCCGTACGTCGTCTTTTTGCGTTCGTCGTCTGTTTGCGTACGTCGTCTTTTTGCGTTCTTTGTCTTTTTGCGTTCTTCGTCTTTTTGGGTTTGTCGTCTTTTTGCCTACGTCGTCTTTTTGCGTCCATCGTTTTTTTGCCTACGTCGTCTTTTTGTGTTCGTCGTCTTTTTGCGTTCTTCGTCTTTTTGCGATCTTCGTCTTTTTGCGTTCATCGTCTTTTTGCGTTCGTCGTCTTTTTGCGTTCGTCTTTTTGCGTTCGTCGTCTTTTTGCATCCGTCGTCTTTTTGCGTTCTTCGTCTTTTTGCATTTGTCGTCTTTTTGCGTTTGTCGTCTTTTTGCATCCGTCGTCTTTTTGCCTCCCTCGTCTTTTTGCGTCCGTCGTCTTTTTACGTTCGTCGTCTTTTTGCGTTCGTCGTCTTTTTTGCATTCGTCTTTTTGCGTTCGTCGTCTTTTTTGCATTCGTCTTTTTGCGTTCGTCGTCTTTTTGCGTTCTTCGTCTTTTTGCGTTCGTCGTCTTTTTGCGTCCGTTGTCTTTTTGCGTCCGTCGTCTTTTTGCGTCCGTCGTCTTTTTTGCGTTCGTCGTCTTTTTTGCGTTCCTTGTCTGTTTGCGTAAGTCGTCTTTTTTGCGTACATCGTCTTTTTGCGTTCGTCGTCTGTTTGCGTACGTTGTCTTTTTGCGTTCGTCGTCTTTTTGCGTTCTATGTCTTTTTGCTTTCTTCGTCCTTTTGCGTCCGTCGTCTTTTTGCGTTCGTCCTCTTTTTGCGTACGTCGTCTTTTTTGCGTACGTCGTCTTTTTGCGTTCGTCGTCTTTTTGCGTTTGTCTTTTTGCGTTCGTCGTCTTTTTTGCATGCGTCGTCTTTTTTGCGTTCGTCGTCTGTTTGCGTAAGTCGTCTTTTTGCGTACTATGTCTTTTTGCGTACTATGTCTTTTTGCGTTCTATGTCTTTTTGCGTTCTTCGTCTTTTTGCGTCCGTCGTCTTTTTGCGTTCGTCCTCTTTTTTGCGTACGTCGTCTTTTTTGCGTACGTCGTCTTTTTGCGTTCGTCGTCTTTTTGCGTTCGTCGTCTGTTTGCGTACGTCGTCTTTTTGCGTTCTTTGTCTTTTTGCGTTCTTCGTCTTTTTGGGTTTGTCGTCTTTTTGCCTACGTCGTCTTTTTGCGTCCATCGTTTTTTTGCCTACGTCGTCTTTTTGTGTTCGTCGTCTTTTTGCGTTCTTCGTCTTTTTGCGATCTTTGTCTTTTTGCGTTCATCGTCTTTTTGCGTTCGTCGTCTTTTTGCGTTCGTCTTTTTGCGTTCGTCGTCTTTTTGCATCCGTCGTCTTTTTGCGTTCTTCGTCTTTTTGCATTTGTCGTCTTTTTGCGTTCGTCGTCTTTTTGCGTCCGTCGTCTTTTTGCCTCCCTCGTCTTTTTGCGTCCGTCGTCTTTTTACGTTCGTCGTCTTTTTGCGTTCGTCGTCTTTTTTGCATTCGTCTTTTTGCGTTCGTCGTCTTTTTGCGTTCTTCGTCTTTTTGCGTTCGTCGTCTTTTTGCGTCCGTTGTCTTTTTGCGTCCGTCGTCTTTTTGCGTCCGTCGTCTTTTTGCGTCCGTCGTCTTTTTTGCGTTCGTCGTCTTTTTTGCGTTCGTTGTCTGTTTGCGTAAGTCGTCTTTTTTGCGTACATCGTCTTTTTGCGTTCGTCGTCTGTTTGCGTACGTTGTCTTTTTGCGTTCGTCGTCTTTTTGCGTTCTATGTCTTTTTGCTTTCTTCGTCCTTTTGCGTCCGTCGTCTTTTTGCGTTCGTCCTCTTTTTTGCGTACGTCGTCTTTTTTGCGTACGTCGTCTTTTTGCGTTCGTCGTCTTTTTGCGTTCGTCTTTTTGCGTTCGTCGTCTTTTTGCGTTCTTCGTCTTTTTGCGTACGTCGTCTTTTTGCGTTCGTCGTCTTTTTGCGTTCATCGTCTTTTTGCGTACATCGTCTTTTTGCGTACGTCGTCTTTTTGCGTACGTCGTCTTTTTGCGTCCATCGTCTTTTTGTGTCCGTCGTCTTTTTGCGTTCTTCGTCTTTTTGCGTTCGTCGTCTTTTTGCATGCGTCGTCTTTTTGCGTCCGTCGTCTTTTTGTGTCCGTCGTCTTTTTGCGTTCGTCGTCTTTTTTGCGTTCGTCGTCTGTTTGCGTAAGTCGTCTTTTTTGCGTACGTCGTCTTTTTGCATTCGTCGTCTGTTTGCGTACGTTGTCTTTTTGCGTTTGTTGTCTTTTTGCGTTCTATGTCTTTTTGCGTTCTTCGTCTTTTTGCGTCCGTCGTCTTTTTGCGTTCGTCCTCTTTTTTGCGTACGTCGTCTTTTTTGCGTACGTCGTCTTTTTGCGTTTGTCGTCTTTTTGCGTTCGTCTTTTTGCGTTCGTCGTCTTTTTGCGTCCGTTGTCTTTTTGCGTTCTTCGTCTTTTTGCGTTCGTCGTCTTTTTGCGTCCGTCGTCTCTTTGCGTCCGTCGTCTTTTTGCGTCCGTCGTCTTTTTGCGTCCGTCGTCTTTTTGCGTCCGTCGTCTTTTTGCGTCCGTCGTCTTTTTGCGTCCGTCGTCTTTTTGCTTGCGTCGTCTTTTTGCATGCGTCGTCTTTTTTGCGTTCGTCGTCTGTTTGCGTAAGTCGTCTTTTTTGCGTACGTCGTCTTTTTGCGTTCGTCGTCTGTTTGCGTACGTCGTCTTTTTGCGTTCGTCGTCTTTTTGCGTACGTCGTCTTTTTGCGTTCTTCGTCTTTTTGCGTCCATTGTCTTTTTGCGTTCGTCGTCTTTTTGCGTCCGTCGTCTTTTTGCGTTCTTCGTCTTTTTGCGTTCGTCGTCTTTTTGCGTCCGTCGTCTTTTTGCGTCCGTCGTCTTTTTGCGTCCGTCGTCTTTTTGCGTCCGTCGTCTTTTTTGCATGCGTCGTCTTTTTTGCGTTCGTCGTCTGTTTGCGTAAGTCGTATTTTTTGCATACGTCGTCTTTTTGCGTTCGTCGTCTGTTTGCGTACGTTGTCTTTTTGCGTTCGTCGTCTTTTTGCGTACGTCGTCTTTTTGCGTTTTTGTCTTTTTGCGTTCTTCGTCATTTTGCGTCCATTGTCTTTTTGCGTCCGTCGTCTTTTTGCGTCCATCGTCTTTTTGCGTTTGTCGTCTTTTTTGCGTACATCGTCTTTTTGCGTTCGTCGTCTTTTTGCGTTCGTTGACTTTTTGCGTCCGTCGTCTTTTTGCATCCGTCGTCTTTTTGCGTTCGTCGTCTGTTTGCATACGTCGTCTTTTTGCGTTCTTTGTCTTTTTGCGTTCTTCGTCTTTTTGTGTCCGTCGTCTTTTTGCGTTCGTCCTCTTTTTTGCGTACGTCGTCTTTTTGCGTTCGTTGTCTGTTTGCGTACGTCGTCTTTTTTGCGTACGTCGTTTTTTTGCGTATGTCGTCTTTTTGCGTTCGTCGTCTGTTTGCGTACGTCGTCTTTTTGCGTTCTTTGTCTTTTTGCGTTCTTTGTCTTTTTGCGTTCTTCGTCTTTTTGCGTTCGTCGTCTTTTTGCCTACGTCGTCTTTTTGCGTCCATCGTTTTTTTGCCTACGTCGTCTTTTTGCGTTCGTCGTCTTCTTGCGTTCTTCGTCTTTTTGCGATCTTCGTCTTTTTGCGTTCATCGTCTTTTTGCGTTCGTCGTCTTTTTGCGTTCGTCTTTTTGCGTTCGTCGTCTTTTTGCATCCGTCGTCTTTTTGCGTTCTTCGTCTTTTTGCGTTTGTCGTCTTTTTGCGTTCGTCGTCTTTTTGCGTCCGTCGTCTTTTTGCCTCCCTCGTCTTTTTGCGTCCGTCGTCTTTTTACGTTCGTCGTCTTTTTGCGTTCGTCGTCTTTTTTGCATTCGTCGTCTTTTTGCGTTCGTCGTCTTTTTGCGTTCTTCGTCTTTTTGCGTTCGTTGTCTTTTTGCGTCCGTTGTCTTTTTGCGTCCGTCGTCTTATTGCGTCCGTCGTCTTTTTTGCGTTTGTCGTCTTTTTTGCGTTCGTTGTCTGTTTGCGTAAGTCGTCTTTTTTGCGTACGTCGTCTTTTTGCGTTCGTCGTCTGTTTGCGTACGTTGTCTTTTTGCGTACGATGTCTTTTTGCGTACTATGTCTTTTTGCGTTCTATGTCTTTTTGCGTTCTTCGTCTTTTTGCGTCCGTCGTCTTTTTGCGTTCGTCCTCTTTTTTGCGTACGTCGTCTTTTTGCGTTCGTCGTCTTTTTGCGTTCGTCTTTTTGGGTTCGTCGTCTTTTTTGCATGCGTCGTCTTTTTTGCGTTCGTCGTCTGTTTGCGTAAGTCGTCTTTTTTGCGTACGTCATCTTTTTGCGTTCGTCGTCTGTTTGCGTACATTGTCTTTTTGCGTTCGTCGTCTTTTTGCGTACGTCGTCTTTTTGCGTACGTCGTCTTTTTGCGTACGTCGTCTTTTTGCGTTCGTCGTCTGTTTGCGTACGTCGTCTTTTTTGCGTACGTCGTCTTTTTTGCGTACGTCGTTTTTTTCCGTACGTCGTCTTTTTGCGTTCGTCGTCTGTTTGCGTTCGTCGTCTTTTTGCGTTCATCTTTTTGCGTTCGTCGTCTTTTTGCATCCGTCGTCTTTTTGCGTTGTTCGTCTTTTTGCGTTTGTCGTCTTTTTGCGTTCGTCGTCTTTTTGCGTCCGTCGTCTTTTTGCCTCCCTCGTCTTTTTGCGTCCGTCGTCTTTTTACGTTCGTCGTCTTTTTGCGTTCGTCGTCTTTTTGCGTTCGTCGTCTTTTTTGCATTCGTCGTCTTTTTGCGTTCGTCGTCTTTTTGCGTTCTTCGTCTTTTTGCGTTCGTTGTCTTTTTGCCTCCGTTGTCTTTTTGCGTCCGTTGTCTTTTTGCGTCCGTCGTCTTTTTGCGTCCGTCGTCTTTTTTGCGTTTGTCGTCTTTTTTGCGTTCGTTGTCTGTTTGCGTAAGTCGTCTTTTTTGCGTACGTCGTCTTTTTGCGTTCGTCGTCTGTTTGCGTACGTTGTCTTTTTGCGTACTATGTCTTTTTGCGTACTATGTCTTTTTGCGTTCTATGTCTTTTTGCGTTCTTCGTCTTTTTGCGTCCGTCGTCTTTTTGCGTTCGTCGTCTTTTTGCGTTCGTCGTCTGTTTGCGTACGTCGTCTTTTTGCGTTCTTTGTCTTTTTGCGTTCTTCGTCTTTTTGGGTTTGTCGTCTTTTTGCCTACGTCGTCTTTTTGCGTCCATCGTTTTTTTGCCTACGTCGTCTTTTTGTGTTCGTCGTCTTTTTGCGTTCTTCGTCTTTTTGCGATCTTTGTCTTTTTGCGTTCATCGTCTTTTTGCGTTCGTCGTCTTTTTGCGTTCGTCTTTTTGCGTTCGTCGTCTTTTTGCGTTCGTCGTCTTTTTGCATCCGTCGTCTTTTTGCGTTCTTCGTCTTTTTGCATTTGTCGTCTTTTTGCGTTCGTCGTCTTTTTGCGTCCGTCGTCTTTTTGCCTCCCTCGTCTTTTTGCGTCCGTCGTCTTTTTACGTTCGTCGTCTTTTTGCGTTCGTCGTCTTTTTTGCATTCGTCTTTTTGCGTTCGTCGTCTTTTTGCGTTCTTCGTCTTTTTGCGTTCGTCGTCTTTTTGCGTCCGTTGTCTTTTTGCGTCCGTCGTCTTTTTGCGTCCGTCGTCTTTTTGCGTCCGTCGTCTTTTTTGCGTTCGTCGTCTTTTTTGCGTTCGTTGTCTGTTTGCGTAAGTCGTCTTTTTTGCGTACATCGTCTTTTTGCGTTCGTCGTCTGTTTGCGTACGTTGTCTTTTTGCGTTCGTCGTCTTTTTGCGTTCTATGTCTTTTTGCTTTCTTCGTCCTTTTGCGTCCGTCGTCTTTTTGCGTTCGTCCTCTTTTTTGCGTACGTCGTCTTTTTTGCGTACGTCGTCTTTTTGCGTTCGTCGTCTTTTTGCGTTCGTCTTTTTGCGTTCGTCGTCTTTTTGCGTTCTTCGTCTTTTTGCGTACGTCGTCTTTTTGCGTTCGTCGTCTTTTTGCGTTCATCGTCTTTTTGCGTACATCGTCTTTTTGCGTACGTCGTCTTTTTGCGTACGTCGTCTTTTTGCGTCCATCGTCTTTTTGTGTCCGTCGTCTTTTTGCGTTCTTTGTCTTTTTGCGTTCGTCGTCTTTTTGCATGCGTCGTCTTTTTGCGTCCGTCGTCTTTTTGTGTCCGTCGTCTTTTTGCGTTCGTCGTCTTTTTTGCGTTCGTCGTCTGTTTGCGTAAGTCGTCTTTTTTGCGTACGTCGTCTTTTTGCATTCGTCGTCTGTTTGCGTACGTTGTCTTTTTGCGTTTGTTGTCTTTTTGCGTTCTATGTCTTTTTGCGTTCTTCGTCTTTTTGCGTCCGTCGTCTTTTTGCGTTCGTCCTCTTTTTTGCGTACGTCGTCTTTTTTGCGTACGTCGTCTTTTTGCGTTTGTCGTCTTTTTGCGTTCGTCTTTTTGCGTTCGTCGTCTTTTTGCGTCCGTTGTCTTTTTGCGTTCTTCGTCTTTTTGCGTTCGTCGTCTTTTTGCGTCCGTCGTCTCTTTGCGTCCGTCGTCTTTTTGCGTCCGTCGTCTTTTTGCGTCCGTCGTCTTTTTGCGTCCGTCGTCTTTTTGCGTCCGTCGTCTTTTTGCGTCCGTCGTCTTTTTGCATGCGTCGTCTTTTTGCATGCGTCGTCTTTTTTGCGTTCGTCGTCTGTTTGCGTAAGTCGTCTTTTTTGCGTACGTCGTCTTTTTGCGTTCGTCGTCTGTTTGCGTACGTCGTCTTTTTGCGTTCGTCGTCTTTTTGCGTACGTCGTCTTTTTGCGTTCTTCGTCTTTTTGCGTCCATTGTCTTTTTGCGTTCGTCGTCTTTTTGCGTCCGTCGTCTTTTTGCGTTCTTCGTCTTTTTGCGTTCGTCGTCTTTTTGCGTCCGTCGTCTTTTTGCGTCCGTCGTCTTTTTGCGTCCGTCGTCTTTTTGCGTCCGTCGTCTTTTTTGCATGCGTCGTCTTTTTTGCGTTCGTCGTCTGTTTGCGTAAGTCGTATTTTTTGCGTACGTCGTCTTTTTGCGTTCGTCGTCTGTTTGCGTACGTTGTCTTTTTGCGTTCGTCGTCTTTTTGCGTACGTCGTCTTTTTGCGTTTTTGTCTTTTTGCGTTCTTCGTCATTTTGCGTCCATTGTCTTTTTGCATCCGTCGTCTTTTTGCGTCCATCGTCTTTTTGCGTTTGTCGTCTTTTTTGCGTACATCGTCTTTTTGCGTTCGTCGTCTTTTTGCGTTCGTTGACTTTTTGCGTCCGTCGTCTTTTTGCATCCGTCGTCTTTTTGCGTTCGTCGTCTGTTTGCATACGTCGTCTTTTTGCGTTCTTTGTCTTTTTGCGTTCTTCGTCTTTTTGTGTCCGTCGTCTTTTTGCGTTCGTCCTCTTTTTTGCGTACGTCGTCTTTTTGCGTTCGTTGTCTGTTTGCGTACGTCGTCTTTTTTGCGTACGTCGTTTTTTTGCGTACGTCGTCTTTTTGCGTTCGTCGTCTGTTTGCGTACGTCGTCTTTTTGCGTTCTTTGTCTTTTTGCGTTCTTCGTCTTTTTGCGTTCGTCGTCTTTTTGCCTACGTCGTCTTTTTGCGTCCATCGTTTTTTTGCCTACGTCGTCTTTTTGCGTTCGTCGTCTTCTTGCGTTCTTCGTCTTTTTGCGATCTTCGTCTTTTTGCGTTCATCGTCTTTTTGCGTTCGTCGTCTTTTTGCGTTCGTCTTTTTGCGTTCGTCGTCTTTTTGCATCCGTCGTCTTTTTGCGTTCTTCGTCTTTTTGCGTTTGTCGTCTTTTTGCGTTCGTCGTCTTTTTGCGTCCGTCGTCTTTTTGCCTCCCTCGTCTTTTTGCGTCCGTCGTCTTTTTACGTTCGTCGTCTTTTTGCGTTCGTCGTCTTTTTTGCATTCGTCGTCTTTTTGCGTTCGTCGTCTTTTTGCGTTCTTCGTCTTTTTGCGTTCGTTGTCTTTTTGCGTCCGTTGTCTT
Source organism: Leucoraja ocellata (assembly GCA_036785375.1). Lineage (NCBI taxonomy): Eukaryota > Metazoa > Chordata > Chondrichthyes > Rajiformes > Rajidae > Leucoraja > Leucoraja ocellata. The sequence continues at coordinate 1,167,597 of JAWMAR010000536.1, read as the reverse complement.
TTTGCGTCCGTCGTCTTATTGCGTCCGTCGTCTTTTTTGCGTTTGTCGTCTTTTTTGCGTTCGTTGTCTGTTTGCGTAAGTCGTCTTTTTTGCGTACGTCGTCTTTTTGCGTTCGTCGTCTGTTTGCGTACGTTGTCTTTTTGCGTACGATGTCTTTTTGCGTACTATGTCTTTTTGCGTTCTATGTCTTTTTGCGTTCTTCGTCTTTTTGCGTCCGTCGTCTTTTTGCGTTCGTCCTCTTTTTTGCGTACGTCGTCTTTTTGCGTTCGTCGTCTTTTTGCGTTCGTCTTTTTGGGTTCGTCGTCTTTTTTGCATGCGTCGTCTTTTTTGCGTTCGTCGTCTGTTTGCGTAAGTCGTCTTTTTTGCGTACGTCATCTTTTTGCGTTCGTCGTCTGTTTGCGTACATTGTCTTTTTGCGTTCGTCGTCTTTTTGCGTACGTCGTCTTTTTGCGTACGTCGTCTTTTTGCGTACGTCGTCTTTTTGCGTTCGTCGTCTGTTTGCGTACGTCGTCTTTTTTGCGTACGTCGTCTTTTTTGCGTACGTCGTTTTTTTCCGTACGTCGTCTTTTTGCGTTCGTCGTCTGTTTGCGTACGTCGTCTTTTTGCGTTCTTTGTCTTTTTGCGTTCTTCGTCTTTTTGGGTTTGTCGTCTTTTTGCCTACGTCGTCTTTTTGCGTCCATCGTTTTTTTGCCTACGTCGTCTTTTTGTGTTCGTCGTCTTTTTGCGTTCTTCGTCTTTTTGCGATCTTCGTCTTTTTGCGTTCATCGTCTTTTTGCGTTCGTCGTCTTTTTGCGTTCGTCTTTTTGCGTTCGTCGTCTTTTTGCATCCGTCGTCTTTTTGCGTTCTTCGTCTTTTTGCATTTGTCGTCTTTTTGCGTTTGTCGTCTTTTTGCATCCGTCGTCTTTTTGCCTCCCTCGTCTTTTTGCGTCCGTCGTCTTTTTACGTTCGTCGTCTTTTTGCGTTCGTCGTCTTTTTTGCATTCGTCTTTTTGCGTTCGTCGTCTTTTTTGCATTCGTCTTTTTGCGTTCGTCGTCTTTTTGCGTTCTTCGTCTTTTTGCGTTCGTCGTCTTTTTGCGTCCGTTGTCTTTTTGCGTCCGTCGTCTTTTTGCGTCCGTCGTCTTTTTTGCGTTCGTCGTCTTTTTTGCGTTCCTTGTCTGTTTGCGTAAGTCGTCTTTTTTGCGTACATCGTCTTTTTGCGTTCGTCGTCTGTTTGCGTACGTTGTCTTTTTGCGTTCGTCGTCTTTTTGCGTTCTATGTCTTTTTGCTTTCTTCGTCCTTTTGCGTCCGTCGTCTTTTTGCGTTCGTCCTCTTTTTGCGTACGTCGTCTTTTTTGCGTACGTCGTCTTTTTGCGTTCGTCGTCTTTTTGCGTTTGTCTTTTTGCGTTCGTCGTCTTTTTTGCATGCGTCGTCTTTTTTGCGTTCGTCGTCTGTTTGCGTAAGTCGTCTTTTTTGTGTACGTCGTCTTTTTGCGTTCGTCGTCTGTTTGCGTACGTTGTCTTTTTGCGTTCGTCGTCTTTTTGCGTACGTCGTCTTTTTGCGTTTTTGTCTTTTTGCGTTCTTCGTCTTTTTGCGTCCATCGTCTTTTTGCGTCCGTCGTCTTTTTGTGTCCGTCGTCTTTTTGCGTTTGTCGTCTTTTTTGCGTACGTCGTCTTTTTGCGTTCGTCGTCTTTTTGCGTTCGTCATCTTTTTGCGTTCGTCGACTTTTTGCGTCCGTCGTCTTTTTGCATCCGTCGTCTTTTTGCATCCGTCGTCTTTTTGCGTTCGTCGTCTGTTTGCGTACGTCGTCTTTTTGCGTTCGTCGTCTGTTTGCGTATGTTGTCTTTTCGCGTTCGTCGTCTTTTTGCGTTCTTCGTCTTTTTGCGTCCGTCGTCTTTTTGCGTCCGTCGTCTTTTTGCGTTCGTTCTCTTTTTTGCGTACGTCGTCTTTTTTGCGTACGTCGTCTTTTTGCGTTCGTCGTCTTTTTGCGTTCGTCTTTTTGCGTTCGTCGACTTTTTGCGTCCGTCGTCTTTTTGCATCCGTCGTCTTTTTGCGTTCGTCGTCTGTTTGCGTACGTCGTCTTTTTGCGTTCTTTGTCTTTTTGCGTTCTTCGTCTTTTTGTGTCCGTCGTCTTTTTGCGTTCGTCCTCTTTTTTGCGTACGTCGTCTTTTTGCGTTCGTCGTCTGTTTGCGTACGTCGTCTGTTTGCGTACGTCGTCTGTTTGCGTACGTCGTCTTTTTTGCGTACGTCGTTTTTTTGCGTACGTCGTCTTTTTGCGTTCGTCGTCTTTTTGCGTACGTCATCTTTTTGCATTTTTGTCTTTTTGCGTTCTTCGTCTTTTTGCGTCCATTGTCTTTTTGCGTCCGTCGTCTTTTTGCGTCCGTCGTCTTTTTGCGTTTGTCGTCTTTTTGCGTTCGTCGTCTTTTTGCGTACGTTGTCTTTTTGCGTCCGTCGTCTTTTTGCGTCCGTCGTCTTTTTGCGTTCTTCGTCTTTTTGTGTTCTTCTTCTTTTTGCGTTCTTCGTCTTTTTGCGTCCGTCGTCTTTTTGCGTTCGTCGTCTTTTTGCGTCCGTTGTCTTTTTGCGTTCTTCGTCTTTTTGCGTTCGTCGTCTTTTTGCGTCCGTCGTCTCTTTGCGTCCGTCGTCTTTTTGCGTCCGTCGTCTTTTTGCGTCCGTCGTCTTATTGCGTCCGTCGTCTTTTTGCGTCCGTCGTCTTTTTGCGTCCGTCGTCTTTTTGCATGCGTCGTCTTTTTTGCGTTCGTCGTCTGTTTGCGTAAGTCGTCTTTTTTGCGTACGTCGTCTTTTTGCGTTCGTCGTCTGTTTGCGTACGTCGTCTTTTTGCGTTCGTCGTCTTTTTGCGTACGTCGTCTTTTTGCGTTCTTCGTCTTTTTGCGTCCATTGTCTTTTTGCGTTCGTCGTCTTTTTGCGTCCATCGTCTTTTTGCGTTCTTCGTCTTTTTGCGTTCGTCGTCTTTTTGCGTCCGTCGTCTTTTTGCGTCCGTCGTCTTTTTGCGTCCGTCGTCTTTTTGCGTCCGTCGTCTTTTTGCATCCGTCGTCTTTTTGCGTCCGTCGTCTTTTTGCGTCCGTCGTCTTTTTTGCATGCGTCGTCTTTTTTGCGTTCGTCGTCTGTTTGCGTAAGTCGTATTTTTTGCGTACGTCGTCTTTTTGCGTTCGTCGTCTGTTTGCGTACGTTGTCTTTTTGCGTTCGTCGTCTTTTTGCGTACGTCGTCTTTTTGCGTTTTTGTCTTTTTGCGTTCTTCGTCATTTTGCGTCCATTGTCTTTTTGCGTCCGTCGTCTTTTTGCGTCCATCGTCTTTTTGCGTTTGTCGTCTTTTTTGCGTACATCGTCTTTTTGCGTTCGTCGTCTTTTTGCGTTCGTTGACTTTTTGCGTCCGTCGTCTTTTTGCATCCGTCGTCTTTTTGCGTTCGTCGTCTGTTTGCATACGTCGTCTTTTTGCGTTCTTTGTCTTTTTGCGTTCTTCGTCTTTTTGTGTCCGTCGTCTTTTTGCGTTCGTCCTCTTTTTTGCGTACGTCGTCTTTTTGCGTTCGTTGTCTGTTTGCGTACGTCGTCTTTTTTGCGTACGTCGTTTTTTTGCGTACGTCGTCTTTTTGCGTTCGTCGTCTGTTTGCGTACGTCGTCTTTTTGCGTTCGTCGTCTGTTTGCGTACGTCGTCTTTTTGCGTTCTTTGTCTTTTTGCGTTCTTCGTCTTTTTGCGTTCGTCGTCTTTTTGCCTACGTCGTCTTTTTGCGTCCATCGTTTTTTTGCCTACGTCGTCTTTTTGCGTTCGTCGTCTTCTTGCGTTCTTCGTCTTTTTGCGATCTTCGTCTTTTTGCGTTCATCGTCTTTTTGCGTTCGTCGTCTTTTTGCGTTCGTCTTTTTGCGTTCGTCGTCTTTTTGCATCCGTCGTCTTTTTGCGTTCTTCGTCTTTTTGCGTTTGTCGTCTTTTTGCGTTCGTCGTCTTTTTGCGTCCGTCGTCTTTTTGCCTCCCTCGTCTTTTTGCGTCCGTCGTCTTTTTACGTTCGTCGTCTTTTTGCGTTCGTCGTCTTTTTTGCATTCGTCGTCTTTTTGCGTTCGTCGTCTTTTTGCGTTCTTCGTCTTTTTGCGTTCGTTGTCTTTTTGCGTCCGTTGTCTTTTTGCGTCCGTCGTCTTATTGCGTCCGTCGTCTTTTTTGCGTTTGTCGTCTTTTTTGCGTTCGTTGTCTGTTTGCGTAAGTCGTCTTTTTTGCGTACGTCGTCTTTTTGCGTTCGTCGTCTGTTTGCGTACGTTGTCTTTTTGCGTACGATGTCTTTTTGCGTACTATGTCTTTTTGCGTTCTATGTCTTTTTGCGTTCTTCGTCTTTTTGCGTCCGTCGTCTTTTTGCGTTCGTCCTCTTTTTTGCGTACGTCGTCTTTTTGCGTTCGTCGTCTTTTTGCGTTCGTCTTTTTGGGTTCGTCGTCTTTTTTGCATGCGTCGTCTTTTTTGCGTTCGTCGTCTGTTTGCGTAAGTCGTCTTTTTTGCGTACGTCATCTTTTTGCGTTCGTCGTCTGTTTGCGTACATTGTCTTTTTGCGTTCGTCGTCTTTTTGCGTACGTCGTCTTTTTGCGTACGTCGTCTTTTTGCGTACGTCGTCTTTTTGCGTTCGTCGTCTGTTTGCGTACGTCGTCTTTTTTGCGTACGTCGTCTTTTTTGCGTACGTCGTTTTATTTCCGTACGTCGTCTTTTTGCGTTCGTCGTCTGTTTGCGTACGTCGTCTTTTTGCGTTCTTTGTCTTTTTGCGTTCTTCGTCTTTTTGGGTTTGTCGTCTTTTTGCCTACGTCGTCTTTTTGCGTCCATCGTTTTTTTGCCTACGTCGTCTTTTTGTGTTCGTCGTCTTTTTGCGTTCTTCGTCTTTTTGCGATCTTCGTCTTTTTGCGTTCATCGTCTTTTTGCGTTCGTCGTCTTTTTGCGTTCGTCTTTTTGCGTTCGTCGTCTTTTTGCATCCGTCGTCTTTTTGCGTTCTTCGTCTTTTTGCGTTTGTCGTCTTTTTGCGTCCGTCGTCTTTTTGCCTCCCTCGTCTTTTTGCGTCCGTCGTCTTTTTACGTTCGTCGTCTTTTTGTGTTCGTCGTCTTTTTTGCATTCGTCTTTTTGCGTTCGTCGTCTTTTTTGCATTCGTCTTTTTGCGTTCGTCGTCTTTTTGCGTTCTTCGTCTTTTTGCGTTCGTCGTCTTTTTGCGTCCGTTGTCTTTTTGCGTCCGTCGTCTTTTTGCGTCCGTCGTCTTTTTTGCGTTCGTCGTCTTTTTTGCGTTCGTTGTCTGTTTGCGTAAGTCGTCTTTTTTGCGTACATCGTCTTTTTGCGTTCGTCGTCTGTTTGCGTACGTTGTCTTTTTGCGTTCGTCGTCTTTTTGCGTTCTATGTCTTTTTGCTTTCTTCGTCCTTTTGCGTCCATCGTCTTTTTGCGTTCGTCCTCTTTTTTGCGTACGTCGTCTTTTTTGCGTACGTCGTCTTTTTGCGTTCGTCGTCTTTTTGCGTTTGTCTTTTTGCGTTCGTCGTCTTTTTTGCATGCGTCGTCTTTTTTGCGTTCGCCGTCTGTTTGCGTAAGTCGTCTTTTTTGTGTACGTCGTCTTTTTGCGTTCGTCGTCTGTTTGCGTACGTTGTCTTTTTGCGTTCGTCGTCTTTTTGCGTACGTCGTCTTTTTGCGTTTTTGTCTTTTTGCGTTCTTCGTCTTTTTGCGTCCATCGTCTTTTTGCGTCCGTCGTCTTTTTGTGTCCGTCGTCTTTTTGCGTTTGTCGTCTTTTTTGCGTACGTCGTCTTTTTGCGTTCGTCGTCTTTTTGCGTTCTATGTCTTTTTGCTTTCTTCGTCCTTTTGCGTCCATCGTCTTTTTGCGTTCGTCCTCTTTTTTGCGTACGTCGTCTTTTTTGCGTACGTCGTCTTTTTGCGTTCGTCGTCTTTTTGCGTTTGTCTTTTTGCGTTCGTCGTCTTTTTTGCATGCGTCGTCTTTTTTGCGTTCGTCGTCTGTTTGCGTAAGTCGTCTTTTTTGTGTACGTCGTCTTTTTGCGTTCGTCGTCTGTTTGCGTACGTTGTCTTTTTGCGTTCGTCGTCTTTTTGCGTACGTCGTCTTTTTGCGTTTTTGTCTTTTTGCGTTCTTCGTCTTTTTGCGTCCATCGTCTTTTTGCGTCCGTCGTCTTTTTGTGTCCGTCGTCTTTTTGCGTTTGTCGTCTTTTTTGCGTACGTCGTCTTTTTGCGTTCGTCGTCTTTTTGCGTTCGTCATCTTTTTGCGTTCGTCGTCTTTTTGCGTACGTCGTCTTATTGCGTACGTCGTCTTTTTTCGTTCGTCGTCTGTTTGCGTACGTCGTCTTTTTTGCGTACGTCGTCTTTTTTGCGTACGTTGTTTTTTTCCGTACGTCGTCTTTTTGCGTTCGTCGTCTGTTTGCATACGTCGTCTTTTTGCGTTCTTTGTCTTTTTGCGTTCTTCGTCTTTTTGGGTTTGTCGTCTTTTTGCCTACGTCGTCTTTTTGCGTCCATCGTTTTTTTGCCTACGTCGTCTTTTTGTGTTCGTCGTCTTTTTGCGTTCTTCGTCTTTTTGCGATCTTCGTCTTTTTGCGTTCATCGTCTTTTTGCGTTCGTCGTCTTTTTGCGTTCGTCTTTTTGCGTTCGTCGTCTTTTTGCATCCGTCGTCTTTTTGCGTTCTTCGTCTTTTTGCATTTGTCGTCTTTTTGCGTTCGTCGTCTTTTTGCGTCCGTCGTCTTTTTGCCTCCCTCGTCTTTTTGCGTCCGTCGTCTTTTTACGTTCGTCGTCTTTTTGCGTTCGTCGTCTTTTTTGCATTCGTCGTCTTTTTGCGTTCGTCGTCTTTTTGCGTTCTTCGTCTTTTTGCGTTCGTCGTCTTTTTGCGTCCGTTGTCTTTTTGCGTCCGTCGTCTTTTTGCGCCCGTCGTCTTTTTTGCGTTCGTCGTCTTTTTTGCGTTCGTTGTCTGTTTGCTTAAGTCGTCTTTTTTGCGTACATCGTCTTTTTGCGTTCGTCGTCTGTTTGCGTACGTTGTCTTTTTGCGTTCGTCGTCTTTTTGCGTTCTATGTCTTTTTGCTTTCTTCGTCTTTTTGCGTCCGTCGTCTTTTTGCGTTCGTCCTCTTTTTTGCGTACGTCGTCTTTTTTGCGTACGTCGTCTTTTTGCGTTTGTCGTCTTTTTGCGTTCGTCTTTTTGCGTTCGTCGTCTTTTTTGCATGCGTCGTCTTTTTTGCGTTCGTCGTCTGTTTGCGTAAGTCGTCTTTTTTGTGTACGTCGTCTTTTTGCGTTAGTCGTCTGTTTGCGTACGTTGTCTTTTTGCGTTCGTCGTCTTTTTGCGTACGTCGTCTTTTTGCGTTTTTGTCTTTTTGCGTTCTTCGTCTTTTTGCGTCCATCGTCTTTTTGCGTCCGTCGTCTTTTTGTGTCCGTCGTCTTTTTGCGTTTGTCGTCTTTTTTGCGTACGTCGTCTTTTTGCGTTCGTCGTCTTTTTGCGTTCGTCGTCTTTTTGCATCCGTCGTCTTTTTGCGTTCGTCGTCTGTTTGCGTACGTCGTCTTTTTGTGTCCGTCGTCTTTTTGCGTTCGTCGTCTTTTTGCGTTCGTCCTCTTTTTTGCGTACGTCGTCTTTTTGCGTTCGTCGTCTGTTTGCGTACGTCGTCTGTTTGCGTACGTCGTCTTTTTTGCGTACGTCGTTTTTTTGCGTACGTCGTCTTTTTTGCGTACGTCGTTTTTTTGCGTACGTCGTCTTTTTGCGTACGTCGTCTTTTTGCGTTCGTCGTCTTTTTGCGTTCGTCGTCTTTTTTGCATTCGTCGTCTTTTTGCGTTCGTCGTCTTTTTGCGTCCATCGTCTTTTTGCGTTCGTCCTCTTTTTTGCGTACGTCGTCTTTTTTGCGTACGTCGTCTTTTTGCGTTCGTCGTCTTTTTGCGTTCGTCTTTTTGCGTTCGTCGTCTTTTTTGCATGCGTCGTCTTTTTTGCGTTCGTCGTCTGTTTGCGTAAGTCGTCTTTTTTGCGTAAGTCGTCTTTTTTGCGTAAGTCGTCTTTTTTGCGTACGTCATCTTTTTGCGTTCGTCGTCTGTTTGCGTACGTTGTCTTTTTGCGTTCGTCGTCTTTTTGCGTACGTCGTCTTTTTGCGTACGTCGTCTTTTTGCGTTCGTCGTCTGTTTGCGTACGTCGTCTTTTTTGCGTACGTCGTCTTTTTTGCGTACGTCGTTTTTTTGCGTACGTCGTCTTTTTGCGTTCGTCGTCTGTTTGCGTACGTCGTCTTTTTGCGTTCTTTGTCTTTTTGCGTTCTTCGTCTTTTTGGGTTCGTCGTCTTTTTGCCTACGTCGTCTTTTTGCGTCCATCGTTTTTTTGCCTACGTCGTCTTTTTGTGTTCGTCGTCTTTTTGCGTTCTTCGTCTTTTTGCGATCTTCGTCTTTTTGCGTTCATCGTCTTTTTGCGTTCGTCGTCTTTTTGCGTTCGTCTTATTGCGTTCGTCGTCTTTTTGCATCCGTCGTCTTTTTGCGTTCTTCGTCTTTTTGCATTTGTCGTCTTTTTGCGTTCGTCGTCTTTTTGCGTCCGTCGTCTTTTTGCCTCCCTCGTCTTTTTGCCTCCCTCGTCTTTTTGCGTCCGTCGTCTTTTTACGTTCGTCGTCTTTTTGCGTTCGTCGTCTTTTTTGCGTTCGTCGTCTGTTTGCGTAAGTCGTCTTTTTTGTGTACGTCGTCTTTTTGCGTTTGTCGTCTGTTTGCGTACGTTGTCTTTTTGCGTTCGTCGTCTTTTTGCGTACGTCGTCTTTTTGCGTTTTTGTCTTTTTGCGTTCTTCGTCTTTTTGCGTCCATCGTCTTTTTGCGTCCGTCGTCTTTTTGTGTCCGTCGTCTTTTTGCGTTTGTCGTCTTTTTTGCGTACGTCGTCTTTTTGCGTTCGTCGTCTTTTTGCGTTCGTCGTCTTTTTGCATCCGTCGTCTTTTTGCGTTCGTCGTCTGTTTGCGTACGTCGTCTTTTTGTGTCCGTCGTCTTTTTGCGTTCGTCGTCTTTTTGCGTTCGTCCTCTTTTTTGCGTACGTCGTCTTTTTGCGTTCGTCGTCTGTTTGCGTACGTCGTCTGTTTGCGTACGTCGTCTTTTTTGCGTACGTCGTTTTTTTGCGTACGTCGTCTTTTTTGCGTACGTCGTTTTTTTGCATACGTCGTCTTTTTGCGTACGTCGTCTTTTTGCGTTCGTCGTCTTTTTGCGTTCGTCGTCTTTTTTGCATTCGTCGTCTTTTTGCGTTCGTCGTCTTTTTGCGTCCATCGTCTTTTTGCGTTCGTCCTCTTTTTTGCGTACGTCGTCTTTTTTGCGTACGTCGTCTTTTTGCGTTCGTCGTCTTTTTGCGTTCGTCTTTTTGCGTTCGTCGTCTTTTTTGCATGCGTCGTCTTTTTTGCGTTCGTCGTCTGTTTGCGTAAGTCGTCTTTTTTGCGTAAGTCGTCTTTTTTGCGTACGTCATCTTTTTGCGTTCGTCGTCTGTTTGCGTACGTTGTCTTTTTGCGTTCGTCGTCTTTTTGCGTACGTCGTCTTTTTGCGTACGTCGTCTTTTTGCGTTCGTCGTCTGTTTGCGTACGTCGTCTTTTTTGCGTACGTCGTCTTTTTTGCGTACGTCGTTTTTTTGCGTACGTCGTCTTTTTGCGTTCGTCGTCTGTTTGCGTACGTCGTCTTTTTGCGTTCTTTGTCTTTTTGCGTTCTTCGTCTTTTTGGGTTCGTCGTCTTTTTGCCTACGTTGTCTTTTTGCGTCCATCGTTTTTTTGCCTACGTCGTCTTTTTGCGTTCGTCGTCTTTTTGCGTTCTTCGTCTTTTTGAGATCTTCGTCTTTTTGCGTTCATCGTCTTTTTGCGTTCGTGGTCTTTTTGCGTTCGTCTTTTTGCGTTCGTCGTCTTTTTGCATCCGTCGTCTTTTTGCGTTCTTCGTCTTTTTGCATTTGTCGTCTTTTTGCGTTCGTCGTCTTTTTGCGTCCGTCGTCTTTTTGCCTCCCTCGTCTTTTTGCGTCCGTCGTCTTTTTACGTTCGTCGTCTTTTTTGCATTCGTCGTCTTTTTGCGTCCATCGTCTTTTTGCGTTCGTCCTCTTTTTTGCGTACGTCGTCTTTTTTGCGTACGTCGTCTTTTTGCGTTCGTCGTCTTTTTGCGTTCGTCTTTTTGCGTTCGTCGTCTTTTTTGCATGCGTCGTCTTTTTTGCGTTCGTCGTCTGTTTGCGTAAGTCGTCTTTTTTGCGTAAGTCGTCTTTTTTGCGTACGTCATCTTTTTGCGTTCGTCGTCTGTTTGCGTACGTTGTCTTTTTGCGTTCGTCGTCTTTTTGCGTACGTCGTCTTTTTGCGTACGTCGTCTTTTTGCGTTCGTCGTCTGTTTGCGTACGTCGTCTTTTTTGCGTACGTCGTCTTTTTTGCGTACGTCGTTTTTTTGCGTACGTCGTCTTTTTGCGTTCGTCGTCTGTTTGCGTACGTCGTCTTTTTGCGTTCTTTGTCTTTTTGCGTTCTTCGTCTTTTTGGGTTCGTCGTCTTTTTGCCTACGTTGTCTTTTTGCGTCCATCGTTTTTTTGCCTACGTCGTCTTTTTGCGTTCGTCGTCTTTTTGCGTTCTTCGTCTTTTTGCGATCTTCGTCTTTTTGCGTTCATCGTCTTTTTGCGTTCGTGGTCTTTTTGCGTTCGTCTTTTTGCGTTCGTCGTCTTTTTGCATCCGTCGTCTTTTTGCGTTCTTCGTCTTTTTGCATTTGTCGTCTTTTTGCGTTCGTCGTCTTTTTGCGTCCGTCGTCTTTTTGCCTCCCTCGTCTTTTTGCGTCCGTCGTCTTTTTACGTTCGTCGTCTTTTTTGCATTCGTCGTCTTTTTGCGTTCGTCGTCTTTTTGCGTTCTTATTCTTTTTGCGTTCGTCGTCTTTTTGCGTCCGTTGTCTTTTTGCGTCCGTCGTCTTTTTGCGTCCGTCGTCTTTTTAGCGTTCGTCGTCTTTTTTGCGTTCGTTGTCTGTTTGCGTAAGTCGTCTTTTTTGCATACGTCGTCTTTTTGCGTTCGTCGTCTGTTTGCATACGTTGTCTTTTTGCGTTCGTCGTCTTTTTGCGTTCGTCGTCTTTTTGCGTTCTATGTCTTTTTGCGTTCGTCGTCTTTTTGCGTTATATGTCTTTTTGCGTTCTTCGTCTTTTTGCGTCCATCGTCTTTTTGCGTTCGTCGTCTTTTTTGCGTACGTCGTCTTTTTTGCGTACGTCGTCTTTTTGCGTTCGTCGTCTTTTTGCGTTCGTCTTTTTGCATTCGTCGTCTTTTTTGCATGCATCGTCTTTTTTGCGTTCGTCGTCTGTTTGCGTAAGTCGTCTTTTTTGCGTACGTCGTCTTTTTGCGTTCGTCGTCTGTTTGCGTACGTTGTCTTTTTGCGTTCGTCGTCTTTTTGCGTACGTCGTCTTTTTGCGTTTTTGTCTTTTTGCGTTCTTTGCCTTTTTGCGTCCATCGTCTTTTTGCGTCCGTCGTCTTTTTGCGTCCGTCGTCTTTTTGCGTTTGTCGTCTTTTTTGCGTACGTCGTCTTTTTGCGTTCGTCGTCTTTTTTGCGTACGTCGTCTGTTTGCGTACGTCGTCTTTTTGCGTTCGTCGTCTGTTTGCGTACGTCGTCTTTTTGCGTTCGTCGTCTGTTTGCGTACGTCGTCTTTTTGCGTTCGTCGTCTGTTTGCGTACGTCGTCTTTTTGCGTTCTTTGTCTTTTTGCGTTCTTCGTCTTTTTGCGTTCGTCGTCTTTTTGCGTTCTTCGTCTTTTTGCGTTCTTCGTCTTTTTGCGTTCATCGTCTTTTTGCGTTTGTCGTCTTTTTGCGTTCGTCTTTTTGCGTTCGTCGTCTTTTTGCATCCGTCGTCTTTTTGCGTTCTTCGTCTTTTTGCGTTTGTCGTCTTTTTGCGTTCGTCGTCTTTTTGCGTCCGTCGTCTTTTTGCCTCCCTCGTTTTTTTGCGTCCGTCGTCTTTTTACGTTCGTCGTCTTTTTGCGTTCGTCGTCTTTTTGCGTCCGTTGTCTTTTTGCGTCCGTCGTCTTTTTGCGTCCGTCGTCTTTTTTGCGTCCGTCGTCTTTTTTGCGTTCGTTGTCTGTTTGCGTAAGTCGTCTTTTTTGCGTACGTCGTCTTTTTGCGTTCGTCGTCTGTTTGCGTACGTTGTCTTTTTGCGTTCGTCGTCTTTTTGCGTTCTATGTCTTTTTGCGTTCGTCGTCTTTTTGCGTTCTATGTCTTTTTGAGTTCTTCGTCTTTTTGCGTCCGTTGTCTTTTTGCGTTCGTCGTCTTTTTGCGTTCGATGTCTTTTTGCGTTCTTCGTCTTTTTGCGTCCGTCGTCTTTTTGCGTTCGTCCTCTTTTTTGCGTACGTCGTCTTTTTTGCGTACGTCGTCTTTTTGCGTTCGTCCTCTTTTTTGCGTACGTCGTCTTTTTTGCGTACGTCGTCTTTTTGCGTTCGTCGTCTTTTTTGCGTACGTCGTCTGTTTGCGTACGTCGTCTTTTTGCGTTCGTCGTCTGTTTGCGTACGTCGTCTTTTTGCGTTCGTCGTCTGTTTGCGTACGTCGTCTTTTTGCGTTCGTCGTCTGTTTGCGTACGTCGTCTTTTTGCGTTCTTTGTCTTTTTGCGTTCTTCGTCTTTTTGCGTTCGTCGTCTTTTTGCGTTCTTCGTCTTTTTGCGTTCTTCGTCTTTTTGCGTTCATCGTCTTTTTGCGTTTGTCGTCTTTTTGCGTTCGTCTTTTTGCGTTCGTCGTCTTTTTGCATCCGTCGTCTTTTTGCGTTCTTCGTCTTTTTGCGTTTGTCGTCTTTTTGCGTTCGTCGTCTTTTTGCGTCCGTCGTCTTTTTGCCTCCCTCGTTTTTTTGCGTCCGTCGTCTTTTTACGTTCGTCGTCTTTTTGCGTTCGTCGTCTTTTTGCGTCCGTTGTCTTTTTGCGTCCGTCGTCTTTTTGCGTCCGTCGTCTTTTTAGCGTCCGTCGTCTTTTTTGCGTTCGTTGTCTGTTTGCGTAAGTCGTCTTTTTTGCGTACGTCGTCTTTTTGCGTTCGTCGTCTGTTTGCGTACGTTGTCTTTTTGCGTTCGTCGCCTTTTTGCGTTCTATGTCTTTTTGCGTTCGTCGTCTTTTTGCGTTCTATGTCTTTTTGCGTTCTTCGTCTTTTTGCGTCCGTTGTCTTTTTGCGTTCGTCGTCTTTTTGCGTTCGATGTCTTTTTGCGTTCTTCGTCTTTTTGCGTCCGTCGTCTTTTTGCGTTCGTCCTCTTTTTTGCGTACGTCGTCTTTTTTGCGTACGTCGTCTTTTTGCGTTCGTCGTCTTTTTGCGTTCGTCGACTTTTTGCGTCCGTCGTCTTTTTGCATCCGTCGTCTTTTTGCGTTCGTCGTCTGTTTGCGTACGTCTTTTTGCGTTCTTTGTCTTTTTGCGTTCTTCGTCTTTTTTTGTCCGTCGTCTTTTTGCATTCGTCCTCTTTTTTGCGTACGTCGTCTGTTTGCGTACGTCGTCTTTTTTGCGTACGTCGTTTTTTTGCGTACGTCGTCTTTTTGCGTTCGTCGTCTTTTTGCGTTCGTCGTCTTTTTTGCATTCGTCGTCTTTTTGCGTTCGTCGTCTTTTTGCGTTCTTCGTCTTTTTGCGTTCGTCATCTTTTTGCGTCCGTAGTCTTTTTGCGTCCGTCGTCTTTTTGCGTCCGTCGTCTTTTTTGCGTTCGTCGTCTTTTTTGCGTTCGTTGTCTGTTTGCGTAAGTCGTCTTTTTTGCGTACGTCGTCTTTTTGCGTTCGTCGTCTGTTTGCGTACGTCGTCTTTTTGCGTTCTTCGTCTTTTTGTGTCCGTCGTCTTTTTGCGTTTGTCATCTTTTTTGCGTACGTCGTCTTTTTGCGTTCGTCGTCTGTTTGCGTATGTCGTCTTTTTTGCGTACGTCGTCTTTTTTGCGTACGTCGTCTTTTTGCGTTCGTCGTCTGTTTGCGTATGTCGTCTTTTTGCGTTCTTTGTCTTTTTGCGTTCTTCGTCTTTTTGCATTCGTCGTCTTTTTGCCTACGTCGTCTTTTTGCGTCCATTGTCTTTTTGCATCCGTCGTTTTTTTGCGTTCGTCGTCGTTTTTGCGTACGTCGTTTTTTTTGCCTACGTCGTTTTTTTGCCTACGTCGTCTTTTTGCGTTCGTCGTCTTTTTGCATTCTTCGTCTTTTTTGCGTTCGTCGTCTGTTTGCGTAAGTTGTCTTTTTTGCGTACGTCGTCTTTTTTGCGTACGTCGTTTTTTTCCGTACGTCGTCTTTTTGCGTTCGTCGTCTGTTTGTGTACGTCGTCTTTTTGCGTTCTTTGTCTTTTTGCGTTCTTCGTCTTTTTGGGTTCGTCGTCTTTTTGCCTACGTCGTCTTTTTGTGTTCGTCGTCTTTTTGCGTTCTTTGTCTTTTTGCGATCTTCGTCTTTTTGCGTTCATCGTCTTTTTGCGTTCGTCGTCTTTTTGCGTTCGTCTTATTGCGTTCGTCGTCTTTTTGCATCCGTCGTCTTTTTGCGTTCTTCGTCTTTTTGCATTTGTCGTCTTTTTGCGTTCGTCGTCTTTTTGCGTCCGTCGTCTTTTTGCCTCCCTCGTCTTTTTGCGTCCGTCGTCTTTTTACGTTCGTCGTCTTTTTGCGTTCGTCGTCTTTTTTGCATTCGTCGTCTTTTTGCGTTCGTCGTCTTTTTGCGTTCTTCGTCTTTTTGCGTTCGTCGTCTTTTTGCGTCCGTTGTCTTTTTGCGTCCGTCGTCTTTTTGCGTCCGTCGTCTTTTTGCGTTCGTCGTCTGTTTGCGTACGTTGTCTTTTTGCGTTCTTCGTCTTTTTGCGTTCTATGTCTTTTTGCTTTCTTCGTCTTTTTGCGTCCGTCGTCTTTTTGCGTTCGTCCTCTTTTTTGTGTACGTCGTCTTTTTTGCGTACGTCGTCTTTTTGCGTTCGTCGTCTTTTTGCGTTCGTCTTTTTGCGTTCGTCGTCTTTTTTGCATGCGTCGTCTTTTTTGCGTTCGTCGTCTGTTTGCGTAAGTCGTCTTTTTTGCGTACGTCGTCTTTTTGCGTTCATCGTCTGTTTGCGTACGTCGTCTTTTTTGCGTACGTCGTCTTTTTTGCGTACGTCGTCTTTTTGCGTTCGTCGTCTTTTTGCGTTCGTCGTCTGTTTGCGTATGTCGTCTTTTTGCGTTCTTTGTCTTTTTGCGTTCTTCGTCTTTTTGCGTTCGTCGTCTTTTTGCCTACGTCGTCTTTTTGCGTCCATTGTCTTTTTGCATCCGTCGTTTTTTTGCGTTCGTCGTCGTTTTTGCGTACGTCGTTTTTTTTGCCTACGTCGTTTTTTTGCCTACGTCGTCTTTTTGCGTTCGTCGTCTTTTTGCGTTCTTCGTCTTTTTTGCGTTCGTCGTCTGTTTGCGTAAGTTGTCTTTTTTGCGTACGTCGTCTTTTTTGCGTACGTCGTTTTTTTCCGTACGTCGTCTTTTTGCGTTCGTCGTCTGTTTGTGTACGTCGTCTTTTTGCGTTCTTTGTCTTTTTGCGTTCTTCGTCTTTTTGGGTTCGTCGTCTTTTTGCCTACGTCGTCTTTTTGTGTTCGTCGTCTTTTTGCGTTCTTTGTCTTTTTGCGATCTTCGTCTTTTTGCGTTCATCGTCTTTTTGCGTTCGTCGTCTTTTTGCGTTCGTCTTATTGCGTTCGTCGTCTTTTTGCATCCGTCGTCTTTTTGCGTTCTTCGTCTTTTTGCATTTGTCGTCTTTTTGCGTTCGTCGTCTTTTTGCGTCCGTCGTCTTTTTGCCTCCCTCGTCTTTTTGCGTCCGTCGTCTTTTTACGTTCGTCGTCTTTTTGCGTTCGTCGTCTTTTTTGCATTCGTCGTCTTTTTGCGTTCGTCGTCTTTTTGCGTTCTTCGTCTTTTTGCGTTCGTCGTCTTTTTGCGTCCGTTGTCTTTTTGCGTCCGTCGTCTTTTTGCGTCCGTCGTCTTTTTTGCGTTCGTCGTCTTTCTTGCGTTCGTTGGCTGTTTGCGTACGTTGTCTTTTTGCGTTCGTCGTCTTTTTGCGTTCTATGTCTTTTTGCTTTCTTCGTCTTTTTGCGTCCGTCGTCTTTTTGCGTTCGTCCTCTTTTTTGTGTACGTCGTCTTTTTTGCGTACGTCGTCTTTTTGCGTTCGTCGTCTTTTTGCGTTCGTCTTTTTGCGTTCGTCGTCTGTTTGCGTACGTTGTCTTTTTGCGTTCGTCGTCTTTTTGCGTACGTCGTCTTTTTGCGTTTTTGTCTTTTTGAGTTCTTCGTCTTTTTGCGTCCATCGTCTTTTTGCGTCCGTCGTCTTTTTGCGTCCGTCGTCTTTTTGCACTTGTCGTCTTTTTGCGTTCGTCGACTTTTTGCGTCCGTCGTCTTTTTGCGTCCGTCGTCTTTTTGCGTTCGTCGTCTGTTTGCGTACGTCGTCTTTTTGCGTTCTTTGTCTTTTCGCGTTCTTCGTCTTTTTGTGTCCGTCGTCTTTTTGCGTTCGTCCTCTTTTTTGCGTACGTCGTCTTTTTGCGTTCACGTCTGTTTGCGTACGTCGTCTTTTTTGCGTACGTCGTCTTTTTTGCGTACGTCGTCTTTTTGCGTTCGTCGTCTGTTTGCGTACGTCGTCTTTTTGCGTTCTTTGTCTTTTCGCGTTCTTCGTCTTTTTGTGTCCGTCGTCTTTTTGCGTTCGTCCTCTTTTTTGCGTACGTCGTCTTTTTGCGTTCGTCGTCTGTTTGCGTACGTCGTCTTTTTTGCGTACGTCGTCTTTTTTGCGTACGTCGTCTGTTTGCGTACGTCGTCTTTTTGCGTTCGTCGTCTGTTTGCGTACGTCGTCTTTTTGCGTTCGTCGTCTGTTTGCGTTCGTCGTCTTTTTGCGTTCGTCGTCTGTTTGCGTACGTCGTCTTTTTGCGTTCTTTGTCTTTTTGCGTTCTTCGTCTTTTTGCGTTCGTCGTCTTTTTGCCTACGTCGTCTTTTTGCATCCATCGTCTTTTTGCATCCGTCGTTTTTTTGCGTTCGTCGTCGTTTTTGCGTACGTCGTTTTTTTGCCTACGTCGTTTTTTTGCCTACGTCGTCTTTTTGCGTTCGTCGTCTTTTTGCGTTCTTCGTCTTTTTGCGTTCTTCGTCTTTTTGCGTTCATCGTCTTTTTGCGTTTGTCGTCTTTTTGCGTTCGTCTTTTTGCGTTCGTCGTCTTTTTGCATCCGTCGTCTTTTTGTGTTCTTCGTCTTTTTGCGTTTGTCGTCTTTTTGCGTTCGTCGTCTTTTTGCGTCCGTCGTCTTTTTGCCTCCCTCGTTTTTTTGCGTCCGTCGTCTTTTTACGTTCGTCGTCTTTTTGCGTTCGTCGTCTTTTTGCGTCCGTTGTCTTTTTGCGTCCGTCGTCTTTTTGCGTCCGTCGTCTTTTTTGCGTTCGTCGTCTTTTTTGCGTTCGTTGTCGGTTTGCGTAAGTCGTCTTTTTTGCATACGTCGTCTTTTTGCGTTCGTCGTCTGTTTGCGTACGTTGTCTTTTTGCGTTCGTCGTCTTTTTGCGTTCTATGTCTTTTTGCATTCTTCGTCTTTTTGCGTCCGTTGTCTTTTTGCGTTCATCGTCTTTTTGCGTTCTATGTCTTTTTGCGTTCTTTGTCTTTTTGCGTCCGTCGTCTTTTTGCGTTCGTCCTCTTTTTTGCGTACGTCGTCTTTTTTGCGTACGTCGTCTTTTTGCGTTCGTCGTCTTTTTGCGTTCGTCTTTTTGCGTTCGTCGACTTTTTGCGTCCGTCGTCTTTTTGCATCCGTCGTCTTTTTGCGTTCGTCGTCTGTTTGCGTACGTCTTTTTGCGTTCTTTGTCTTTTTGCGTTCTTCGTCTTTTTTTGTCCGTCGTCTTTTTGCATTCGTCCTCTTTTTTGCGTACGTCGTCTGTTTGCGTACGTCGTCTTTTTTGCGTACGTCGTTTTTTTGCGTACGTCGTCTTTTTGCGTTCGTCGTCTTTTTGCGTTCGTCGTCTTTTTTGCATTCGTCGTCTTTTTGCGTTCGTCGTCTTTTTGCGTTCTTCGTCTTTTTGCGTTCGTCATCTTTTTGCGTCCGTCATCTTTTTGCGTCCGTAGTCTTTTTGCGTCCGTCGTCTTTTTGCGTCCGTCGTCTTTTTTGCGTTCGTCGTCTTTTTTGCGTTCGTTGTCTGTTTGCGCAAGTCGTCTTTTTTGCGTACGTCGTCTTTTTGCGTTCGTCGTCTGTTTGCGTACGTCGTCTTTTTGCGTTCTTTGTCTTTTTGCGTTCTTTGTCTTTTTGCGTTCTTCGTCTTTTTGTGTCCGTCGTCTTTTTGCGTTTGTCATCTTTTTTGCGTACGTCGTCTTTTTGCGTTCGTCGTCTGTTTGCGTACGTCGTCTTTTTTGCGTACGTCGTCTTTTTTGCATACGTCGTCTTTTTGCGTTCGTCATCTGTTTGCGTATGTCGTCTTTTTGCGTTCTTTGTCTTTGTGCGTTCTTCGTCTTTTTGCGTTCGTCGTCTTTTTGCCTACGTCGTCTTTTTGCGTCCATTGTCTTTTTGCATCCGTCGTCGTTTTTGCGTTCGTCGTCGTTTTTGCGTACGTCGTTTTTTTTGCCTACGTCGTTTTTTTGCCTACGTCGTCTTTTTGCGTTCGTCGTCTTTTTGCGTTCTTCGTCTTTTTTGCGTTCGTCGTCTGTTTGCGTAAGTTGTCTTTTTTGCGTACGTCGTCTTTTTTGCGTACGTCGTTTTTTTTCGTACGTCGTCTTTTTGCGTTCGTCGTCTGTTTGCGTACGTCGTCTTTTTGCGTTCTTTGTCTTTTTGCGTTCTTCGTCTTTTTGGGTTCGTCGTCTTTTTGCCTACGTCGTCTTTTTGCGTCCATCGTTTTTTTGCCTACGTCGTCTTTTTGTGTTCGTCGTCTTTTTGCGTTCTTCGTCTTTTTGCGATCTTCGTCTTTTTGCGTTCATCGTCTTTTTGCGTTCGTCGTCTTTTTGCGTTCGTCTTATTGCGTTCGTCGTCTTTTTGCATCCGTCGTCTTTTTGCGTTCTTCGTCTTTTTGCATTTGTCGTCTTTTTGCGTTCGTCGTCTTTTTGCGTCCGTCGTCTTTTTGCCTCCCTCGTCTTTTTGCGTCCGTCGTCTTTTTACGTTCGTCGTCTTTTTGCGTTCGTCGTCTTTTTTGCATTCGTCGTCTTTTTGGGTTCGTCGTCTTTTTGCGTTCTTCGTCTTTTTGCGTTCGTCGTCTTTTTGCGTCCGTCGTCTTTTTGCGTCCGTCGTCTTTTTTGCGTTCGTCGTCTTTTTGCGTTCGTCGTCTGTTTGCGTACGTCGTCTTTTTGCGTTCTTTGTCTTTTTGCGTTCTTTGTCTTTTTGCGTTCTTCGTCTTTTTGTGTCCGTCGTCTTTTTGCGTTTGTCATCTTTTTTGCGTACGTCGTCTTTTTGCGTTCGTCGTCTGTTTGCGTACGTCGTCTTTTTTGCGTACGTCGTCTTTTTTGCGTACGTCGTCTTTTTGCGTTCGTCGTCTGTTTGCGTATGTCGTCTTTTTGCGTTCTTTGTCTTTTTGCGTTCTTCGTCTTTTTGCGTTCGTCGTCTTTTTGCCTACGTCGTCTTTTTGCGTCCATTGTCTTTTTGCATCCGTCGTTTTTTTGCGTTCGTCGTCGTTTTGCGTACGTCGTTTTTTTTGCCTACGTCGTTTTTTTGCCTACGTCGTCTTTTTGCGTTCGTCGTCTTTTTGCGTTCTTCGTCTTTTTTGCGTTCGTCGTCTGTTTGCGTAAGTTGTCTTTTTTGCGTACGTCGTCTTTTTTGCGTACGTCGTTTTTTTCCGTACGTCGTCTTTTTGCGTTCGTCGTCTTTTTGCGTTCGTCGTCTGTTTGCGTACGTCGTCTTTTTGCGTTCTTTGTCTTTTTGCGTTCTTCGTCTTTTTGGGTTCGTCGTCTTTTTGCCTACGTCGTCTTTTTGCGTTCATCGTTTTTTTGCCTACGTCGTCTTTTTGTGTTCGTCGTCTTTTTGCGTTCTTCGTCTTTTTGCGATCTTCGTCTTTTTGCGTTCATCGTCTTTTTGCGTTCGTCGTCTTTTTGCGTTCGTCTTATTGCGTTCGTCGTCTTTTTGCATCCGTCGTCTTTTTGCGTTCTTCGTCTTTTTGCATTTGTCGTCTTTTTGCGTTCGTCGTCTTTTTGCGTCCGTCGTCTTTTTGCCTCCCTCGTCTTTTTGCGTCCGTCGTCTTTTTACGTTCGTCGTCTTTTTGCGTTCGTCGTCTTTTTTGCATTCGTCGTCTTTTTGCGTTCGTCGTCTTTTTGCGTTCTTCGTCTTTTTGCGTTCGTCGTCTTTTTGCGTCCGTCGTCTTTTTGCGTCCGTCGTCTTTTTTGCGTTCGTCGTCTTTTTTGCGTTCGTTGTCTGTTTGCGTAAGTCGTCTTTTTTGCGTACGTCGTCTTTTTGCGTTCGTCGTCTGTTTGCGTACGTCGTCTTTTTGCGTTCTTTGTCTTTTTGCGTTCTTTGTCTTTTTGCGTTCTTCGTCTTTTTGTGTCCGTCGTCTTTTTGCGTTTGTCATCTTTTTTGCGTACGTCGTCTTTTTGCGTTCGTCGTCTTTTTGCGTCCGTTGTCTTTTTGCGTCCGTCGTCTTTTTGCGTCCGTCGTCTTTTTTGCGTTCGTCGTCTTTTTTGCGTTCGTTGTCGGTTTGCGTAAGTCGTCTTTTTTGCGTACGTCGTCTTTTTGCGTTCGTCGTCTGTTTGCGTTCGTCGTCTGTTTGCGTACGTTGTCTTTTTGCGTTCGTCGTCTTTTTGCGTTCTATGTCTTTTTGCATTCTTCGTCTTTTTGCGTCCGTTGTCTTTTTGCGTTCGTCGTCTTTTTGCGTTCTATATCTTTTTGCGTTCTTCGTCTTTTTGCGTCCGTCGTCTTTTTGCGTTCGTCCTCTTTTTTGCGTACGTCGTCTTTTTTGTGTACGTCGTCTTTTTGCGTTCGTCGTCTTTTTGCGTTCGTCGTCTTTTTGCGTTCGTCTTTTTGCGTTCGTCGACTTTTTGCGTCCGTCGTCTTTTTGCATCCGTCGTCTTTTTGCGTTCGTCGTCTGTTTGCGTACGTCTTTTTGCGTTCTTTGTCTTTTTGCGTTCTTCGTCTTTTTTTGTCCGTCGTCTTTTTGCATTCGTCCTCTTTTTTGCGTACGTCGTCTGTTTGCGTACGTCGTCTTTTTTGCGTACGTCGTTTTTTTGCGTACGTCGTCTTTTTGCGTTCGTCGTCTTTTTGCGTTCTTTGTCTTTTTGCGTTCTTCGTCTTTTTGGGTTCGTCGTCTTTTTGCCTACGTCGTCTTTTTGCGTCCATCGTTTTTTTGCCTACGTCGTCTTTTTGTGTTCGTCGTCTTTTTGCGTTCTTCGTCTTTTTGCGATCTTCGTCTTTTTGCGTTCATCGTCTTTTTGCGTTCGTCGTCTTTTTGCGTTCGTCTTATTGCGTTCGTCGTCTTTTTGCATCCGTCGTCTTTTTGCGTTCTTCGTCTTTTTGCATTTGTCGTCTTTTTGCGTTTGTCGTCTTTTTGCGTCCGTCGTCTTTTTGCCTCCCTCGTCTTTTTGCGTCCGTCGTCTTTTTACGTTCGTCGTCTTTTTGCGTTCGTCGTCTTTTTTGCATTCGTCGTCTTTTTGGGTTCGTCGTCTTTTTGCGTTCTTCGTCTTTTTGCGTTCGTCGTCTTTTTGCGTCCGTTGTCTTTTTGCATCCGTCGTTTTTTTGCGTTCGTCGTCGTTTTTGCGTACGTCGTTTTTTTTGCCTACGTCGTTTTTTTGCCTACGTCGTCTTTTTGCGTTCGTCGTCTTTTTGCGTTCTTCGTCTTTTTTGCGTTCGTCGTCTGTTTGCGTAAGTTGTCTTTTTTGCGTACGTCGTCTTTTTTGCGTACGTCGTTTTTTTCCGTACGTCGTCTTTTTGCGTTCGTCGTCTTTTTGCGTTCGTCGTCTGTTTGCGTACGTCGTCTTTTTGCGTTCTTTGTCTTTTTGCGTTCTTCGTCTTTTTGGGTTCGTCGTCTTTTTGCCTACGTCGTCTTTTTGCGTCCATCGTTTTTTTGCCTACGTCGTCTTTTTGTGTTCGTCGTCTTTTTGCGATCTTCGTCTTTTTGCGTTCATCGTCTTCTTGCGTTTGTCGTCTTTTTGCGTTCGTCTTATTGCGTTCGTCGTCTTTTTGCATCCGTCGTCTTTTTGCGTTCTTCGTCTTTTTGCATTTGTCGTCTTTTTGCGTTCGTCGTCTTTTTGCGTCCGTCGTCTTTTTGCCTCCCTCGTCTTTTTGCGTCCGTCGTCTTTTTACGTTCGTCGTCTTTTTGCGTTCGTCGTCTTTTTTGCATTCGTCGTCTTTTTGCGTTCGTCGTCTTTTTGCGTTCTTCGTCTTTTTGCGTTCGTCGTCTTTTTGCGTCCGTCGTCTTTTTGCGTCCGTCGTCTTTTTTGCGTTCGTCGTCTTTTTTGCGTTCGTTGTCTGTTTGCGTAAGTCGTCTTTTTTGCGTACGTCGTCTTTTTGCGTTCGTCGTCTGTTTGCGTACGTCGTCTTTTTGCGTTCTTTGTCTTTTTGCGTTCTTTGTCTTTTTGCGTTCTTCGTCTTTTTGTGTCCGTCGTATTTTTGCGTTTGTCATCTTTTTTGCGTACGTCGTCTTTTTGCGTTCGTCGTCTTTTTGCGTCCGTTGTCTTTTTGCGTCCGTCATCTTTTTGCGTCCGTCGTCTTTTTTGCGTTCGTCGTCTTTTTTGCGTTCGTTGTCGGTTTGCGTAAGTCGTCTTTTTTGCGTACGTCGTCTTTTTGCGTTCGTCGTCTGTTTGCGTACGTTGTCTTTTTGCGTTCGTCGTCTTTTTGCGTTCTATGTCTTTTTGCATTCTTCGTCTTTTTGCGTCCGTTGTCTTTTTGCGTTCGTCGTCTTTTTGCGTTCTATATCTTTTTGCGTTCTTCGTCTTTTTGCGTCCGTCGTCTTTTTGCGTTCGTCCTGTTTTTTGCGTACGTCGTCTTTTTTGTGTACGTCGTCTTTTTGCGTTCGTCGTCTTTTTGCGTTCGTCGTCTTTTTGCGTTCGTCTTTTTGCGTTCGTCGACTTTTTGCGTCCGTCGTCTTTTTGCATCCGTCGTCTTTTTGCGTTCGTCGTCTGTTTGCGTACGTCTTTTTGCGTTCTTTGTCTTTTTGCGTTCTTCGTCTTTTTTTGTCCGTCGTCTTTTTGCATTCGTCCTCTTTTTTGCGTACGTCGTCTGTTTGCGTACGTCGTCTTTTTTGCGTACGTCGTTTTTTTGCGTACGTCGTCTTTTTGCGTTCGTCGTCTTTTTGCGTTCGTCGTCTTTTTTGCATTCGTCGTCTTTTTGCGTTCGTCGTCTTTTTGCGTTCTTCGTCTTTTTGCGTTCGTCATCTTTTTGCGTCCGTAGTCTTTTTGCGTTCGTCGTCTTTTTGCGTCCGTCGTCTTTTTTGCGTTCGTCGTCTTTTTTGCGTTCGTTGTCTGTTTGCGTAAGTCGTCTTTTTTGCGTACGTCGTCTTTTTGCGTTCGTCGTCTGTTTGCGTACGTCGTCTTTTTGCGTCCGTCGTCTTTTTGCGTCCGTCGTCTTTTTTGCGTTCGTCGTCTTTTTTGCGTTCGTTGTCGGTTTGCGTAAGTCGTCTTTTTTGCGTACGTCGTCTTTTTGCGTTCGTCGTCTGTTTGCGTACGTTGTCTTTTTGCGTTCGTCGTCTTTTTGCGTTCTATGTCTTTTTGCATTCTTCGTCTTTTTGCGTCCGTTGTCTTTTTGCGTTCGTCGTCTTTTTGCGTTCTATATCTTTTTGCGTTCTTCGTCTTTTTGCGTCCGTCGTCTTTTTGCGTTCGTCCTCTTTTTTGCGTACGTCGTCTTTTTTGTGTACGTCGTCTTTTTGCGTTCGTCGTCTTTTTGCGTTCGTCGTCTTTTTGCGTTCGTCTTTTTGCGTTCGTCGACTTTTTGCGTCCGTCGTCTTTTTGCATCCGTCGTCTTTTTGCGTTCGTCGTCTGTTTGCGTACGTCTTTTTGCGTTCTTTGTCTTTTTGCGTTCTTCGTCTTTTTTTGTCCGTCGTCTTTTTGCATTCGTCCTCTTTTTTGCGTACGTCGTCTGTTTGCGTACGTCGTCTTTTTTGCGTACGTCGTTTTTTTGCGTACGTCGTCTTTTTGCGTTCGTCGTCTTTTTGCGTTCGTCGTCTTTTTTGCATTCGTCGTCTTTTTGCGTTCGTCGTCTTTTTGCGTTCTTCGTCTTTTTGCGTTCGTCATCTTTTTGCGTCCGTAGTCTTTTTGCGTTCGTCGTCTTTTTGCGTCCGTCGTCTTTTTTGCGTTCGTCGTCTTTTTTGCGTTCGTTGTCTGTTTGCGTAAGTCGTCTTTTTTGCGTACGTCGTCTTTTTGCGTTCGTCGTCTGTTTGCGTACGTCGTCTTTTTGCGTTCTTTGTCTTTTTGCGTTCTTCGTCTTTTTGTGTTCTTCGTCTTTTTTGCGTTCGTCGTCTGTTTGCGTAAGTTGTCTTTTTTGCGTACGTCGTCTTTTTTGCGTACGTCGTTTTTTTCCGTACGTCGTCTTTTTGCGTTCGTCGTCTGTTTGCGTACGTCGTCTTTTTGCGTTCTTTGTCTTTTTGCGTTCTTCGTCTTTTTGGGTTCGTCGTCTTTTTGCCTACGTCGTCTTTTTGTGTTCATCGTCTTTTTGCGTTCTTCGTCTTTTTGCGATCTTCGTCTTTTTGCGTTCATCGTCTTTTTGCGTTCGTCGTCTTTTTGCGTTCGTCTTATTGCGTTCGTCGTCTTTTTGCATCCGTCGTCTTTTTGCGTTCTTCGTCTTTTTGCATTTGTCGTCTTTTTGCGTTCGTCGTCTTTTTGCGTCCGTCGTCTTTTTGCCTCCCTCGTCTTTTTGCGTCCGTCGTCTTTTTACGTTCGTCGTCTTTTTGCGTTCGTCGTCTTTTTTGCATTCGTCGTCTTTTTGCGTTCGTCGTCTTTTTGCGTTCTTCGTCTTTTTGCGTCCGTCGTCTTTTTGCGTCCGTTGTCTTTTTGCGTCCGTCGTCTTTTTGCGTCCGTCGTCTTTTTGCGTTCGTCGTCTGTTTGCGTACGTTGTCTTTTTGCGTTCGTCGTCTTTTTGCGTTCTATGTCTTTTTGCTTTCTTCGTCTTTTTGCGTCCGTCGTCTTTTTGCGTTCGTCCTCTTTTTTGTGTACGTCGTCTTTTTTGCGTACGTCGTCTTTTTGCGTTCGTCGTCTTTTTGCGTTCGTCGTCTTTTTTGCATGCGTCGTCTTTTTTGCCTACGTCGTTTTTTTGCCTACGTCGTCTTTTTGCGTTCGTCGTCTTTTTGCGTTCTTCGTCTTTTTTGCGTTCGTCGTCTGTTTGCGTAAGTTGTCTTTTTTGCGTACGTCGTCTTTTTTGCGTACGTCGTTTTTTTTCCGTACGTCGTCTTTTTGCGTTCGTCGTCTGTTTGTGTACGTCGTCTTTTTGCGTTCTTTGTCTTTTTGCGTTCTTCGTCTTTTTGGGTTCGTCGTCTTTTTGCCTACGTCGTCTTTTTGTGTTCGTCGTCTTTTTGCGTTCTTTGTCTTTTTGCGATCTTCGTCTTTTTGCGTTCATCGTCTTTTTGCGTTCGTCGTCTTTTTGCGTTCGTCTTATTGCGTTCGTCGTCTTTTTGCATCCGTCGTCTTTTTGCGTTCTTCGTCTTTTTGCATTTGTCGTCTTTTTGCGTTCGTCGTCTTTTTGCGTCCGTCGTCTTTTTGCCTCCCTCGTCTTTTTGCGTCCGTCGTCTTTTTACGTTCGTCGTCTTTTTGCGTTCGTCGTCTTTTTTGCATTCGTCGTCTTTTTGCGTTCGTCGTCTTTTTGCGTTCTTCGTCTTTTTGCGTTCGTCGTCTTTTTGCGTCCGTTGTCTTTTTGCGTCCGTCGTCTTTTTGCGTCCGTCGTCTTTTTTGCGTTCGTCGTCTTTCTTGCGTTCGTTGGCTGTTTGCCTACGTCGTTTTTTTGCCTACGTCGTCTTTTTGCGTTCGTCGTCTTTTTGCGTTCTTCGTCTTTTTTGCGTTCGTCGTCTGTTTGCGTAAGTTGTCTTTTTTGCGTACGTCGTCTTTTTTGCGTACGTCGTCTTTTTTGCATACGTCGTTTTTTTCCGTACGTCGTCTTTTTGCGTTCGTCGTCTGTTTGTGTACGTCGTCTTTTTGCGTTCTTTGTCTTTTTGCGTTCTTCGTCTTTTTGGGTTCGTCGTCTTTTTGCCTACGTCGTCTTTTTGTGTTCGTCGTCTTTTTGCGTTCTTTGTCTTTTTGCGATCTTCGTCTTTTTGCGTTCATCGTCTTTTTGCGTTCGTCGTCTTTTTGCGTTCGTCTTATTGCGTTCGTCGTCTTTTTGCATCCGTCGTC
Organism: Leucoraja ocellata; assembly: GCA_036785375.1. Taxonomy (NCBI): domain Eukaryota; kingdom Metazoa; phylum Chordata; class Chondrichthyes; order Rajiformes; family Rajidae; genus Leucoraja; species Leucoraja ocellata. The sequence goes on along the minus strand of JAWMAR010000536.1, from coordinate 1,141,555 downwards.
TTTTTGCGTTCTTCGTCTTTTTGCATTTGTCGTCTTTTTGCGTTCGTCGTCTTTTTGCGTCCGTCGTCTTTTTGCCTCCCTCGTCTTTTTGCGTCCGTCGTCTTTTTACGTTCGTCGTCTTTTTGCGTTCGTCGTCTTTTTTGCATTCGTCGTCTTTTTGCGTTCGTCGTCTTTTTGCGTTCTTCGTCTTTTTGCGTTCGTCGTCTTTTTGCGTCCGTTGTCTTTTTGCGTCCGTCGTCTTTTTGCGTCCGTCGTCTTTTTTGCGTTCGTCGTCTTTCTTGCGTTCGTTGGCTGTTTGCGTACGTTGTCTTTTTGCGTTCGTCGTCTTTTTGCGTTCTATGTCTTTTTGCTTTTTTCGTCTTTTTGCGTCCGTCGTCTTTTTGCGTTCGTCCTCTTTTTTGTGTACGTCGTCTTTTTTGCGTACGTCGTCTTTTTGCGTTCGTCGTCTTTTTGCGTTCGTCTTTTTGCGTTCGTCGTCTTTTTTGCATGCGTCGTCTTTTTTGCGTTCGTCGTCTGTTTGCGTAAGTCGTCTTTTTTGCGTCCGTCGTCTTTTTGCGTCCGTCGTCTTTTTGCACTTGTCGTCTTTTTTGCGTACGTCGTCTTTTTGCATTCGTCGTCTTTTTGCGTTCGTCGACTTTTTGCGTCCGTCGTCTTTTTGCATCCGTCGTCTTTTTGCGTCCGTCGTCTGTTTGAGTACGTCGTCTTTTTGCGTTCTTTGTCTTTTCGCGTTCTTCGTCTTTTTGTGTCCGTCGTCTTTTTGCGTTCGTCCTCTTTTTTGCGTACGTCGTCTTTTTGCGTTCACGTCTGTTTGCGTACGTCGTCTTTTTTGCGTACGTCGTCTTTTTTGCGTACGTCGTCTTTTTGCGTTCGTCGTCTGTTTGCGTACGTCGTCTTTTTGCGTTCTTTGTCTTTTCGCGTTCTTCGTCTTTTTGTGTCCGTCGTCTTTTTGCGTTCGTCCTCTTTTTTGCGTACGTCGTCTTTTTGCGTTCGTCGTCTGTTTGCGTACGTCGTCTTTTTTGCGTACGTCGTCTTTTTTGCGTACGTCGTCTGTTTGCGTACGTCGTCTTTTTGCGTTCGTCGTCTGTTTGCGTACGTCGTCTTTTTGCGTTCGTCGTCTGTTTGCGTTCGTCGTCTTTTTGCGTTCGTCGTCTGTTTGCGTACGTCGTCTTTTTGCGTTCTTTGTCTTTTTGCGTTCTTCGTCTTTTTGCGTTCGTCGTCTTTTTGCCTACGTCGTCTTTTTGCATCCATCGTCTTTTTGCATCCGTCGTTTTTTTGCGTTCGTCGTCGTTTTTGCGTACGTCGTTTTTTTGCCTACGTCGTTTTTTTGCCTACGTCGTCTTTTTGCGTTCGTCGTCTTTTTGCGTTCTTCGTCTTTTTGCGTTCTTCGTCTTTTTGCGTTCATCGTCTTTTTGCGTTTGTCGTCTTTTTGCGTTCGTCTTTTTGCGTTCGTCGTCTTTTTGCATCCGTCGTCTTTTTGCGTTCTTCGTCTTTTTGCGTTTGTCGTCTTTTTGCGTTCGTCGTCTTTTTGCGTCCGTCGTCTTTTTGCCTCCCTCGTTTTTTTGCGTCCGTCGTCTTTTTACGTTCGTCGTCTTTTTGCGTTCGTCGTCTTTTTGCGTCCGTTGTCTTTTTGCGTCCGTCGTCTTTTTGCGTCCGTCGTCTTTTTTGCGTTCGTCGTCTTTTTTGCGTTCGTTGTCGGTTTGCGTAAGTCGTCTTTTTTGCGTACGTCGTCTTTTTGCGTTCGTCGTCTGTTTGCGTACGTTGTCTTTTTGCGTTCGTCGTCTTTTTGCGTTCTATGTCTTTTTGCATTCTTCGTCTTTTTGCGTCCGTTGTCTTTTTGCGTTCATCGTCTTTTTGCGTTCTATGTCTTTTTGCGTTCTTCGTCTTTTTGCGTCCGTCGTCTTTTTGCGTTCGTCCTCTTTTTTGCGTACGTCGTCTTTTTTGCGTACGTCGTCTTTTTGCGTTCGTCGTCTTTTTGCGTTCGTCTTTTTGCGTTCGTCGACTTTTTGCGTCCGTCGTCTTTTTGCATCCGTCGTCTTTTTGCGTTCGTCGTCTGTTTGCGTACGTCTTTTTGCGTTCTTTGTCTTTTTGCGTTCTTCGTCTTTTTTTGTCCGTCGTCTTTTTGCATTCGTCCTCTTTTTTGCGTACGTCGTCTGTTTGCGTACGTCGTCTTTTTTGCGTACGTCGTTTTTTTGCGTACGTCGTCTTTTTGCGTTCGTCGTCTTTTTGCGTTCGTTGTCTTTTTTGCATTCGTCGTCTTTTTGCGTTCGTCGTCTTTTTGCGTTCTTCGTCTTTTTGCGTTCGTCATCTTTTTGCGTCCGTAGTCTTTTTGCGTCCGTCGTCTTTTTGCGTCCGTCGTCTTTTTTGCGTTCGTCGTCTTTTTTGCGTTCGTTGTCTGTTTGCGTAAGTCGTCTTTTTTGCGTACGTCGTCTTTTTGCGTTCGTCGTCTGTTTGCGTACGTCGTCTTTTTGCGTTCTTTGTCTTTTTGCGTTCTTTGTCTTTTTGCGTTCTTCGTCTTTTTGTGTCCGTCGTCTTTTTGCGTTTGTCATCTTTTTTGCGTACGTCGTCTTTTTGCGTTCGTCGTCTGTTTGCGTACGTCGTCTTTTTTGCGTACGTCGTCTTTTTTGCGTACGTCGTCTTTTTGCGTTCGTCGTCTGTTTGCGTACGTCGTCTGTTTGCGTTCTTTGTCTTTGTGCGTTCTTCGTCTTTTTGCGTTCGTCGTCTTTTTGCCTACGTCGTCTTTTTGCGTCCATTGTCTTTTTGCATCCGTCGTTTTTTTGCGTTCGTCGTCGTTTTTGCGTACGTCGTTTTTTTTGCCTACGTCGTTTTTTTGCCTACGTTGTCTTTTTGCGTTCGTCGTCTTTTTGCGTTCTTCGTCTTTTTTGCGTTCGTCGTCTGTTTGCGTAAGTTGTCTTTTTTGCGTACGTCGTCTTTTTTGCGTACGTCGTTTTTTTCCGTACGTCGTCTTTTTGCGTTCGTCGTCTTTTTGCCTACGTCGTCTTTTTGCGTCCATCGTTTTTTTGCCTACGTCGTCTTTTTGTGTTCGTCGTCTTTTTGCGTTCTTCGTCTTTTTGCGATCTTCGTCTTTTTGCGTTCATCGTCTTTTTGCGTTCGTCGTCTTTTTGCGTTCGTCTTATTGCGTTCGTCGTCTTTTTGCATCCGTCGTCTTTTTGCGTTCTTCGTCTTTTTGCATTTGTCGTCTTTTTGCGTTCGTCGTCTTTTTGCGTCCGTCGTCTTTTTGCCTCCCTCGTCTTTTTGCGTCCGTCGTCTTTTTGCCTCCCTCGTCTTTTTGCGTCCGTCGTCTTTTTTGCATTCGTCGTCTTTTTGGGTTCGTCGTCTTTTTGCGTTCTTCGTCTTTTTGCGTTCGTCGTCTTTTTGCGTCCGTCGTCTTTTTGCGTCCGTCGTCTTTTTTGCGTTCGTCGTCTTTTTTGCGTTCGTCGTCTTTTTGCGTTCGTCGTCTTTTTGCGTTCTTCGTCTTTTTGCGTTCGTCGTCTTTTTGCGTCCGTTGTCTTTTTGCGTCCGTCGTCTTTTTGCGTCCGTCGTCTTTTTTGCGTTCGTCGTCTTTTTTGCGTTCGTTGTCTGTTTGCGTAAGTCATCTTTTTTGCGTACATCGTCTTTTTGCGTTCGTCGTCTGTTTGCGTACGTTGTCTTTTTGCGTTCGTCGTCTTTTTGCGTTCTATGTCTTTTTGCTTTCTTCGTCTTTTTGCGTCCGTCGTCTTTTTGCGTTCGTCCTCTTTTTTGCGTACGCCGTCTTTTTTGCGTACGTCATCTTTTTGCGTTCGTCGTCTTTTTGCGTTCGTCTTTTTGCGTTCGGCGTCTTTTTTGCATGCGTCGTCTTTTTTGCATTCGTCGTCTGTTTGCGTAAGTCGTCTTTTTTGCGTACGTCGTCTTTTTGCGTTCGTCGTCTGTTTGCGTCCGTTGTCTTTTTGCGTTCGTCGTCTTTTTGCGTACGTCGTCTTTTTGCGTTTTTGTCTTTTTGCGTTCTTTGTCTTTTTGCGTCCATCGTCTTTTTGCGTCCGTCGTCTTTTTGCGTCCGTCGTCTTTTTGCGCTTGTCGTCTTTTTTGCGTACGTCGTCTTTTTGCATTCGTCGTCTTTTTGCGTTCGTCGACTTTTTGCGTCCGTCGTCTTTTTGCATCCGTCGTCTTTTTGCGTTCGTTGTCTGTTTGCGTACGTCGTCTTTTTGCGTTCTTTTTCTTTTCGCGTTCTTCGTCTTTTTGTGTCCGTCGTCTTTTTGCGTTCGTCCTCTTTTTTGCATACGTCGTCTTTTTGCGTTCACGTCTGTTTGCGTACGTCGTCTTTTTTGCGTACGTCGTCTTTTTTGCATACGTCGTCTTTTTGCGTTCGTCGTCTGTTTGCGTACGTCGTCTTTTTGCGTTCGTCGTCTGTTTGCGTACGTCGTCTTTTTGCGTTCTTTGTCTTTTTGCGTTCTTCGTCTTTTTGTGTCCGTCGTCTTTTTGCGTTCGTCCTCTTTTTTGCGTACGTCGTCTTTTTGCGTTCGTCGTCTGTTTGCGTACGTCGTCTTTTTTGCGTATGTCGTCTTTTTTGCGTACGTCGTCTTTTTGCGTTCGTCGTCTGTTTGCGTACGTCGTCTTTTTGCGTTCGTCGTCTGTTTGCGTACGTCGTCTTTTTGTGTTCTTTGTCTTTTTGCGTTCTTCGTCTTTTTGCGTTCGTCGTCTTTTTGCCTACGTCGTCTTTTTGCATCCATCGTCTTTTCGCGTTCTTCGTCTTTTTGTGTCCGTCGTCTTTTTGCGTCCGTCGTCTTTTTGCGTTCGTCCTCTTTTTTGCATACGTCGTCTTTTTGCGTTCACGTCTGTTTGCGTACGTCGTCTTTTTTGCGTACGTCGTCTTTTTTGCATACGTCGTCTTTTTGCGTTCGTCGTCTGTTTGCGTACGTCGTCTTTTTGCGTTCGTCGTCTGTTTGCGTACGTCGTCTTTTTGCGTTCTTTGTCTTTTTGCGTTCTTCGTCTTTTTGTGTCCGTCGTCTTTTTGCGTTCGTCCTCTTTTTTGCGTACGTCGTCTTTTTGCGTTCGTCGTCTGTTTGCGTACGTCGTCTTTTTTGCGTATGTCGTCTTTTTTGCGTACGTCGTCTTTTTGCGTTCGTCGTCTGTTTGCGTACGTCGTCTTTTTGCGTTCGTCGTCTGTTTGCGTACGTCGTCTTTTTGTGTTCTTTGTCTTTTTGCGTTCTTCGTCTTTTTGCGTTCGTCGTCTTTTTGCCTACGTCGTCTTTTTGCATCCATCGTCTTTTTGCGTCCGTCGTCTTTTTGCGCTTGTCGTCTTTTTTGCGTACGTCGTCTTTTTGCATTCGTCGTCTTTTTGCGTTCGTCGACTTTTTGCGTCCGTCGTCTTTTTGCATCCGTCGTCTTTTTGCGTTCGTCGTCTGTTTGCGTACGTCGTCTTTTTGCGTTCTTTGTCTTTTCGCGTTCTTCGTCTTTTTGTGTCCGTCGTCTTTTTACGTTCGTCCTCTTTATTGCGTACGTCGTCTTTTTGCGTTCACGTCTGTTTGCGTACGTCGTCTTTTTTGCGTACGTCGTCGTTTTTGCGTACGTCGTCTTTTTGCGTTCGTCGTCTGTTTGCGTACGTCGTATTTTTGCGTTCGTCGTCTGTTTGCGTACGTCGTCTTTTTGCGTTCTTTGTCTTTTTGCGTTCTTTGTCTTTTTGCGTTCTTCGTCTTTTTGTGTCCGTCGTCTTTTTGCGTTCGTCCTCTTTTTTGCGTACGTCGTCTTTTTGCGTTCGTCGTCTGTTTGCGTTCGTTGTCGTTTTTGCGTACGTCGTTTTTTGCCTACGTCGAATTTTTGCGTTCGTCGTCTTTTTGCGTTCTTCGTCTTTTTGCGTTCTTTGTCTTTTTGCGTTCATCGTCTTTTTGCGTTTGTCGTCTTTTTGCGTTCGTCTTTTTTGCGTTCGTCGTCTTTTTTGCGTTCGTTGTCTGTTTGCGTAAGTCGTCTTTTTTGCGTACGTCGTCTTTTTTGCGTATGTCGTTTTTTTGCGTACGTCGTCTTTTTGCGTTCGTCGTCTTTTTGCGTTCGTCGTCTTTTTGCGTTCTTCGTCTTTTTGCGTTCGTCATCTTTTTGCGTCCGTTGTCTTTTTGCGTCCGTCGTCTTTTTGCGTCCGTCGTCTTTTTTGCGTTCGTCGTCTTTTTTACGTTCGTTGTCTGTTTGCGTAAGTCGTCTTTTTTGCGTACGTCGTCTTTTTGCGTTCGTCGTCTGTTTGCGTACGTCGTCTTTTTGCGTTCTTTGTCTTTTTGCGTTCTTCGTCTTTTTGTGTCCGTCGTCTTGTTGCGTTCGTCATCTTTTTTGCGTACGTCGTCTTTTTTCGTTCGTCGTCTGTTTGCGTACGTCGTCTTTTTTGCGTACGTCGTCTTTTTTGCGTACGTCGTCTTTTTGCGTTCGTCGTCTGTTTGCGTGCGTCGTCTTTTTGCGTTCTTTGTCTTTTTGCGTTCTTCGTCTTTTTGCGTTCGTCGTCTTTTTGCCTACGTCGTCTTTTTGCGTCCATCGTCTTTTTGCATCCGTCGTTTTTTTGCGTTCGTCGTCGTTTTTGCGTATGTCGTTTTTGCGTATGTCGTTTTTTTGCCTACGTCGTTTTTTTGCCTACGTCGTCTTTTTGCGTTCGTCGTCTTTTTGCGTTCTTCGTCTTTTTTGCGTTCGTCGTCTGTTTGCGTAAGTCGTCTTTTTTGCGTAAGTCGTCTTTTTTGCGTACGTCATCTTTTTGCGTTCGTCGTCTGTTTGCGTACGTCGTCTTTTTGCGTACGTCGTCTTTTTGCGTACGTCGTCTTTTTGCGTTCGTCGTCTGTTTGCGTACGTCGTCTTTTTTGCATACGTCGTCTTTTTTGCGTACGTCGTTTTTTTCCTTACGTCGTCTTTTTGCGTTCGTCGTCTGTTTGCGTACGTCGTCTTTTTGCGTTCGTCGTCTGTTTGCATACGTCGTCTTTTTGCGTTCTTTGTCTTTTTGCGTTCTTCGTCTTTTTGCGTTCGTCGTCTTTTTGCCTACGTCGTCTTTTTGCATCCATCGTCTTTTTGCATCCGTCGTTTTTTTTGCGTTCGTCGTCGTTTTTGCGTACGTCGTTTTTTTGCCTACGTCGTCTTTTTGCGTTCTTTGTCTTTTTGCGTTCTTCGTCTTTTTGTGTCCGTCGTCTTTTTGCGTTCGTCCTCTTTTTTGCGTACGTCGTCTTTTTGCGTTCGTCGTCTGTTTGCGTACGTCGTCTTTTTGCGTTTCTTTGTCTTTTTGCGTTCTTCGTCTTTTTGTGTCCGTCGTCTTTTTGCGTTCGTCATCTTTTTTGCGTACGTCGTCTTTTTGCGTTCGTCGTCTGTTTGCGTACGTCGTCTTTTTGCGTTCGTCGTCTGTTTGCGTACGTCGTCGTTTTGCGTTCTTTGTCTTTTTGCGTTCTTCGTCTTTTTGCGTTCGTCGTCTTTTTGCCTACGTCGTCTTTTTGCGTCCATCGTCTTTTTGCATCCGTCGTTTTTTTGCGTTCGTCGTCGTTTTTGCGTACGTCGTTTTTTTGCCTACGTCGTTTTTTGCCTACGTCGTCTTTTTGCGTTCGTCGTCTTTTTGCGTTCTTCGTCTTTTTTGCGTTCGTCGTCTGTTTGCGTAAGTCGTCTTTTTTGCGTACGTCATCTTTTTGCGTTCTTCGTCTGTTTGCGTACTTTGTCTTTTTGCGTTCGTCGTCTTTTTGCGTACGTCGTCTTTTTGCGTACGTCGTCTTTTTGCATTCGTCGTCTGTTTGCGTACGTCGTCTTTTTTGCGTACGTCGTCTTTTTTGCGTACGTCGTTTTTTTCCTTACGTCGTCTTTTTGCGTTCGTCGTCTGTTTGCGTACGTCGTCTTTTTGCGTTCGTCGTCTTTTTGCGTTCTATGTCTTTTTGCGTTCTTCGTCTTTTTGCGTCCGTCGTCTTTTTGCGTTTGTCCTCTTTTTTGCGTACGTCGTCTTTTTTGCGTACGTCGTCTTTTTGCGTTCGTCGTCTTTTTGCGTTCGTCTTTTTGCGTTCGTCGACTTTTTGCGTCCGTCGTCTTTTTGCGTTCTTTGTCTTTTTGCGTTCTTCGTCTTTTTGTGTCCGTCGTCTTTTTGCATTCGTCCTCTTTTTTGCGTACGTCGTCTGTTTGCGTACGTCGTCTTTTTTGCGTACGTCGTTTTTTTGCGTACGTCGTCTTTTTGCGTTCGTCGTCTTTTTGCGTTTGTCGTCTTTTTTGCATTTGTCGTCTTTTTGCGTTTGTCGTCTTTTTGCGTTCTTCGTCTTTTTGCGTTCGTCATCTTTTTGCGTCCGTTGTCTTTTTGCGTCCGTCGTCTTTTTGCGTCCGTCGTCTTTTTTGCGTTCGTCGTCTTTTTTGCGTTCGTTGTCTGTTTGCGTAAGTCGTCTTTTTTGCGTACGTCGTCTTTTTGCGTCCGTCGTCTGTTTGCGTACGTCGTCTTTTTGCGTTCTTTGTCTTTTTGCGTTCTTCGTCTTTTTGTGTCCGTCGTCTTTTTGCGTTCGTCATCTTTTTTGCGTACGTCGTCTTTTTGCGTTCGTCGTCTGTTTGCGTACGTCGTCTTTTTTGCGTACGTCGTCTTTTTTGCGTACGTCGTCTTTTTGCGTTCGCCGTCTGTTTGCGTACGTCGTCTTTTTGCGTTCTTTGTCTTTTTGCGTTCTTCGTCTTTTTGCGTTCGTCGTCTTTTTGCGTTCTTCGTCTTTTTGTGTCCGTCATCTTTTTGCGTTCGTCATCTTTTTTGCGTACGTCGTCTTTTTGCGTTCGTCGTCTGTTTGCGTACGTCGTCTTTTTGCGTTCGTCGTCTGTTTGCGTACGTCGTCGTTTTGCGTTCTTTGTCTTTTTGCGTTCTTCGTCTTTTTGCGTTCGTCGTCTTTTTGCCTACGTCGTCTTTTTGCGTCCATCGTCTTTTTGCATCCGTCGTTTTTTTGCGTTCGTCGTCGTTTTTGCGTACGTCGTTTTTTTGCCTACGTCGTTTTTTTGCCTACGTCGTCTTTTTGCGTTCGTCGTCTTTTTGCGTTCTTCGTCTTTTTTGCGTTCGTCGTCTGTTTGCGTAAGTCGTCTTTTTTGCGTACGTCATCTTTTTGCGTTCTTCGTCTGTTTGCGTACTTTGTCTTTTTGCGTTCGTCGTCTTTTTGCGTACGTCGTCTTTTTGCGTACGTCGTCTTTTTGCATTCGTCGTCTGTTTGCGTACGTCGTCTTTTTTGCGTACGTCGTCTTTTTTGCGTACGTCGTTTTTTTCCTTACGTCGTCTTTTTGCGTTCGTCGCCTGTTTGCGTACGTCGTCTTTTTGCGTTCGTCGTCTTTTTGCGTTCTATGTCTTTTTGCGTTCTTCGTCTTTTTGCGTCCGTCGTCTTTTTGCGTTCGTCCTCTTTTTTGCGTACGTCGTCTTTTTTGCGTACGTCGTCTTTTTGCGTTCGTCGTCTTTTTGCGTTCGTCTTTTTGCTTTCGTCGACTTTTTGCGTCCGTCGTCTTTTTGCGTTCTTTGTCTTTTTGCGTTCTTCGTCTTTTTGTGTCCGTCGTCTTTTTGCATTCGTCCTCTTTTTTGCGTACGTCGTCTTTTTTGCGTTCGTCGTCTGTTTGCGTACGTCGTCTTTTTGCGTTCGTCGTCTGTTTGCGTACGTCGTCGTTTTGCGTTCTTTGTCTTTTTGCGTTCTTCGTCTTTTTGCGTTCGTCGTCTTTTTGCCTACGTCGTCTTTTTGCGTCCATCGTCTTTTTGCATCCGTCGTTTTTTTGCGTTCGTCGTCGTTTTTGCGTACGTCGTTTTTTTGCCTACGTCGTTTTTTTGCCTACGTCGTCTTTTTGCGTTCGTCGTCTTTTTGCGTTCTTCGTCTTTTTTGCGTTCGTCGTCTGTTTGCGTAAGTCGTCTTTTTTGCGTACGTCATCTTTTTGCGTTCTTCGTCTGTTTGCGTACTTTGTCTTTTTGCGTTCGTCGTCTTTTTGCGTACGTCGTCTTTTTGCGTACGTCGTCTTTTTGCATTCGTCGTCTGTTTGCGTACGTCGTCTTTTTTGCGTACGTCGTCTTTTTTGCGTACGTCGTTTTTTTCCTTACGTCGTCTTTTTGCGTCCGTCGCCTGTTTGCGTACGTCGTCTTTTTGCGTTCGTCGTCTTTTTGCGTTCTATGTCTTTTTGCGTTCTTCGTCTTTTTGCGTCCGTCGTCTTTTTGCGTTCGTCCTCTTTTTTGCGTACGTCGTCTTTTTTGCGTACGTCGTCTTTTTGCGTTCGTCGTCTTTTTGCGTTCGTCTTTTTGCTTTCGTCGACTTTTTGCGTCCGTCGTCTTTTTGCGTTCTTTGTCTTTTTGCGTTCTTCGTCTTTTTGTGTCCGTCGTCTTTTTGCATTCGTCCTCTTTTTTGCGTACGTCGTCTGTTTGCGTACGTCGTCTTTTTTGCGTACGTCGTTTTTTTGCGTACGTCGTCTTTTTGCGTTCGTCGTCTTTTTGCGTTTGTCGTCTTTTTTGCATTTGTCGTCTTTTTGCGTTTGTCGTCTTTTTGCGTTCTTCGTCTTTTTGCGTTCGTCATCTTTTTGCGTCCGTTGTCTTTTTGCGTCGTCGTCTTTTTGCGTCCGTCGTCTTTTTTGCGTTCGTCGTCTTTTTTGCGTTCGTTGTCTGTTTGCGTAAGTCGTCTTTTTTGCGTACGTCGTCTTTTTGCGTTCGTCGTCTGTTTGCGTACGTCGTCTTTTTGCGTTCTTTGTCTTTTTGCGTTCTTCGTCTTTTTGTGTCCGTCGTCTTTTTGCGTTCGTCATCTTTTTTGCGTACGTCGTCTTTTTGCGTTCGTCGTCTGTTTGCGTACGTCGTCTTTTTTGCGTACGTCGTCTTTTTTGCGTACGTCGTCTTTTTGCGTTCGCCGTCTGTTTGCGTACGTCGTCTTTTTGCGTTCTTTGTCTTTTTGCGTTCTTCGTCTTTTTGCGTTTGTCGTCTTTTTGCCTACGTCGTCTTTTTGCGTCCATCGTCTTTTTGCATCCGTCGTTTTTTGCGTTCGTCGTCGTTTTTGCGTACGTCGTTTTTTTGCCTAAGTCGTTTTTTTGCCTACGTCGTCTTTTTGCGTTCGTCGTCTTTTTGCGTTCTTCATCTTTTTGCGTTCTTCGTCTTTTTGCGTTCGTTGTCTGTTTGCGTAAGTCGTCTTTTTTGCGTACGTCGTCTGTTTGCGTAAGTCGTCTTTTTTGCGTACGTCGTCTTTTTGCATTCGTCGTCTGTTTGCGTACGTTGTCTTTTTGCGTTCGTCGTCTTTTTGCGTTCGTCGTCTTTTTGCGTTTTTGTCTTTTTGCGTTCTTCGTCTTTTTGCGTCCATCGTCTTTTTGCGTCCGTCGTCTTTTTGCGTCCGTCGTTTTTTGCGTTTGTCGTCTTTTTTGCGTACGTCGTCTTTTTGCGTTCGTCGTCTTTTTGCGTTCGTCGACTTTTTGCGTCCGTCGTCTTTTTGCATCCGTCGACTTTTTGCGTCCGTCGTCTTTTTGCATCCGTCGTCTTTTTGCGTTCGTCGTCTGTTTGCGTACGTCGTCTTTTTGCGTTCTTTGTCTTTTTTCGTTCTTCGTCTTTTTGTGTCCGTCGTCTTTTTGCGTTCGTCCTCTTTTTTGCGTAAGTCGTCTTTTTGCGTTCGTCGTCTGTTTGTGTACGTCGTCTTTTTTGCGTACGTCGTCTTTTTTGCGTACGTCGTCTTTTTGCGTTCGTCGTCTGTTTGCGTACGTCGTCTTTTTGCGTTCGTCGTCTGTTTGCGTACGTCGTCTTTTTGCGTTCTTTGTCTTTTTGCGTTCTTCGTCTTTTTGCGTTCGTCGTCTTTTTGCCTACGTCGTCTTTTTGCATCCATCGTCTTTTTGCATCCGTCGTTTTTTTGCGTTCATCGTCGTTTTTGCGTACGTCGTTTTTTTGCCTACGTCGTTTTTTTGCCTACGTCGTCTTTTTGCGTTCGTCGTCTTTTTGCGTTCTTCGTCTTTTTGCGTTCGTCGTCTTTTTTGCATTCGTCGTCTTTTTGCGTTCGTCGTCTTTTTGCGTTCTTATTCTTTTTGCTTTCGTCGTCTTTTTGCGTCCGTCGTCTTTTTAGCGTTCGTCGTCTTTTTTGCGTTTGTTGTCTGTTTGCGTAAGTCGTCTTTTTTGCATACGTCGTCTTTTTGCGTTCGTCGTCTGTTTGCGTACGTTGTTTTTTTGCGTTCGTCGTCTTTTTGCGTTCGTCGTCTTTTTGCGTTCGTCGTCTTTTTGCGTTCGTCGTCTTTTTGCGTTCTTCGTCTTTTTGCGTCCTTCGTCTTTTTGCGTCCGTCGTCTTTTTGCGTTCGTCCACTTTTTTGCATACGTCGTCTTTTTTGCATACGTCGTCTTTTTGCGTTCGTCGTCTTTTTGCGTTCGTCTTTTTGCGTACGTCGTCTTTTTGCGTTCGTCATCTGTTTGCGTACGTTGTCTTTTTGCGTTCGTCGTCTTTTTGCGTACGTCGTCTTTTTGCGTTTTTGTCTTTTTGCGTTCTTCGTCTTTTTGCGTCCATCGTCTTTTTGCGTCCGTCGTCTTTTTGCGTCCGTCGTTTTTTGCGTTTGTCGTCTTTTTTGCGTACGTCGTCTTTTTGCGTTCGTCATCTGTTTGCGTACGTTGTCTTTTTGCGTTCGTCGTCTTTTTGCGTACGTCGTCTTTTTGCGTTTTTGTCTTTTTGCGTTCTTCGTCTTTTTGCGTCCATCGTCTTTTTGCGTCCGTCGTCTTTTTGCGTCCGTCGTTTTTTGCGTTTGTCGTCTTTTTTGCGTACGTCGTCTTTTTGCGTTCGTCGTCTTTTTGCGTTCGTCGACTTTTTGCGTCCGTCGTCTTTTTGCATCCGTCGTCTTTTTGCGTTCGTCGTCTGTTTGCGTACGTCGTCTTTTTGCGTTCTTTGTCTTTTTGCGTTCTTCGTCTTTTTGTGTCCGTCGTCTTTTTGCGTTCGTCCTCTTTTTTGCGTACGTCGTCTTTTTGCGTTCGTCGTCTGTTTGTGTACGTCGTCTTTCTTGCGTACGTCGTCTTTTTTGCGTACGTCGTCTTTTTGCGTTCGTCGTCTGTTTGCGTACGTCGTCTTTTTGCGTTCGTCGTCTGTTTGCGTACGTCGTCTTTTTGCGTTCTTTGTCTTTTTGCGTTCTTCGTCTTTTTGCGTTCGTCGTCTTTTTGCCTACGTCGTCTTTTTGCATCCATCGTCTTTTTGCATCCGTCGTTTTTTTGCGTTCATCGTCGTTTTTGCGTACGTCGTTTTTTTGCCTACGTCGTTTTTTTGCCTACGTCGTCTTTTTGCGTTCGTCGTCTTTTTGCGTTCTTCGTCTTTTTGCGTTCTTCGTCTTTTTGCGTTCGTCGTCTTTTTGCGTTTGTCGTCTTTTTGCGTTCGTCTTTTTGCGTTCATCGTCTTTTTGCATCCGTCGTCTTTTTGCGTTCTTCGTCTGTTTGCGTTTGTCGTCTTTTTGCGTTCGTCGTCTTTTTGCGTTCGTCGTCTTTTTGCGTTCTTCGTCTTTTTGCGTTCTTCGTCTTTTTGCATTCATCGTCTTTTTGCGTTTGTCGTCTTTTTGCGTTCGTCTTTTTGCGTTCGTCGTCTTTTTTGCATCCGTCGTCTTTTTGCGTACGTCGTCTTTTTTGCGTACGTCGTCTTTTTGCGTTCGTCGTCTTTTTGCGTTCGTCTTTTTGCGTTCGTCGTCTTTTTTGCATGCGTCGTCTTTTTTGCGTTCGTCGTCTGTTTGCGTAAGTCGTCTTTTTTGCGTACGTCGTCTTTTTGCGTACGTCGTCTTTTTGCGTTTTTGTCTTTTTGCGTTCTTCGTCTTTTTGTGTCCATCGTCTTTTTGCGTCCGTCGTCTTTTTGCGTCCGTCGTCTTTTTGCGTCCGTCGTCTTTTTGCGTTCGTCGTCTTTTTGCGTTTGTCGACTTTTTGCGTTTGTCGACTTTTTGCGTCCGTCGTCTTTTTGCATCCGTCGTCTTTTTGCGTTCGTCGTCTGTTTGCGTACGTCGTCTTTTTGCGTTCTTTGTCTTTTTGCGTTCTTCGTCTTTTTGTGTCCGTCGTCTTTTTGCGTTCGTGCTCTTTTTTGCGTACGTCGTCTTTTTGCGTTCGTCGTCTGTTTGTGTACGTCGTCTTTTTTGCGTACGTCTTCTTTTTTGCGTACGTCGTCTTTTTGCGTTCGTCGTCTGTTTGCGTACGTCGTCTTTTTGCGTTCGTCGTCTGTTTGCGTACGTCGTCTTTTTGCGTTCTTTGTCTTTTTGCGTTCTTCGTCTTTTTGCGTTCGTCGTCTTTTTGCCTACGTCGTCTTTTTGCATCCATCGTCTTTTTGCATCCGTCGTTTTTTTGCGTTCGTCGTCGTTTTTTTGCCTACGTCGGTTTTTTGCCTACGTCGGTTTTTTGCCTACTTCGGTTTTTTGCCTACGTCGGTTTTTTGCCTACTTCGGTTTTTTGCCTACGTCGGTTTTTTGCCTACGTCGTCTTTTTGCGTTCGTCGTCTTTTTGCGTTCTTCGTCTTTTTGCGTTCTTCGTCTTTTTGCGTTCATCGTCTTTTTGCGTTTGTCGTCTTTTTGCGTTCGTCTTTTTGCGTTCGTCGTCTTTTTGCATCCGTCGTCTTTTTGCGTTCTTCGTCTGTTTGCGTTTGTCGTCTTTTTGCGTTCGTCGTCTTTTTGCGTCCGTCGTCTTTTTGCCTCCCTCGTTTTTTTGCGTCCGTCGTCTTTTTACGTTCGTCGTCTTTTTGCGTTTGTCGTCTTTTTGCGTCCGTTGTCTTTTTGCGTCCGTCGTCTTTTTGCGTCCGTCGTCTTTTTGCGTTCGTCCTCTTTTTTGTGTACGTCGTCTTTTTTGCGTACGTCGTCTTTTTGCGTTCGTCGTCTTTTTGCGTTCGTCGTCTTTTTGCGTTCGTCGTCTTTTTGCGTTCGTCTTTTTGCGTTCGTCGTCTTTTTTGCATGAATCGTCTTTTTTGCGTTCGTCGTCTGTTTGCGTAAGTCGTCTTTTTTGCGTACGTCGTCTTTTTGCGTTCGTCGTCTGTTTGCGTACGTTGTCTTTTTGCGTTCGTCGTCTTTTTGTGTACGTCGTCTTTTTTGCGTACGTCGTCTTTTTTGCGTACGTCGTCTTTTTGCGTTCGTCGTCTGTTTGCGTACGTCGTCTTTTTGCGTTCGTCGTCTGTTTGCGTACGTCGTCTTTTTGCGTTCTTTGTCTTTTTGCGTTCTTCGTCTTTTTGCGTTCGTCGTCTTTTTGCCTACGTCGTCTTTTTGCATCCATCGTCTTTTTGCATCCGTCGTTTTTTTGCGTTCATCGTCGTTTTTGCGTACGTCGTTTTTTTGCCTACGTCGTTTTTTTGCCTACGTCGTCTTTTTGCGTTCGTCGTCTTTTTGCGTTCTTCGTCTTTTTGCGTTCTTCGTCTTTTTGCGTTCATCGTCTTTTTGCGTTCGTCGTCTTTTTGCGTTCGTCTTTTTGCGTTCGTCGTCTTTTTGCATCCGTCGTCTTTTTGCGTTCTTCGTCTTTTTGCATTTGTCGTCTTTTTGCGTTCGTCGTCTTTTTGCGTCCGTCGTCTTTTTGCCTCCCTCGTCTTTTTGCGTCCGTCGTCTTTTTACGTTGGTCGTCTTTTTGCGTTCGTCGTCTTTTTTGCATTCGTCGTCTTTTTGCGTTCGTCATCTTTTTGCATTCTTCGTCTTTTTGCGTTTGTCGTCTTTTTGCGTCCGTTGTCTTTTTGCGTCCGTCGTCTTTTTGCGCCCGTCGTCTTTATTGCGTTCGTCGTCTTTTTTGCGTTCGTCGTCTTTTTGCCTACGTCGTTTTTTTTCCTACGTCGTCTTTTTGCGTTTGTCGTCTTTTTGCGTCCGTTGTCTTTTTGCGTCCGTCGTCTTTTTGCGCCCGTCGTCTTTATTGCGTTCATCGTCGTTTTTGCGTACGTCGTTTTTTTGCCTACGTCGTTTTTTTTCCTACGTCGTCTTTTTGCGTTCGTCGTCTTTTTGCGTTCTTCGTCTTTTTGCGTTCGTCGTCTTTTTTGCATTCGTCGTCTTTTTGCGTTCGTCGTCTTTTTGCGTTCTTATTCTTTTTGCTTTCGTCGTCTTTTTGCGTCCGTCGTCTTTTTAGCGTTCGTCGTCTTTTTTGCGTTTGTTGTCTGTTTGCGTAAGTCGTCTTTTTTGCATACGTCGTCTTTTTGCGTTCGTCGTCTGTTTGCGTACGTTGTTTTTTTGCGTTCGTCGTCTTTTTGCGTTCGTCGTCTTTTTGCGTTCGTCGTCTTTTTGCGTTCGTCGTCTTTTTGCGTTCGTCGTCTTTTTGCGTTCTTCGTCTTTTTGCGTTCGTCGTCTTTTTTGCGTTCGTCGTCTTTTTGCCTACGTCGTTTTTTTTCCTACGTCGTCTTTTTGCGTTTGTCGTCTTTTTGCGTCCGTTGTCTTTTTGCGTCCGTCGTCTTTTTGCGCCCGTCGTCTTTTTGCGCCCGTCGTCTTTATTGCGTTCATCGTCGTTTTTGCGTACGTCGTTTTTTTGCCTACGTCGTTTTTTTTCCTACGTCGTCTTTTTGCGTTCGTCGTCTTTTTGCGTTCTTCGTCTTTTTGCGTTCGTCGTCTTTTTTGCATTCGTCGTCTTTTTGCGTTCGTCGTCTTTTTGCGTTCTTATTCTTTTTGCTTTGGTCGTCTTTTTGCGTCCGTCGTCTTTTTAGCGTTCGTCGTCTTTTTTGCGTTTGTTGTCTGTTTGCGTAAGTCGTCTTTTTTGCATACGTCGTCTTTTTGCGTTCGTCGTCTGTTTGCGTACGTTGTTTTTTTGCGTTCGTCGTCTTTTTGCGTTCGTCGTCTTTTTGCGTTCGTCGTCTTTTTGCGTTCGTCGTCTTTTTGCGTTCGTCGTCTTTTTGCGTTCTTCGTCTTTTTGCGTCCGTCGTCTTTTTGCGTTCGTCCACTTTTTTGCATACGTCGTCTTTTTTGCATACGTCGTCTTTTTGCGTTCGTCGTCTTTTTGCGTTCGTCTTTTTGCGTTCGTCGTCTTTTTTGCATGCGTCGTCTTTTTTGCGTTCGTCGTCTGTTTGCGTAAGTCGTCTTTTTTGCGTACGTCGTCTTTTTGCGTTCGTCATCTGTTTGCGTACGTTGTCTTTTTGCGTTCGTCGTCTTTTTGCGTTCGTCGTCTTTTTGCGTTCGTCGTCTTTTTGCGTTCGTCGTCTTTTTGCGTTCGTCGTCTTTTTGCGTTCTTCGTCTTTTTGCGTCCGTCGTCTTTTTGCGTTCGTCCACTTTTTTGCATACGTCGTCTTTTTTGCATACGTCGTCTTTTTGCGTTCGTCGTCTTTTTGCGTTCGTCTTTTTGCGTTCGTCGTCTTTTTTGCATGCGTCGTCTTTTTTGCGTTCGTCGTCTGTTTGCGTAAGTCGTCTTTTTTGCGTACGTCGTCTTTTTGCGTTCGTCATCTGTTTGCGTACGTTGTCTTTTTGCGTTCGTCGTCTTTTTGCGTTTTTGTCTTTCTGCGTTCTTCGTCTTTTTGCGTCCATCGTCTTTTTGCGTCCGTCGTCTTTTTGCGTCCGTCGTTTTTTGCGTTTGTCGTCTTTTTTGCGTACGTCGTCTTTTTGCGTTCGTCGTCTTTTTGCGTTCGTCGACTTTTTGCGTCCGTCGTCTTTTTGCATCCGTCGTCTTTTTGCGTTCGTCGTCTGTTTGCGTACGTCGTCTTTTTGCGTTCTTTGTCTTTTTGCGTTCTTCGTCTTTTTGTGTCCGTCGTCTTTTTGCGTTCGTCCTCTTTTTTGCGTACGTCGTCTTTTTGCGTTCGTCGTCTGTTTGTGTACGTCGTCTTTTTTGCGTACGTCGTCTTTTTTGCGTACGTCGTCTTTTTGCGTTCGTCGTCTGTTTGCGTACGTCGTCTTTTTGCGTTCGTCGTCTGTTTGCGTACGTCGTCTTTTTGCGTTCGTCGTCTGTTTGCGTACGTCGTCTTTTTGCGTTCGTCGTCTGTTTGCGTACGTCGTCTTTTTGCGTTCTTTGTCTTTTTGCGTTCTTCGTCTTTTTGCGTTCATCGTCTTTTTGCCTACGTCGTCTTTTTGCATCCATCGTCTTTTTGCATCCGTCGTTTTTTTGCGTTCATCGTCGTTTTTGCGTACGTCGTTTTTTTGCCTACGTCGTTTTTTTGCCTACGTCGTCTTTTTGCGTTCGTCGTCTTTTTGCGTTCTTCGTCTTTTTGCGTTCTTCGTCTTTTTGCGTTCGTCGTCTTTTTGCGTTTGTCGTCTTTTTGCGTTCGTCTTTTTGCGTTCATCGTCTTTTTGCATCCGTCGTCTTTTTGCGTTCTTCGTCTGTTTGCGTTCGTCGTCTTTTTGCGTTCGTCGTCTTTTTGCGTTCGTCGTCTTTTTGCGTTCTTCGTCTTTTTGCGTTCTTCGTCTTTTTGCATTCATCGTCTTTTTGCGTTTGTCGTCTTTTTGCGTTCGTCTTTTTGCGTTCGTCGTCTTTTTTGCATCCGTCGTCTTTTTGCGTACGTCGTCTTTTTTGCGTACGTCGTCTTTTTGCGTTCGTCGTCTTTTTGCGTTCGTCTTTTTGCGTTCGTCGTCTTTTTTGCATGCGTCGTCTTTTTTGCGTTCGTCGTCTGTTTGCGTAAGTCGTCTTTTTTGCGTACGTCGTCTTTTTGCGTACGTCGTCTTTTTGCGTTTTTGTCTTTTTGCGTTCTTCGTCTTTTTGTGTCCATCGTCTTTTTGCGTCCGTCGTCTTTTTGCGTCCGTCGTCTTTTTGCGTTTGTCGTCTTTTTTGCGTACGTCGTCTTTTTGCGTTCGTCGTCTTTTTGCGTTCGTCGTCTTTTTGCGTTTGTCGACTTTTTGCGTTTGTCGACTTTTTGCGTCCGTCGTCTTTTTGCATCCGTCGTCTTTTTGCGTTCGTCGTCTGTTTGCGTACGTCGTCTTTTTGCGTTCTTTGTCTTTTTGCGTTCTTCGTCTTTTTGTGTCCGTCGTCATTTTGCGTTCGTGCTCTTTTTTGCGTACGTCGTCTTTTTGCGTTCGTCGTCTGTTTGTGTACGTCGTCTTTTTTGCGTACGTCTTCTTTTTTGCGTACGTCGTCTTTTTGCGTTCGTCGTCTGTTTGCGTACGTCGTCTTTTTGCGTTCGTCGTCTGTTTGCGTACGTCGTCTTTTTGCGTTCTTTGTCTTTTTGCGTTCTTCGTCTTTTTGCGTTCGTCGTCTTTTTGCCTACGTCGTCTTTTTGCATCCATCGTCTTTTTGCATCCGTCGTTTTTTTGCGTTCGTCGTCGTTTTTTTGCCTACGTCGGTTTTTTGCCTACGTCGGTTTTTTGCCTACTTCGGTTTTTTGCCTACGTCGGTTTTTTGCCTACGTCGTCTTTTTGCGTTCGTCGTCTTTTTGCGTTCTTCGTCTTTTTGCGTTCTTCGTCTTTTTGCGTTCATCGTCTTTTTGCGTTCATCGTCTTTTTGCGTTCGTCTTTTTGCGTTCGTCGTCTTTTTGCGTCCGTCGTCTTTTTGCGTTCTTCGTCTGTTTGCGTTTGTCGTCTTTTTGCGTTCGTCGTCTTTTTGCGTCCGTCGTCTTTTTGCCTCCCTCGTTTTTTTGCGTCCGTCGTCTTTTTACGTTCGTCGTCTTTTTGCGTTCGTCGTCTTTTTGCGTCCGTTGTCTTTTTGCGTCCGTCGTCTTTTTGCGTCCGTCGTCTTTTTGCGTTCGTCCTCTTTTTTGTGTACGTCGTCTTTTTTGCGTACGTCGTCTTTTTGCGTTCGTCGTCTTTTTGCGTTCGTCGTCTTTTTGCGTTCGTCGTCTTTTTGCGTTCGTCTTTTTGCGTTCGTCGTCTTTTTTGCATGCATCGTCTTTTTTGCGTTCGTCGTCTGTTTGCGTAAGTCGTCTTTTTTGCGTACGTCGTCTTTTTGCGTTCGTCGTCTGTTTGCGTACGTTGTCTTTTTGCGTACATCGTCTTTTTTGCGTTCGTCGTCTGTTTGCGTAAGTCGTCTTTTTTGCGTACGTCGTCTTTTTGCGTTCGTCGTCTGTTTGCGTACGTTGTCTTTTTGCGTTCGTCGTCTTTTTGTGTACGTCGTCTTTTTTGCGTACGTCGTCTTTTTTGCGTACGTCGTCTTTTTGTGTTCGTCGTCTGTTTGCGTACGTCGTCTTTTTGCGTTCGTCGTCTGTTTGCGTACGTCGTCTTTTTGCGTTCTTTGTCTTTTTGCGTTCTTCGTCTTTTTGCGTTCGTCGTCTTTTTGCCTACGTCGTCTTTTTGCATCCATCGTCTTTTTGCATCCGTCGTTTTTTTGCGTTCATCGTCGTTTTTGCGTACGTCGTTTTTTTGCCTACGTCGTTTTTTGCCTACGTCGTCTTTTTGCGTTCGTCGTCTTTTTGCGTTCTTCGTCTTTTTGCGTTCTTCGTCTTTTTGCGTTCATCGTCTTTTTGCGTTTGTCGTCTTTTTGCGTTCGTCTTTTTGCGTTCGTCGTCTTTTTGCATCCGTCGTCTTTTTGCGTTCTTCGTCTGTTTGCGTTTGTCGTCTTTTTGCGTTCGTCGTCTTTTTGCGTTCGTCGTCTTTTTGCGTTCTTCGTCTTTTTGCGTTCTTCGTCTTTTTGCATTCATCGTCTTTTTGCGTTTGTCGTCTTTTTGCGTTCGTCTTTTTGCGTTCGTCGTCTTTTTTGCATCCGTCGTCTTTTTGCGTACGTCGTCTTTTTTGCGTACGTCGTCTTTTTGCGTTCGTCGTCTTTTTGCGTTCGTCTTTTTGCGTTCGTCGTCTTTTTTGCATGCGTCGTCTTTTTTGCGTTCGTCGTCTGTTTGCGTAAGTCGTCTTTTTTGCGTACGTCGTCTTTTTGCGTACGTCGTCTTTTTGCGTTTTTGTCTTTTTGCGTTCTTCGTCTTTTTGCGTCCATCGTCTTTTTGCGTCCGTCGTCTTTTTGCGTCCGTCGTCTTTTTGCGTTTGTCGTCTTTTTTGCGTACGTCGTCTTTTTGCGTTCGTCGTCTTTTTGCGTTTGTCGACTTTTTGCGTCCGTCGTCTTTTTGCATCCGTCGTCTTTTTGCGTTCGTCGTCTGTTTGCGTACGTCGTCTTTTTGCGTTCTTTGTCTTTTTGCGTTCTTCGTCTTTTTGTGTCCGTCGTCTTTTTGCGTTCGTCCTCTTTTTTGCGTACGTCGTCTTTTTGCGTTCGTCGTCTGTTTGTGTACGTCGTCTTTTTTGCGTACGTCTTCTTTTTTGCGTACGTCGTCTTTTTGCGTTCGTCGTCTGTTTGCGTACGTCGTCTTTTTGCGTTCGTCGTCTGTTTGCGTACGTCATCTTTTTGCGTTCTTTGTCTTTTTGCGTTCTTCGTCTTTTTGCGTTCGTCGTCTTTTTTGCGTACGTCGTCTTTTTTGCGTACGTCGTCTTTTTGTGTTCGTCGTCTGTTTGCGTACGTCGTCTTTTTGCGTTCGTCGTCTGTTTGCGTACGTCGTCTTTTTGCGTTCTTTGTCTTTTTGCGTTCTTCGTCTTTTTGCGTTCGTCGTCTTTTTGCCTACGTCGTCTTTTTGCATCCATCGTCTTTTTGCATCCGTCGTTTTTTTGCGTTCATCGTCGTTTTTGCGTACGTCGTTTTTTTGCCTACGTCGTTTTTTTGCCTACGTCGTCTTTTTGCGTTCGTCGTCTTTTTGCGTTCTTCGTCTTTTTGCGTTCTTCGTCTTTTTGCGTTCATCGTCTTTTTGCGTTTGTCGTCTTTTTGCGTTCGTCTTTTTGCGTTCGTCGTCTTTTTGCATCCGTCGTCTTTTTGCGTTCTTCGTCTGTTTGCGTTTGTCGTCTTTTTGCGTTCGTCGTCTTTTTGCGTTCGTCGTCTTTTTGCGTTCTTCGTCTTTTTGCGTTCTTCGTCTTTTTGCATTCATCGTCTTTTTGCGTTTGTCGTCTTTTTGCGTTCGTCTTTTTGCGTTCGTCGTCTTTTTTGCATCCGTCGTCTTTTTGCGTACGTCGTCTTTTTTGCGTACGTCGTCTTTTTGCGTTCGTCGTCTTTTTGCGTTCGTCTTTTTGCGTTCGTCGTCTTTTTTGCATGCGTCGTCTTTTTTGCGTTCGTCGTCTGTTTGCGTAAGTCGTCTTTTTTGCGTACGTCGTCTTTTTGCGTACGTCGTCTTTTTGCGTTTTTGTCTTTTTGCGTTCTTCGTCTTTTTGCGTCCATCGTCTTTTTGCGTCCGTCGTCTTTTTGCGTCCGTCGTCTTTTTGCGTTTGTCGTCTTTTTTGCGTACGTCGTCTTTTTGCGTTCGTCGTCTTTTTGCGTTTGTCGACTTTTTGCGTCCGTCGTCTTTTTGCATCCGTCGTCTTTTTGCGTTCGTCGTCTGTTTGCGTACGTCGTCTTTTTGCGTTCTTTGTCTTTTTGCGTTCTTCGTCTTTTTGTGTCCGTCGTCTTTTTGCGTTCGTCCTCTTTTTTGCGTACGTCGTCTTTTTGCGTTCGTCGTCTGTTTGTGTACGTCGTCTTTTTTGCGTACGTCTTCTTTTTTGCGTACGTCGTCTTTTTGCGTTCGTCGTCTGTTTGCGTACGTCGTCTTTTTGCGTTCGTCGTCTGTTTGCGTACGTCATCTTTTTGCGTTCTTTGTCTTTTTGCGTTCTTCGTCTTTTTGCGTTCGTCGTCTTTTTGCCTACGTCGTCTTTTTGCATCCATCGTCTTTTTGCATCCGTCGTTTTTTTGCGTTCGTCGTCGTTTTTGCGTACGTCGTTTTTTTGCCTACGTCGGTTTTTTTGCCTACGTCGGTTTTTTGCCTACGTCGGTTTTTTGCCTACGTCGTCTTTTTGCGTTCGTCGTCTTTTTGCGTTCTTCGTCTTTTTGCGTTCTTCGTCTTTTTGCGTTCATCGTCTTTTTGCGTTTGTCGTCTTTTTGCGTTCGTCTTTTTGCGTTCGTCGTCTTTTTGCATCCGTCGTCTTTTTGCGTTCTTCGTCTGTTTGCGTTTGTCGTCTTTTTGCGTTCGTCGTCTTTTTGCGTCCGTCGTCTTTTTGCCTCCCTCGTTTTTTTGCGTCCGTCGTCTTTTTACGTTCGTCGTCTTTTTGCGTTCGTCGTCTTTTTTTCCGTCCGTTGTCTTTTTGCGTCCGTCGTCTTTTTGCGTCCGTCGTCTTTTTGCGTTCGTCCTCTTTTTTGTGTACGTCGTCTTTTTTGCGTACGTCGTCTTTTTGCGTTCGTCGTCTTTTTGCGTTCGTCGTCTTTTTGCGTTCGTCTTTTTGCGTTCGTCGTCTTTTTTGCATGCATCGTCTTTTTTGCGTTCGTCGTCTGTTTGCGTAAGTCGTCTTTTTTGCGTACGTCGTCTTTTTGCGTTCGTCGTCTGTTTGCGTACGTTGTCTTTTTGCGTTCGTCGTCTTTTTGCGTACGTCGTCTTTTTGCGTACGTCGTCTTTTTGCGTTCGTCGTCTGTTTGCGTACGTCGTCTTTTTTGCGTACGTCGTCTTTTTTGCGTACGTCGTCTTTTTGCGTTCGTCGTCTGTTTGTGTACGTCGTCTTTTTTGCGTACGTCTTCTTTTTTGCGTACGTCGTCTTTTTGCGTTCGTCGTCTGTTTGCGTACGTCGTCTTTTTGCGTTCGTCGTCTGTTTGCGTACGTCGTCTTTTTGCGTTCTTTGTCTTTTTGCGTTCTTCGTCTTTTTGCGTTCGTCGTCTTTTTGCCTACGTCGTCTTTTTGCATCCATCGTCTTTTTGCATCCGTCGTTTTTTTGCGTTCGTCGTCGTTTTTGCGTACGTCGTTTTTTTGCCTACGTCGTTTTTTTGCCTACGTCGGTTTTTTGCCTACGTCGGTTTTTTGCCTACGTCGTCTTTTTGCGTTCGTCGTCTTTTTGCGTTCTTCGTCTTTTTGCGTTCTTCGTCTTTTTGCGTTCATCGTCTTTTTGCGTTTGTCGTCTTTTTGCGTTCGTCTTTTTGCGTTCGTCGTCTTTTTGCATCCGTCGTCTTTTTGCGTTCTTCGTCTGTTTGCGTTTGTCGTCTTTTTGCGTTCGTCGTCTTTTTGCGTCCGTCGTCTTTTTGCCTCCCTCGTTTTTTTGCGTCCGTCGTCTTTTTACGTTCGTCGTCTTTTTGCGTTCGTCGTCTTTTTGCGTCCGTTGTCTTTTTGCGTCCGTTGTCTTTTTGCGTCCGTCGTCTTTTTGCGTCCGTCGTCTTTTTGCGTTCGTCCTCTTTTTTGTGTACGTCGTCTTTTTTGCGTACGTCGTCTTTTTGCGTTCGTCGTCTTTTTGCGTTCGTCTTTTTGCGTTCGTCGTCTTTTTTGCATGCGTCGTCTTTTTGCGTTCGTCGTCTGTTTGCGTACGTCGTCTTTTTGCGTTCTTTGTCTTTTTGCGTTCTTCGTCTTTTTGGGTTCGTCGTCTTTTTGCCTACGTTGTCTTTTTGCGTCCATCGTTTTTTTGCCTACGTCGTCTTTTTGCGTTCGTCGTCTTTTTGCGTTCTTCGTCTTTTTGCGATCTTCGTCTTTTTGCGTTCATCGTCTTTTTGCGTTCGTGGTCTTTTTGCGTTCGTCTTTTTGCGTTCGTCGTCTTTTTGCATCCGTCGTCTTTTTGCGTTCTTCGTCTTTTTGCATTTGTCGTCTTTTTGCGTTCGTCGTCTTTTTGCGTCCGTCGTCTTTTTGCCTCCCTCGTCTTTTTGCGTCCGTCGTCTTTTTGCGTTCATCGTCTATTTTGCATTCGTCGTCTTTTTGCGTTCGTCGTCTTTTTGCGTTCTTATTCTTTTTGCGTTCGTCGTCTTTTTGCGTCCGTTGTCTTTTTGCGTCCGTCGTCTTTTTGCGTCCGTCGTCTTTTTAGCGTTCGTCGTCTTTTTTGCATTCGTTGTCTGTTTGCGTAAGTCGTCTTTTTTGCATACGTCGTCTTTTTGCGTTCGTCGTCTTTTTGCGTTCTTCGTCTTTTTGCGTTCTTCGTCTTTTTGCGTTCATCGTCTTTTTGCGTTTGTCGTCTTTTTGCGTTCGTCTTTTTGCGTTCGTCGTCTTTTTGCATTCGTCGTCTTTTTGCGTTCTTCGTCTGTTTGCGTTTGTCGTCTTTTTGCGTTCGTCGTCTTTTTGCGTTCGTCGTCTTTTTGCGTTCTTCGTCTTTTTGCGTTCTTCGTCTTTTTGCGTTCATCGTCTTTTTGCGTTCGTCGTCTTTTTGCGTTCGTCTTTTTGCGTTCGTCGTCTTTTTGCATCCGTCGTCTTTTTGCGTTCTTCGTCTGTTTGCGTTTGTCGTCTTTTTGCGTTCGTCGTATTTTTGCGTCCGTCGTCTTTTTGCCTCCCTCGTTTTTTTGCGTCCGTCGTCTTTTTACGTTCGTCGTCTTTTTGCGTTCGTCGTCTTTTTGCGTCCGTTGTCTTTTTGCGTTCTTCGTCTTTTTGCGTCCGTCGTCTTTTTGCGTTCGTCCACTTTTTTGCATACGTCGTCTTTTTTGCGTACGTCGTCTTTTTCCGTTCGTCGTCTTTTTGCGTTCGTCTTTTTGCGTTCGTCGTCTTTTTTGCATGCGTCGTCTTTTTTGCGTTCGTCGTCTGTTTGCGTAAGTCGTCTTTTTTGCGTACGTCGTCTTTTTGCGTTCGTCGTCTGTTTGCGTACGTTGTCTTTTTGCGTTCGTCGTCTTTTTGCGTACGTCGTCTTTTTGCGTTTTTGTCTTTTTGCGTTCTTCGTCTTTTTGCGTCCATCGTCTTTTTGCGTCCATCGTCTTTTTGCGTCCGTCGTCTTTTTGCGTCCATCGTCTTTTTGCGTTCGTCGTCTTTTTGTGTTTGTCGACTTTTTGCGTCCGTCGTCTTTTTGCATCCGTCGTCTTTTTGCGTTCGTCGTCTGTTTGCGTACGTCGTCTTTTTGCGTTCGTCGTCTGTTTGCGTACGTCGTCTTTTTGCGTTCTTTGTCTTTTTGCGTTCTTCGTCTTTTTGCGTTCGTCGTCTTTTTGCCTACGTCGTCTTTTTGCCTACGTCGTCTTTTTGCATCCATCGTCTTTTTGCATCCGTCGTTTTTTTGCGTTCGTCGTCGTTTTTGCGTACGTCGTTTTTTTGCCTACGTCGGTTTTTTGCCTACGTCGGTTTTTTGCCTACGTCGTCTTTTTGCGTTCGTCGTCTTTTTGCGTTCTTCGACTTTTTGCGTTCTTCGTCTTTTTGCGTTCATCGTCTTTTTGCGTTTGTCGTCTTTTTGCGTTCGTCTTTTTGCGTTCGTCGTCTTTTTGCATCCGTCGTCTTTTTGCGTTCTTCGTCTGTTTGCGTTTGTCGTCTTTTTGCGTTCGTCGCCTTTTTGCGTCCGTCGTCTTTTTGCCTCCCTCGTTTTTTTGCGTCCGTCGTCTTTTTACGTTCGTCGTCTTTTTGCGTTCGTCGTCTTTTTGCGTCCGTTGTCTTTTTGCGTCCGTCGTCTTTTTGCGTCCGTCGTCTTTTTGCGTTCGTCCTCTTTTTTGTGTACGTCGTCTTTTTTGCGTACGTCGTCTTTTTGCGTTCGTCGTCTTTTTGCGTTCGTCTTTTTGCGTTTGTCGTCTTTTTTGCATGCGTCGTCTTTTTTGCGTTCGTCGTCTGTTTGCGTAAGTCGTCTTTTTTGCGTACGTCGTCTTTTTGCGTTCGTCGTCTGTTTGCGTACGTTGTCTTTTTGCGTTCGTCGTCTTTTTGCGTTCGTCGTCTGTTTGCGTACGTCGTCTTTTTTGTGTACGTCGTCTTTTTTGCGTACGTCGTTTTTTTGCGTACGTCGTCTTTTTGCGTTCGTCGTCTGTTTGCGTACGTCGTCTTTTTGCGTTCTTTGTCTTTTTGCGTTCTTCGTCTTTTTGGGTTCGTCGTCTTTTTGCCTACGTTGTCTTTTTGCGTCCATCGTTTTTTTGCCTACGTCGTCTTTTTGCGTTCGTCGTCTTTTTGCGTTCTTCGTCTTTTTGCGATCTTCGTCTTTTTGCGTTCATCGTCTTTTTGCGTTCGTGGTCTTTTTGCGTTCGTCTTTTTGCGTTCGTCGTCTTTTTGCATCCGTCGTCTTTTTGCGTTCTTCGTCTTTTTGCATTTGTCGTCTTTTTGCGTTCGTCGTCTTTTTGCGTCCGTCGTCTTTTATGCCTCCCTCGTCTTTTTGCGTCCGTCGTCTTTTTGCCTCCCTCGTCTTTTTGCGTCCGTCGTCTTTTTGCGTTCATCGTCTTTTTTGCATTCGTCGTCTTTTTGCGTTCGTCGTCTTTTTGCGTTCTTATTCTTTTTGCGTTCTTATTCTTTTTGCGTTCGTCGTCTTTTTGCGTCCGTTGTCTTTTTGCGTCCGTCGTCTTTTTGCGTCCGTCGTCTTTTTAGCGTTCGTCGTCTTTTTTGCATTCGTTGTCTGTTTGCGTAAGTCGTCTTTTTTGCATACGTCATCTTTTTGCGTTCGTCATCTGTTTGCGTACGTTGTCTTTTTGCGTTCGTCGTCTTTTTGCGTTCGTCGTCTTTTTGCGTTCTATGTCTTTTTGCGTTCTATGTCTTTTTGCGTTCTTCTTCTTTTTGCGTCCGTCGTCTTTTTGCGTTCGTCCACTTTTTTGCATACGTCGTCTTTTTTGCGTACGTCGTCTTTTTGCGTTCGTCGTCTTTTTGCGTTCGTCTTTTTGCGTTCGTCGTCTTTTTGCATGCGTCGTCTGTTTGCGTACGTTGTCTTTTTGCGTACGTCGTTTTTTTGCGTACGTCGTCTTTTTGCGTTCGTCGTCTGTTTGCGTACGTCGTCTTTTTGCGTTCTTTGTCTTTTTGCGTAAGTCGTCTTTTTTGTATGCGTCGTCTTTTTTGCGTTCGTCGTCTGTTTGCGTAAGTCGTCTTTTTTGCGTTCGTCGTCTTTTTGCGTTCGTCGTCTGTTTGCGTACGTTGTCTTTTTGCGTTCGTCGTCTTTTTGCGTTCGTCGTCTGTTTGCGTACGTCGTCTTTTTTGCGTACGTCGTCTTTTTTGCGTACGTCGTTTTTTTGCGTACGTCGTCTTTTTGCGTTCGTCGTCTGTTTGCGTACGTCGTCTTTTTGCGTTCTTTGTCTTTTTGCGTTCTTCGTCTTTTTGGGTTCGTCGTCTTTTTGCCTACGTTGTCTTTTTGCGTCCATCGTTTTTTTGCCTACGTCGTCTTTTTGCGTTCGTCGTCTTTTTGCGTTCTTCGTCTTTTTGCGATCTTCGTCTTTTTGCGTTCATCGTCTTTTTGCGTTCGTGGTCTTTTTGCGTTCGTCTTTTTGCGTTCGTCGTCTTTTTGCATCCGTCGTCTTTTTGCGTTCTTCGTCTTTTTGCATTTGTCGTCTTTTTGCGTTCGTCGTCTTTTTGCGTCCGTCGTCTTTTTGCCTCCCTCGTCTTTTTGCGTCCGTCGTCTTTTTGCGTTCATCGTCTTTTTTGCATTCGTCGTCTTTTTGCGTTCGTCGTCTTTTTGCGTTCTTATTCTTTTTGCGTTCGTCGTCTTTTTGCGTCCGTTGTCTTTTTGCGTCCGTCGTCTTTTTGCGTCCGTCGTCTTTTTAGCGTTCGTCGTCTTTTTTGCATTCGTTGTCTGTTTGCGTAAGTCGTCTTTTTTGCATACGTCGTCTTTTTGCGTTCGTCATCTGTTTGCGTACGTTGTCTTTTTGCGTTCGTCGTCTTTTTGCGTTCGTCGTCTTTTTGCGTTCTATGTTTTTTTGCGTGCTATGTCTTTTTGCGTTCTTCTTCTTTTTGCGTCCGTCGTCTTTTTGCGTTCGTCCACTTTTTTGCATACGTCGTCTTTTTGCGTTCTATGTTTTTTTGCGTGCTATGTCTTTTTGCGTTCGTCGTCTTTTTGCGTTCGTCGTCTTTTTGCGTTCTATGTTTTTTTGCGTGCTATGTCTTTTTGCGTTCTTCTTCTTTTTGCGTTCGTCGTCTTTTTGCGTTCGTCTTTTTGCGTTTGTCGTCTTTTTGCATGCGTCGTCTTTTTTGCGTTCGTCGTCTGTTTGCGTAAGTCGTCTTTTTTGCGTACGTCGTCTTTTTGCGTTCGTCGTCTTTTTGCATGCGTCGTCTTTTTTGCGTTCGTCGTCTGTTTGCGTAAGTCGTCTTTTTTGCGTACGTCGTCTTTTTGCGTTCGTCGTCTGTTTGCGTACGTTGTCTTTTTGCGTACGTCGTTTTTTTGCGTACGTCGTCTTTTTGCGTTCGTCGTCTGTTTGCGTACGTCGTCTTTTTGCGTTCTTTGTCTTTTTGCGTAAGTCGTCTTTTTTGCATACGTCGTCTTTTTGCGTTCGTCATCTGTTTGCGTACGTTGTCTTTTTGCGTTCGTCGTCTTTTTGCGTTCGTCGTCTTTTTGCGTTCGTCGTCTTTTTGCGTTCTATGTCTTTTTGCGTTCTATGTCTTTTTGCGTTCTTCTTCTTTTTGCGTCCGTCGTCTTTTTGCGTTCGTCCACTTTTTTGCATACGTCGTCTTTTTTGCGTACGTCGTCTTTTTGCGTTCGTCGTCTTTTTGCGTTCGTCTTTTTGCGTTCGTCGTCTTTTTGCATGCGTCGTCTTTTTTGCGTTCGTCGTCTTTTTGCGTAAGTCGTCTTTTTTGCGTAAGTCGTCTTTTTTGCGTACGTCGTCTTTTTGCGTTCGTCGTCTGTTTGCGTACGTCGTCTTTTTGCGTTCGTCGTCTTTTTGCGTACGTCGTCTTTTTGCGTTTTTGTCTTTTTGCGTTCTTCGTCTTTTTGCGTCCATCGTCTTTTTGCGTCCGTCGTCTTTTTGCGTCCGTCGTCTTTTTGCGTTTGTCGTCTTTTTTGCGTACGTCGTCTTTTTGCGTTCGTCGTCTTTTTGCGTTCGTCGACTTTTTGCGTCCGTCGTCTTTTTGCGTCCGTCGTCTTTTTGCGTCCGTCGTCTTTTTGCCTCCCTCGTTTTTTTGCGTCCGTCGTCTTTTTACATTCGTCATCTTTTTGCGTTCGTCGTCTTTTTGCGTCCGTTGACTTTTTGCGTCCGTTGACTTTTTGCGTCCGTCGTCTTTTTGCGTCCGTCGTCTTTTTGCGTCCGTCGTCTTTTTGCATTTGTCGTCTTTTTGCGTTCGTCGTCTTTTTGCGTCCGTCGTCTTTTTGCCTCCCTCGTCTTTTTGCGTCCGTCGTCTTTTTGCGTTCATCGTCTTTTTTGCATTCGTCGTCTTTTTGCGTTCGTCGTCTTTTTGCGTTCTTATTCTTTTTGCGTTCGTCGTCTTTTTGCGTCCGTTGTCTTTTTGCGTCTGTCGTCTTTTTGCGTCCGTCGTCTTTTTAGCGTTCGTCGTCTTTTTTGCGTTCGTCGTCTGTTTGCGTACGTTGTCTTTTTGCGTTTTTGTCTTTTTGCGTTCTTCGTCTTTTTGCGTCCATCGTCTTTTTGCGTCCGTCGTCTTTTTGCGTCCGTCGTCTTTTTACGTTTGTCGTCTTTTTTGCGTACGTCGTCTTTTTGCGTTCGTCGTCTTTTTGCGTCCGTCGACTTTTTGCGTCCGTCGTCTTTTTGCATCCGTCGTCTTTTTGCGTTCGTCGTCTGTTTGCGTACGTCGTCTTTTTGCGTTCTTTGTCTTTTTGCGTTCTTCGTCTTTTTGTGTCCGTCGTCTTTTTGCGTTCGTCCTCTTTTTGCGTCCATCATCTTTTTGCGTTTGTCGTCTTTTTTGCTTACGTCGTCTTTTTGCGTTCGTCGTCTTTTTGCGTTCGTCGACTTTTTGCGTCCGTCGTCTTTTTGCATCCGTCGTCTTTTTGCGTTCGTCGTCTGTTTGCGTACGTCGTCTTTTTGCGTTCTTTGTCTTTTTGCGTTCTTCGTCTTTTTGTGTCCGTCGTCTTTTTGCGTTCGTCCTCTTTTTTGCGTACGTCGTCTTTTTGCGTTCGTCGTCTGTTTGCGTACGTCGTCTTTTTTGCGTACGTCGTCTTTTTTGGGTACGTCGTCTTTTTGCGTTCGTCATCTGTTTGCGTACGTCGTCTTTTTGCATTCGTCGTCTGTTTGCGTACGTCGTCTTTTTGCGTTCTTTGTCTTTTTGCGTTCTTCGTCTTTTTGCGTTCTTCGTCTTTTTGCGTTCTTCGTCTTTTTGCGTTCATCGTCTTTTTGCGTTTGTCGTCTTTTTGCGTTCGTCTTTTTGCGTTCGTCGTCTTTTTGCATCCGTCGTCTTTTTGCGTTCTTCGTCTGTTTGCGTTTGTCGTCTTTTTGCGTTCGTCGTCTTTTTGCGTCCGTCGTCTTTTTGCCTCCCTCGTTTTTTTGCGTCCGGCGTCTTTTTACGTTCGTCGTCTTTTTGCGTTCGTCGTCTTTTTGCGTCCGTTGTCTTTTTGCGTCCGTCGTCTTTTTGCGTCCGTCGTCTTTTTTGCGTTCGTCGTCTTTTTTGCGTTCGTTGTCTGTTTGCGTAAGTCGTCTTTTTTGCGTACGTCGTCTTTTTGCGTTCGTCGTCTGTTTGCGTACGTTGTCTTTTTGCGTTCGTCGTCTTTTTGCGTTCTATGTCTTTTTGCGTTCTTCGTCTTTTTGCGTCCGTCGTCTTTTTGCGTTCGTCCTCTTTTTTGCGTACGTCGTCTTTTTTGCGTACGTCGTCTTTTTGCGTTCGTCGTCTTTTTGCATTCGTCTTGTTGCGTTCGTCGACTTTTTGCGTCCGTCGTCTTTTTGCATCCGTCGTCTTTTTGCGTTCGTCGTCTGTTTGCGTACGTCGTCTTTTTGCGTTCTTTGTCTTTTTGTGTTCTTCGTCTTTTTGTGTCCGTCGTCTTTTTGCATTCGTCCTCTTTTTTGCGTACGTCGTCTGTTTGCGTACGTCGTCTTTTTTGCGTACGTCGTTTTTTTGCGTACGTCGTCTTTTTGCGTTCGTCGTCTTTTTGCGTTCGTCGTCTTTTTGCGTTCTTCGTCTTTTTGCGTTCGTCATCTTTTTGCGTCCGTTGTCTTTTTGCGTCCGTCGTCTTTTTGCGTCCGTCGTCTTTTTTGCGTTCGTCGTCTTTTTTGCGTTCGTTGTCTGTTTGCGTAAGTCGTCTTTTTTGCGTACGTCGTCTTTTTTGCGTATGTCGTTTTTTTGCGTACGTCGTCTTTTTGCGTTCGTCGTCTTTTTGCGTTCGTCGTCTTTTTGCGTTCTTCGTCTTTTTGCGTTCGTCATCTTTTTGCGTCCGTTGTCTTTTTGCGTCCGTCGTCTTTTTGCGTCCGTCGTCTTTTTTGCGTTCGTCGTCTTTTTTACGTTCGTTGTCTGTTTGCGTAAGTCGTCTTTTTTGCGTACGTCGTCTTTTTGCGTTCGTCGTCTGTTTGCGTACGTCGTCTTTTTGCGTTCTTTGTCTTTTTGCGTTCTTCGTCTTTTTGTGTCCGTCGTCTTGTTGCGTTCGTCATCTTTTTTGCGTACGTCGTCTTTTTTCGTTCGTCGTCTGTTTGCGTACGTCGTCTTTTTTGCGTACGTCGTCTTTTTTGCGTACGTCGTCTTTTTGCGTTCGTCGTCTGTTTGCGTGCGTCGTCTTTTTGCGTTCTTTGTCTTTTTGCGTTCTTCGTCTTTTTGCGTTCGTCGTCTTTTTGCCTACGTCGTCTTTTTGCGTCCATCGTCTTTTTGCATCCGTCGTTTTTTTGCGTTCGTCGTCGTTTTTGCGTATGTCGTTTTTGCGTATGTCGTTTTTTTGCCTACGTCGTTTTTTTGCCTACGTCGTCTTTTTGCGTTCGTCGTCTTTTTGCGTTCTTCGTCTTTTTTGCGTTCGTCGTCTGTTTGCGTAAGTCGTCTTTTTTGCGTAAGTCGTCTTTTTTGCGTACGTCATCTTTTTGCGTTCGTCGTCTGTTTGCGTACGTCGTCTTTTTGCGTACGTCGTCTTTTTGCGTACGTCGTCTTTTTGCGTTCGTCGTCTGTTTGCGTACGTCGTCTTTTTTGCATACGTCGTCTTTTTTGCGTACGTCGTTTTTTTCCTTACGTCGTCTTTTTGCGTTCGTCGTCTGTTTGCGTACGTCGTCTTTTTGCGTTCGTCGTCTGTTTGCATACGTCGTCTTTTTGCGTTCTTTGTCTTTTTGCGTTCTTCGTCTTTTTGCGTTCGTCGTCTTTTTGCCTACGTCGTCTTTTTGCATCCATCGTCTTTTTGCATCCGTCGTTTTTTTTGCGTTCGTCGTCGTTTTTGCGTACGTCGTTTTTTTGCCTACGTCGTCTTTTTGCGTTCTTTGTCTTTTTGCGTTCTTCGTCTTTTTGTGTCCGTCGTCTTTTTGCGTTCGTCCTCTTTTTTGCGTACGTCGTCTTTTTGCGTTCGTCGTCTGTTTGCGTACGTCGTCTTTTTGCGTTTCTTTGTCTTTTTGCGTTCTTCGTCTTTTTGTGTCCGTCGTCTTTTTGCGTTCGTCATCTTTTTTGCGTATGTCGTCTTTTTGCGTTCGTCGTCTGTTTGCGTACGTCGTCTTTTTGCGTTCGTCGTCTGTTTGCGTACGTCGTCGTTTTGCGTTCTTTGTCTTTTTGCGTTCTTCGTCTTTTTGCGTTCGTCGTCTTTTTGCCTACGTCGTCTTTTTGCGTCCATCGTCTTTTTGCATCCGTCGTTTTTTTGCGTTCGTCGTCGTTTTTGCGTACGTCGTTTTTTTGCCTACGTCGTTTTTTGCCTACGTCGTCTTTTTGCGTTCGTCGTCTTTTTGCGTTCTTCGTCTTTTTTGCGTTCGTCGTCTGTTTGCGTAAGTCGTCTTTTTTGCGTACGTCATCTTTTTGCGTTCTTCGTCTGTTTGCGTACTTTGTCTTTTTGCGTTCGTCGTCTTTTTGCGTACGTCGTCTTTTTGCGTACGTCGTCTTTTTGCATTCGTCGTCTGTTTGCGTACGTCGTCTTTTTTGCGTACGTCGTCTTTTTTGCGTACGTCGTTTTTTTCCTTACGTCGTCTTTTTGCGTTCGTCGTCTGTTTGCGTACGTCGTCTTTTTGCGTTCGTCGTCTTTTTGCGTTCTATGTCTTTTTGCGTTCTTCGTCTTTTTGCGTCCGTCGTCTTTTTGCGTTTGTCCTCTTTTTTGCGTACGTCGTCTTTTTTGCGTACGTCGTCTTTTTGCGTTCGTCGTCTTTTTGCGTTCGTCTTTTTGCGTTCGTCGACTTTTTGCGTCCGTCGTCTTTTTGCGTTCTTTGTCTTTTTGCGTTCTTCGTCTTTTTGTGTCCGTCGTCTTTTTGCATTCGTCCTCTTTTTTGCGTACGTCGTCTGTTTGCGTACGTCGTCTTTTTTGCGTACGTCGTTTTTTTGCGTACGTCGTCTTTTTGCGTTCGTCGTCTTTTTGCGTTTGTCGTCTTTTTTGCATTTGTCGTCTTTTTGCGTTTGTCGTCTTTTTGCGTTCTTCGTCTTTTTGCGTTCGTCATCTTTTTGCGTCCGTTGTCTTTTTGCGTCCGTCGTCTTTTTGCGTCCGTCGTCTTTTTTGCGTTCGTCGTCTTTTTTGCGTTCGTTGTCTGTTTGCGTAAGTCGTCTTTTTTGCGTACGTCGTCTTTTTGCGTCCGTCGTCTGTTTGCGTACGTCGTCTTTTTGCGTTCTTTGTCTTTTTGCGTTCTTCGTCTTTTTGTGTCCGTCGTCTTTTTGCGTTCGTCATCTTTTTTGCGTACGTCGTCTTTTTGCGTTCGTCGTCTGTTTGCGTACGTCGTCTTTTTTGCGTACGTCGTCTTTTTTGCGTACGTCGTCTTTTTGCGTTCGCCGTCTGTTTGCGTACGTCGTCTTTTTGCGTTCTTTGTCTTTTTGCGTTCTTCGTCTTTTTGCGTTCGTCGTCTTTTTGCGTTCTTCGTCTTTTTGTGTCCGTCATCTTTTTGCGTTCGTCATCTTTTTTGCGTACGTCGTCTTTTTGCGTTCGTCGTCTGTTTGCGTACGTCGTCTTTTTGCGTTCGTCGTCTGTTTGCGTACGTCGTCGTTTTGCGTTCTTTGTCTTTTTGCGTTCTTCGTCTTTTTGCGTTCGTCGTCTTTTTGCCTACGTCGTCTTTTTGCGTCCATCGTCTTTTTGCATCCGTCGTTTTTTTGCGTTCGTCGTCGTTTTTGCGTACGTCGTTTTTTTGCCTACGTCGTTTTTTTGCCTACGTCGTCTTTTTGCGTTCGTCGTCTTTTTGCGTTCTTCGTCTTTTTTGCGTTCGTCGTCTGTTTGCGTAAGTCGTCTTTTTTGCGTACGTCATCTTTTTGCGTTCTTCGTCTGTTTGCGTACTTTGTCTTTTTGCGTTCGTCGTCTTTTTGCGTACGTCGTCTTTTTGCGTACGTCGTCTTTTTGCATTCGTCGTCTGTTTGCGTACGTCGTCTTTTTTGCGTACGTCGTCTTTTTTGCGTACGTCGTTTTTTTCCTTACGTCGTCTTTTTGCGTTCGTCGCCTGTTTGCGTACGTCGTCTTTTTGCGTTCGTCGTCTTTTTGCGTTCTATGTCTTTTTGCGTTCTTCGTCTTTTTGCGTCCGTCGTCTTTTTGCGTTCGTCCTCTTTTTTGCGTACGTCGTCTTTTTTGCGTACGTCGTCTTTTTGCGTTCGTCGTCTTTTTGCGTTCGTCTTTTTGCTTTCGTCGACTTTTTGCGTCCGTCGTCTTTTTGCGTTCTTTGTCTTTTTGCGTTCTTCGTCTTTTTGTGTCCGTCGTCTTTTTGCATTCGTCCTCTTTTTTGCGTACGTCGTCTTTTTTGCGTTCGTCGTCTGTTTGCGTACGTCGTCTTTTTGCGTTCGTCGTCTGTTTGCGTACGTCGTCGTTTTGCGTTCTTTGTCTTTTTGCGTTCTTCGTCTTTTTGCGTTCGTCGTCTTTTTGCCTACGTCGTCTTTTTGCGTCCATCGTCTTTTTGCATCCGTCGTTTTTTTGCGTTCGTCGTCGTTTTTGCGTACGTCGTTTTTTTGCCTACGTCGTTTTTTTGCCTACGTCGTCTTTTTGCGTTCGTCGTCTTTTTGCGTTCTTCGTCTTTTTTGCGTTCGTCGTCTGTTTGCGTAAGTCGTCTTTTTTGCGTACGTCATCTTTTTGCGTTCTTCGTCTGTTTGCGTACTTTGTCTTTTTGCGTTCGTCGTCTTTTTGCGTACGTCGTCTTTTTGCGTACGTCGTCTTTTTGCATTCGTCGTCTGTTTGCGTACGTCGTCTTTTTTGCGTACGTCGTCTTTTTTGCGTACGTCGTTTTTTTCCTTACGTCGTCTTTTTGCGTTCGTCGCCTGTTTGCGTACGTCGTCTTTTTGCGTTCGTCGTCTTTTTGCGTTCTATGTCTTTTTGCGTTCTTCGTCTTTTTGCGTCCGTCGTCTTTTTGCGTTCGTCCTCTTTTTTGCGTACGTCGTCTTTTTTGCGTACGTCGTCTTTTTGCGTTCGTCGTCTTTTTGCGTTCGTCTTTTTGCTTTCGTCGACTTTTTGCGTCCGTCGTCTTTTTGCGTTCTTTGTCTTTTTGCGTTCTTCGTCTTTTTGTGTCCGTCGTCTTTTTGCATTCGTCCTCTTTTTTGCGTACGTCGTCTGTTTGCGTACGTCGTCTTTTTTGCGTACGTCGTTTTTTTGCGTACGTCGTCTTTTTGCGTTCGTCGTCTTTTTGCGTTTGTCGTCTTTTTTGCATTTGTCGTCTTTTTGCGTTTGTCGTCTTTTTGCGTTCTTCGTCTTTTTGCGTTCGTCATCTTTTTGCGTCCGTTGTCTTTTTGCGTCGTCGTCTTTTTGCGTCCGTCGTCTTTTTTGCGTTCGTCGTCTTTTTTGCGTTCGTTGTCTGTTTGCGTAAGTCGTCTTTTTTGCGTACGTCGTCTTTTTGCGTTCGTCGTCTGTTTGCGTACGTCGTCTTTTTGCGTTCTTTGTCTTTTTGCGTTCTTCGTCTTTTTGTGTCCGTCGTCTTTTTGCGTTCGTCATCTTTTTTGCGTACGTCGTCTTTTTGCGTTCGTCGTCTGTTTGCGTACGTCGTCTTTTTTGCGTACGTCGTCTTTTTTGCGTACGTCGTCTTTTTGCGTTCGCCGTCTGTTTGCGTACGTCGTCTTTTTGCGTTCTTTGTCTTTTTGCGTTCTTCGTCTTTTTGCGTTTGTCGTCTTTTTGCCTACGTCGTCTTTTTGCGTCCATCGTCTTTTTGCATCCGTCGTTTTTTGCGTTCGTCGTCGTTTTTGCGTACGTCGTTTTTTTGCCTAAGTCGTTTTTTTGCCTACGTCGTCTTTTTGCGTTCGTCGTCTTTTTGCGTTCTTCATCTTTTTGCGTTCTTCGTCTTTTTGCGTTCGTTGTCTGTTTGCGTAAGTCGTCTTTTTTGCGTACGTCGTCTGTTTGCGTAAGTCGTCTTTTTTGCGTACGTCGTCTTTTTGCATTCGTCGTCTGTTTGCGTACGTTGTCTTTTTGCGTTCGTCGTCTTTTTGCGTTCGTCGTCTTTTTGCGTTTTTGTCTTTTTGCGTTCTTCGTCTTTTTGCGTCCATCGTCTTTTTGCGTCCGTCGTCTTTTTGCGTCCGTCGTTTTTTGCGTTTGTCGTCTTTTTTGCGTACGTCGTCTTTTTGCGTTCGTCGTCTTTTTGCGTTCGTCGACTTTTTGCGTCCGTCGTCTTTTTGCATCCGTCGACTTTTTGCGTCCGTCGTCTTTTTGCATCCGTCGTCTTTTTGCGTTCGTCGTCTGTTTGCGTACGTCGTCTTTTTGCGTTCTTTGTCTTTTTTCGTTCTTCGTCTTTTTGTGTCCGTCGTCTTTTTGCGTTCGTCCTCTTTTTTGCGTAAGTCGTCTTTTTGCGTTCGTCGTCTGTTTGTGTACGTCGTCTTTTTTGCGTACGTCGTCTTTTTTGCGTACGTCGTCTTTTTGCGTTCGTCGTCTGTTTGCGTACGTCGTCTTTTTGCGTTCGTCGTCTGTTTGCGTACGTCGTCTTTTTGCGTTCTTTGTCTTTTTGCGTTCTTCGTCTTTTTGCGTTCGTCGTCTTTTTGCCTACGTCGTCTTTTTGCATCCATCGTCTTTTTGCATCCGTCGTTTTTTTGCGTTCATCGTCGTTTTTGCGTACGTCGTTTTTTTGCCTACGTCGTTTTTTTGCCTACGTCGTCTTTTTGCGTTCGTCGTCTTTTTGCGTTCTTCGTCTTTTTGCGTTCGTCGTCTTTTTTGCATTCGTCGTCTTTTTGCGTTCGTCGTCTTTTTGCGTTCTTATTCTTTTTGCTTTCGTCGTCTTTTTGCGTCCGTCGTCTTTTTAGCGTTCGTCGTCTTTTTTGCGTTTGTTGTCTGTTTGCGTAAGTCGTCTTTTTTGCATACGTCGTCTTTTTGCGTTCGTCGTCTGTTTGCGTACGTTGTTTTTTTGCGTTCGTCGTCTTTTTGCGTTCGTCGTCTTTTTGCGTTCGTCGTCTTTTTGCGTTCGTCGTCTTTTTGCGTTCTTCGTCTTTTTGCGTCCTTCGTCTTTTTGCGTCCGTCGTCTTTTTGCGTTCGTCCACTTTTTTGCATACGTCGTCTTTTTTGCATACGTCGTCTTTTTGCGTTCGTCGTCTTTTTGCGTTCGTCTTTTTGCGTACGTCGTCTTTTTGCGTTCGTCATCTGTTTGCGTACGTTGTCTTTTTGCGTTCGTCGTCTTTTTGCGTACGTCGTCTTTTTGCGTTTTTGTCTTTTTGCGTTCTTCGTCTTTTTGCGTCCATCGTCTTTTTGCGTCCGTCGTCTTTTTGCGTCCGTCGTTTTTTGCGTTTGTCGTCTTTTTTGCGTACGTCGTCTTTTTGCGTTCGTCATCTGTTTGCGTACGTTGTCTTTTTGCGTTCGTCGTCTTTTTGCGTACGTCGTCTTTTTGCGTTTTTGTCTTTTTGCGTTCTTCGTCTTTTTGCGTCCATCGTCTTTTTGCGTCCGTCGTCTTTTTGCGTCCGTCGTTTTTTGCGTTTGTCGTCTTTTTTGCGTACGTCGTCTTTTTGCGTTCGTCGTCTTTTTGCGTTCGTCGACTTTTTGCGTCCGTCGTCTTTTTGCATCCGTCGTCTTTTTGCGTTCGTCGTCTGTTTGCGTACGTCGTCTTTTTGCGTTCTTTGTCTTTTTGCGTTCTTCGTCTTTTTGTGTCCGTCGTCTTTTTGCGTTCGTCCTCTTTTTTGCGTACGTCGTCTTTTTGCGTTCGTCGTCTGTTTGTGTACGTCGTCTTTCTTGCGTACGTCGTCTTTTTTGCGTACGTCGTCTTTTTGCGTTCGTCGTCTGTTTGCGTACGTCGTCTTTTTGCGTTCGTCGTCTGTTTGCGTACGTCGTCTTTTTGCGTTCTTTGTCTTTTTGCGTTCTTCGTCTTTTTGCGTTCGTCGTCTTTTTGCCTACGTCGTCTTTTTGCATCCATCGTCTTTTTGCATCCGTCGTTTTTTTGCGTTCATCGTCGTTTTTGCGTACGTCGTTTTTTTGCCTACGTCGTTTTTTTGCCTACGTCGTCTTTTTGCGTTCGTCGTCTTTTTGCGTTCTTCGTCTTTTTGCGTTCTTCGTCTTTTTGCGTTCGTCGTCTTTTTGCGTTTGTCGTCTTTTTGCGTTCGTCTTTTTGCGTTCATCGTCTTTTTGCATCCGTCGTCTTTTTGCGTTCTTCGTCTGTTTGCGTTTGTCGTCTTTTTGCGTTCGTCGTCTTTTTGCGTTCGTCGTCTTTTTGCGTTCTTCGTCTTTTTGCGTTCTTCGTCTTTTTGCATTCATCGTCTTTTTGCGTTTGTCGTCTTTTTGCGTTCGTCTTTTTGCGTTCGTCGTCTTTTTTGCATCCGTCGTCTTTTTGCGTACGTCGTCTTTTTTGCGTACGTCGTCTTTTTGCGTTCGTCGTCTTTTTGCGTTCGTCTTTTTGCGTTCGTCGTCTTTTTTGCATGCGTCGTCTTTTTTGCGTTCGTCGTCTGTTTGCGTAAGTCGTCTTTTTTGCGTACGTCGTCTTTTTGCGTACGTCGTCTTTTTGCGTTTTTGTCTTTTTGCGTTCTTCGTCTTTTTGTGTCCATCGTCTTTTTGCGTCCGTCGTCTTTTTGCGTCCGTCGTCTTTTTGCGTCCGTCGTCTTTTTGCGTTCGTCGTCTTTTTGCGTTTGTCGACTTTTTGCGTTTGTCGACTTTTTGCGTCCGTCGTCTTTTTGCATCCGTCGTCTTTTTGCGTTCGTCGTCTGTTTGCGTACGTCGTCTTTTTGCGTTCTTTGTCTTTTTGCGTTCTTCGTCTTTTTGTGTCCGTCGTCTTTTTGCGTTCGTGCTCTTTTTTGCGTACGTCGTCTTTTTGCGTTCGTCGTCTGTTTGTGTACGTCGTCTTTTTTGCGTACGTCTTCTTTTTTGCGTACGTCGTCTTTTTGCGTTCGTCGTCTGTTTGCGTACGTCGTCTTTTTGCGTTCGTCGTCTGTTTGCGTACGTCGTCTTTTTGCGTTCTTTGTCTTTTTGCGTTCTTCGTCTTTTTGCGTTCGTCGTCTTTTTGCCTACGTCGTCTTTTTGCATCCATCGTCTTTTTGCATCCGTCGTTTTTTTGCGTTCGTCGTCGTTTTTTTGCCTACGTCGGTTTTTTGCCTACGTCGGTTTTTTGCCTACTTCGGTTTTTTGCCTACGTCGGTTTTTTGCCTACTTCGGTTTTTTGCCTACGTCGGTTTTTTGCCTACGTCGTCTTTTTGCGTTCGTCGTCTTTTTGCGTTCTTCGTCTTTTTGCGTTCTTCGTCTTTTTGCGTTCATCGTCTTTTTGCGTTTGTCGTCTTTTTGCGTTCGTCTTTTTGCGTTCGTCGTCTTTTTGCATCCGTCGTCTTTTTGCGTTCTTCGTCTGTTTGCGTTTGTCGTCTTTTTGCGTTCGTCGTCTTTTTGCGTCCGTCGTCTTTTTGCCTCCCTCGTTTTTTTGCGTCCGTCGTCTTTTTACGTTCGTCGTCTTTTTGCGTTTGTCGTCTTTTTGCGTCCGTTGTCTTTTTGCGTCCGTCGTCTTTTTGCGTCCGTCGTCTTTTTGCGTTCGTCCTCTTTTTTGTGTACGTCGTCTTTTTTGCGTACGTCGTCTTTTTGCGTTCGTCGTCTTTTTGCGTTCGTCGTCTTTTTGCGTTCGTCGTCTTTTTGCGTTCGTCTTTTTGCGTTCGTCGTCTTTTTTGCATGAATCGTCTTTTTTGCGTTCGTCGTCTGTTTGCGTAAGTCGTCTTTTTTGCGTACGTCGTCTTTTTGCGTTCGTCGTCTGTTTGCGTACGTTGTCTTTTTGCGTTCGTCGTCTTTTTGTGTACGTCGTCTTTTTTGCGTACGTCGTCTTTTTTGCGTACGTCGTCTTTTTGCGTTCGTCGTCTGTTTGCGTACGTCGTCTTTTTGCGTTCGTCGTCTGTTTGCGTACGTCGTCTTTTTGCGTTCTTTGTCTTTTTGCGTTCTTCGTCTTTTTGCGTTCGTCGTCTTTTTGCCTACGTCGTCTTTTTGCATCCATCGTCTTTTTGCATCCGTCGTTTTTTTGCGTTCATCGTCGTTTTTGCGTACGTCGTTTTTTTGCCTACGTCGTTTTTTTGCCTACGTCGTCTTTTTGCGTTCGTCGTCTTTTTGCGTTCTTCGTCTTTTTGCGTTCTTCGTCTTTTTGCGTTCATCGTCTTTTTGCGTTCGTCGTCTTTTTGCGTTCGTCTTTTTGCGTTCGTCGTCTTTTTGCATCCGTCGTCTTTTTGCGTTCTTCGTCTTTTTGCATTTGTCGTCTTTTTGCGTTCGTCGTCTTTTTGCGTCCGTCGTCTTTTTGCCTCCCTCGTCTTTTTGCGTCCGTCGTCTTTTTACGTTGGTCGTCTTTTTGCGTTCGTCGTCTTTTTTGCATTCGTCGTCTTTTTGCGTTCGTCATCTTTTTGCATTCTTCGTCTTTTTGCGTTTGTCGTCTTTTTGCGTCCGTTGTCTTTTTGCGTCCGTCGTCTTTTTGCGCCCGTCGTCTTTATTGCGTTCGTCGTCTTTTTTGCGTTCGTCGTCTTTTTGCCTACGTCGTTTTTTTTCCTACGTCGTCTTTTTGCGTTTGTCGTCTTTTTGCGTCCGTTGTCTTTTTGCGTCCGTCGTCTTTTTGCGCCCGTCGTCTTTATTGCGTTCATCGTCGTTTTTGCGTACGTCGTTTTTTTGCCTACGTCGTTTTTTTTCCTACGTCGTCTTTTTGCGTTCGTCGTCTTTTTGCGTTCTTCGTCTTTTTGCGTTCGTCGTCTTTTTTGCATTCGTCGTCTTTTTGCGTTCGTCGTCTTTTTGCGTTCTTATTCTTTTTGCTTTCGTCGTCTTTTTGCGTCCGTCGTCTTTTTAGCGTTCGTCGTCTTTTTTGCGTTTGTTGTCTGTTTGCGTAAGTCGTCTTTTTTGCATACGTCGTCTTTTTGCGTTCGTCGTCTGTTTGCGTACGTTGTTTTTTTGCGTTCGTCGTCTTTTTGCGTTCGTCGTCTTTTTGCGTTCGTCGTCTTTTTGCGTTCGTCGTCTTTTTGCGTTCGTCGTCTTTTTGCGTTCTTCGTCTTTTTGCGTTCGTCGTCTTTTTTGCGTTCGTCGTCTTTTTGCCTACGTCGTTTTTTTTCCTACGTCGTCTTTTTGCGTTTGTCGTCTTTTTGCGTCCGTTGTCTTTTTGCGTCCGTCGTCTTTTTGCGCCCGTCGTCTTTTTGCGCCCGTCGTCTTTATTGCGTTCATCGTCGTTTTTGCGTACGTCGTTTTTTTGCCTACGTCGTTTTTTTTCCTACGTCGTCTTTTTGCGTTCGTCGTCTTTTTGCGTTCTTCGTCTTTTTGCGTTCGTCGTCTTTTTTGCATTCGTCGTCTTTTTGCGTTCGTCGTCTTTTTGCGTTCTTATTCTTTTTGCTTTGGTCGTCTTTTTGCGTCCGTCGTCTTTTTAGCGTTCGTCGTCTTTTTTGCGTTTGTTGTCTGTTTGCGTAAGTCGTCTTTTTTGCATACGTCGTCTTTTTGCGTTCGTCGTCTGTTTGCGTACGTTGTTTTTTTGCGTTCGTCGTCTTTTTGCGTTCGTCGTCTTTTTGCGTTCGTCGTCTTTTTGCGTTCGTCGTCTTTTTGCGTTCGTCGTCTTTTTGCGTTCTTCGTCTTTTTGCGTCCGTCGTCTTTTTGCGTTCGTCCACTTTTTTGCATACGTCGTCTTTTTTGCATACGTCGTCTTTTTGCGTTCGTCGTCTTTTTGCGTTCGTCTTTTTGCGTTCGTCGTCTTTTTTGCATGCGTCGTCTTTTTTGCGTTCGTCGTCTGTTTGCGTAAGTCGTCTTTTTTGCGTACGTCGTCTTTTTGCGTTCGTCATCTGTTTGCGTACGTTGTCTTTTTGCGTTCGTCGTCTTTTTGCGTACGTCGTCTTTTTGCGTTTTTGTCTTTCTGCGTTCTTCGTCTTTTTGCGTCCATCGTCTTTTTGCGTCCGTCGTCTTTTTGCGTCCGTCGTTTTTTGCGTTTGTCGTCTTTTTTGCGTACGTCGTCTTTTTGCGTTCGTCGTCTTTTTGCGTTCGTCGACTTTTTGCGTCCGTCGTCTTTTTGCATCCGTCGTCTTTTTGCGTTCGTCGTCTGTTTGCGTACGTCGTCTTTTTGCGTTCTTTGTCTTTTTGCGTTCTTCGTCTTTTTGTGTCCGTCGTCTTTTTGCGTTCGTCCTCTTTTTTGCGTACGTCGTCTTTTTGCGTTCGTCGTCTGTTTGTGTACGTCGTCTTTTTTGCGTACGTCGTCTTTTTTGCGTACGTCGTCTTTTTGCGTTCGTCGTCTGTTTGCGTACGTCGTCTTTTTGCGTTCGTCGTCTGTTTGCGTACGTCGTCTTTTTGCGTTCGTCGTCTGTTTGCGTACGTCGTCTTTTTGCGTTCGTCGTCTGTTTGCGTACGTCGTCTTTTTGCGTTCTTTGTCTTTTTGCGTTCTTCGTCTTTTTGCGTTCATCGTCTTTTTGCCTACGTCGTCTTTTTGCATCCATCGTCTTTTTGCATCCGTCGTTTTTTTGCGTTCATCGTCGTTTTTGCGTACGTCGTTTTTTTGCCTACGTCGTTTTTTTGCCTACGTCGTCTTTTTGCGTTCGTCGTCTTTTTGCGTTCTTCGTCTTTTTGCGTTCTTCGTCTTTTTGCGTTCGTCGTCTTTTTGCGTTTGTCGTCTTTTTGCGTTCGTCTTTTTGCGTTCATCGTCTTTTTGCATCCGTCGTCTTTTTGCGTTCTTCGTCTGTTTGCGTTCGTCGTCTTTTTGCGTTCGTCGTCTTTTTGCGTTCGTCGTCTTTTTGCGTTCTTCGTCTTTTTGCGTTCTTCGTCTTTTTGCATTCATCGTCTTTTTGCGTTTGTCGTCTTTTTGCGTTCGTCTTTTTGCGTTCGTCGTCTTTTTTGCATCCGTCGTCTTTTTGCGTACGTCGTCTTTTTTGCGTACGTCGTCTTTTTGCGTTCGTCGTCTTTTTGCGTTCGTCTTTTTGCGTTCGTCGTCTTTTTTGCATGCGTCGTCTTTTTTGCGTTCGTCGTCTGTTTGCGTAAGTCGTCTTTTTTGCGTACGTCGTCTTTTTGCGTACGTCGTCTTTTTGCGTTTTTGTCTTTTTGCGTTCTTCGTCTTTTTGTGTCCATCGTCTTTTTGCGTCCGTCGTCTTTTTGCGTCCGTCGTCTTTTTGCGTTTGTCGTCTTTTTTGCGTACGTCGTCTTTTTGCGTTCGTCGTCTTTTTGCGTTCGTCGTCTTTTTGCGTTTGTCGACTTTTTGCGTTTGTCGACTTTTTGCGTCCGTCGTCTTTTTGCATCCGTCGTCTTTTTGCGTTCGTCGTCTGTTTGCGTACGTCGTCTTTTTGCGTTCTTTGTCTTTTTGCGTTCTTCGTCTTTTTGTGTCCGTCGTCATTTTGCGTTCGTGCTCTTTTTTGCGTACGTCGTCTTTTTGCGTTCGTCGTCTGTTTGTGTACGTCGTCTTTTTTGCGTACGTCTTCTTTTTTGCGTACGTCGTCTTTTTGCGTTCGTCGTCTGTTTGCGTACGTCGTCTTTTTGCGTTCGTCGTCTGTTTGCGTACGTCGTCTTTTTGCGTTCTTTGTCTTTTTGCGTTCTTCGTCTTTTTGCGTTCGTCGTCTTTTTGCCTACGTCGTCTTTTTGCATCCATCGTCTTTTTGCATCCGTCGTTTTTTTGCGTTCGTCGTCGTTTTTTTGCCTACGTCGGTTTTTTGCCTACGTCGGTTTTTTGCCTACTTCGGTTTTTTGCCTACGTCGGTTTTTTGCCTACGTCGTCTTTTTGCGTTCGTCGTCTTTTTGCGTTCTTCGTCTTTTTGCGTTCTTCGTCTTTTTGCGTTCATCGTCTTTTTGCGTTCATCGTCTTTTTGCGTTCGTCTTTTTGCGTTC
Organism: Leucoraja ocellata; assembly: GCA_036785375.1. Taxonomy (NCBI): domain Eukaryota; kingdom Metazoa; phylum Chordata; class Chondrichthyes; order Rajiformes; family Rajidae; genus Leucoraja; species Leucoraja ocellata. The sequence goes on along the minus strand of JAWMAR010000536.1, from coordinate 1,097,029 downwards.
GTCGTCTTTTTGCGTCCGTCGTCTTTTTGCGTTCTTCGTCTGTTTGCGTTTGTCGTCTTTTTGCGTTCGTCGTCTTTTTGCGTCCGTCGTCTTTTTGCCTCCCTCGTTTTTTTGCGTCCGTCGTCTTTTTACGTTCGTCGTCTTTTTGCGTTCGTCGTCTTTTTGCGTCCGTTGTCTTTTTGCGTCCGTCGTCTTTTTGCGTCCGTCGTCTTTTTGCGTTCGTCCTCTTTTTTGTGTACGTCGTCTTTTTTGCGTACGTCGTCTTTTTGCGTTCGTCGTCTTTTTGCGTTCGTCGTCTTTTTGCGTTCGTCGTCTTTTTGCGTTCGTCTTTTTGCGTTCGTCGTCTTTTTTGCATGCATCGTCTTTTTTGCGTTCGTCGTCTGTTTGCGTAAGTCGTCTTTTTTGCGTACGTCGTCTTTTTGCGTTCGTCGTCTGTTTGCGTACGTTGTCTTTTTGCGTACATCGTCTTTTTTGCGTTCGTCGTCTGTTTGCGTAAGTCGTCTTTTTTGCGTACGTCGTCTTTTTGCGTTCGTCGTCTGTTTGCGTACGTTGTCTTTTTGCGTTCGTCGTCTTTTTGTGTACGTCGTCTTTTTTGCGTACGTCGTCTTTTTTGCGTACGTCGTCTTTTTGTGTTCGTCGTCTGTTTGCGTACGTCGTCTTTTTGCGTTCGTCGTCTGTTTGCGTACGTCGTCTTTTTGCGTTCTTTGTCTTTTTGCGTTCTTCGTCTTTTTGCGTTCGTCGTCTTTTTGCCTACGTCGTCTTTTTGCATCCATCGTCTTTTTGCATCCGTCGTTTTTTTGCGTTCATCGTCGTTTTTGCGTACGTCGTTTTTTTGCCTACGTCGTTTTTTGCCTACGTCGTCTTTTTGCGTTCGTCGTCTTTTTGCGTTCTTCGTCTTTTTGCGTTCTTCGTCTTTTTGCGTTCATCGTCTTTTTGCGTTTGTCGTCTTTTTGCGTTCGTCTTTTTGCGTTCGTCGTCTTTTTGCATCCGTCGTCTTTTTGCGTTCTTCGTCTGTTTGCGTTTGTCGTCTTTTTGCGTTCGTCGTCTTTTTGCGTTCGTCGTCTTTTTGCGTTCTTCGTCTTTTTGCGTTCTTCGTCTTTTTGCATTCATCGTCTTTTTGCGTTTGTCGTCTTTTTGCGTTCGTCTTTTTGCGTTCGTCGTCTTTTTTGCATCCGTCGTCTTTTTGCGTACGTCGTCTTTTTTGCGTACGTCGTCTTTTTGCGTTCGTCGTCTTTTTGCGTTCGTCTTTTTGCGTTCGTCGTCTTTTTTGCATGCGTCGTCTTTTTTGCGTTCGTCGTCTGTTTGCGTAAGTCGTCTTTTTTGCGTACGTCGTCTTTTTGCGTACGTCGTCTTTTTGCGTTTTTGTCTTTTTGCGTTCTTCGTCTTTTTGCGTCCATCGTCTTTTTGCGTCCGTCGTCTTTTTGCGTCCGTCGTCTTTTTGCGTTTGTCGTCTTTTTTGCGTACGTCGTCTTTTTGCGTTCGTCGTCTTTTTGCGTTTGTCGACTTTTTGCGTCCGTCGTCTTTTTGCATCCGTCGTCTTTTTGCGTTCGTCGTCTGTTTGCGTACGTCGTCTTTTTGCGTTCTTTGTCTTTTTGCGTTCTTCGTCTTTTTGTGTCCGTCGTCTTTTTGCGTTCGTCCTCTTTTTTGCGTACGTCGTCTTTTTGCGTTCGTCGTCTGTTTGTGTACGTCGTCTTTTTTGCGTACGTCTTCTTTTTTGCGTACGTCGTCTTTTTGCGTTCGTCGTCTGTTTGCGTACGTCGTCTTTTTGCGTTCGTCGTCTGTTTGCGTACGTCATCTTTTTGCGTTCTTTGTCTTTTTGCGTTCTTCGTCTTTTTGCGTTCGTCGTCTTTTTTGCGTACGTCGTCTTTTTTGCGTACGTCGTCTTTTTGTGTTCGTCGTCTGTTTGCGTACGTCGTCTTTTTGCGTTCGTCGTCTGTTTGCGTACGTCGTCTTTTTGCGTTCTTTGTCTTTTTGCGTTCTTCGTCTTTTTGCGTTCGTCGTCTTTTTGCCTACGTCGTCTTTTTGCATCCATCGTCTTTTTGCATCCGTCGTTTTTTTGCGTTCATCGTCGTTTTTGCGTACGTCGTTTTTTTGCCTACGTCGTTTTTTTGCCTACGTCGTCTTTTTGCGTTCGTCGTCTTTTTGCGTTCTTCGTCTTTTTGCGTTCTTCGTCTTTTTGCGTTCATCGTCTTTTTGCGTTTGTCGTCTTTTTGCGTTCGTCTTTTTGCGTTCGTCGTCTTTTTGCATCCGTCGTCTTTTTGCGTTCTTCGTCTGTTTGCGTTTGTCGTCTTTTTGCGTTCGTCGTCTTTTTGCGTTCGTCGTCTTTTTGCGTTCTTCGTCTTTTTGCGTTCTTCGTCTTTTTGCATTCATCGTCTTTTTGCGTTTGTCGTCTTTTTGCGTTCGTCTTTTTGCGTTCGTCGTCTTTTTTGCATCCGTCGTCTTTTTGCGTACGTCGTCTTTTTTGCGTACGTCGTCTTTTTGCGTTCGTCGTCTTTTTGCGTTCGTCTTTTTGCGTTCGTCGTCTTTTTTGCATGCGTCGTCTTTTTTGCGTTCGTCGTCTGTTTGCGTAAGTCGTCTTTTTTGCGTACGTCGTCTTTTTGCGTACGTCGTCTTTTTGCGTTTTTGTCTTTTTGCGTTCTTCGTCTTTTTGCGTCCATCGTCTTTTTGCGTCCGTCGTCTTTTTGCGTCCGTCGTCTTTTTGCGTTTGTCGTCTTTTTTGCGTACGTCGTCTTTTTGCGTTCGTCGTCTTTTTGCGTTTGTCGACTTTTTGCGTCCGTCGTCTTTTTGCATCCGTCGTCTTTTTGCGTTCGTCGTCTGTTTGCGTACGTCGTCTTTTTGCGTTCTTTGTCTTTTTGCGTTCTTCGTCTTTTTGTGTCCGTCGTCTTTTTGCGTTCGTCCTCTTTTTTGCGTACGTCGTCTTTTTGCGTTCGTCGTCTGTTTGTGTACGTCGTCTTTTTTGCGTACGTCTTCTTTTTTGCGTACGTCGTCTTTTTGCGTTCGTCGTCTGTTTGCGTACGTCGTCTTTTTGCGTTCGTCGTCTGTTTGCGTACGTCATCTTTTTGCGTTCTTTGTCTTTTTGCGTTCTTCGTCTTTTTGCGTTCGTCGTCTTTTTGCCTACGTCGTCTTTTTGCATCCATCGTCTTTTTGCATCCGTCGTTTTTTTGCGTTCGTCGTCGTTTTTGCGTACGTCGTTTTTTTGCCTACGTCGGTTTTTTTGCCTACGTCGGTTTTTTGCCTACGTCGGTTTTTTGCCTACGTCGTCTTTTTGCGTTCGTCGTCTTTTTGCGTTCTTCGTCTTTTTGCGTTCTTCGTCTTTTTGCGTTCATCGTCTTTTTGCGTTTGTCGTCTTTTTGCGTTCGTCTTTTTGCGTTCGTCGTCTTTTTGCATCCGTCGTCTTTTTGCGTTCTTCGTCTGTTTGCGTTTGTCGTCTTTTTGCGTTCGTCGTCTTTTTGCGTCCGTCGTCTTTTTGCCTCCCTCGTTTTTTTGCGTCCGTCGTCTTTTTACGTTCGTCGTCTTTTTGCGTTCGTCGTCTTTTTTTCCGTCCGTTGTCTTTTTGCGTCCGTCGTCTTTTTGCGTCCGTCGTCTTTTTGCGTTCGTCCTCTTTTTTGTGTACGTCGTCTTTTTTGCGTACGTCGTCTTTTTGCGTTCGTCGTCTTTTTGCGTTCGTCGTCTTTTTGCGTTCGTCTTTTTGCGTTCGTCGTCTTTTTTGCATGCATCGTCTTTTTTGCGTTCGTCGTCTGTTTGCGTAAGTCGTCTTTTTTGCGTACGTCGTCTTTTTGCGTTCGTCGTCTGTTTGCGTACGTTGTCTTTTTGCGTTCGTCGTCTTTTTGCGTACGTCGTCTTTTTGCGTACGTCGTCTTTTTGCGTTCGTCGTCTGTTTGCGTACGTCGTCTTTTTTGCGTACGTCGTCTTTTTTGCGTACGTCGTCTTTTTGCGTTCGTCGTCTGTTTGTGTACGTCGTCTTTTTTGCGTACGTCTTCTTTTTTGCGTACGTCGTCTTTTTGCGTTCGTCGTCTGTTTGCGTACGTCGTCTTTTTGCGTTCGTCGTCTGTTTGCGTACGTCGTCTTTTTGCGTTCTTTGTCTTTTTGCGTTCTTCGTCTTTTTGCGTTCGTCGTCTTTTTGCCTACGTCGTCTTTTTGCATCCATCGTCTTTTTGCATCCGTCGTTTTTTTGCGTTCGTCGTCGTTTTTGCGTACGTCGTTTTTTTGCCTACGTCGTTTTTTTGCCTACGTCGGTTTTTTGCCTACGTCGGTTTTTTGCCTACGTCGTCTTTTTGCGTTCGTCGTCTTTTTGCGTTCTTCGTCTTTTTGCGTTCTTCGTCTTTTTGCGTTCATCGTCTTTTTGCGTTTGTCGTCTTTTTGCGTTCGTCTTTTTGCGTTCGTCGTCTTTTTGCATCCGTCGTCTTTTTGCGTTCTTCGTCTGTTTGCGTTTGTCGTCTTTTTGCGTTCGTCGTCTTTTTGCGTCCGTCGTCTTTTTGCCTCCCTCGTTTTTTTGCGTCCGTCGTCTTTTTACGTTCGTCGTCTTTTTGCGTTCGTCGTCTTTTTGCGTCCGTTGTCTTTTTGCGTCCGTTGTCTTTTTGCGTCCGTCGTCTTTTTGCGTCCGTCGTCTTTTTGCGTTCGTCCTCTTTTTTGTGTACGTCGTCTTTTTTGCGTACGTCGTCTTTTTGCGTTCGTCGTCTTTTTGCGTTCGTCTTTTTGCGTTCGTCGTCTTTTTTGCATGCGTCGTCTTTTTGCGTTCGTCGTCTGTTTGCGTACGTCGTCTTTTTGCGTTCTTTGTCTTTTTGCGTTCTTCGTCTTTTTGGGTTCGTCGTCTTTTTGCCTACGTTGTCTTTTTGCGTCCATCGTTTTTTTGCCTACGTCGTCTTTTTGCGTTCGTCGTCTTTTTGCGTTCTTCGTCTTTTTGCGATCTTCGTCTTTTTGCGTTCATCGTCTTTTTGCGTTCGTGGTCTTTTTGCGTTCGTCTTTTTGCGTTCGTCGTCTTTTTGCATCCGTCGTCTTTTTGCGTTCTTCGTCTTTTTGCATTTGTCGTCTTTTTGCGTTCGTCGTCTTTTTGCGTCCGTCGTCTTTTTGCCTCCCTCGTCTTTTTGCGTCCGTCGTCTTTTTGCGTTCATCGTCTATTTTGCATTCGTCGTCTTTTTGCGTTCGTCGTCTTTTTGCGTTCTTATTCTTTTTGCGTTCGTCGTCTTTTTGCGTCCGTTGTCTTTTTGCGTCCGTCGTCTTTTTGCGTCCGTCGTCTTTTTAGCGTTCGTCGTCTTTTTTGCATTCGTTGTCTGTTTGCGTAAGTCGTCTTTTTTGCATACGTCGTCTTTTTGCGTTCGTCGTCTTTTTGCGTTCTTCGTCTTTTTGCGTTCTTCGTCTTTTTGCGTTCATCGTCTTTTTGCGTTTGTCGTCTTTTTGCGTTCGTCTTTTTGCGTTCGTCGTCTTTTTGCATTCGTCGTCTTTTTGCGTTCTTCGTCTGTTTGCGTTTGTCGTCTTTTTGCGTTCGTCGTCTTTTTGCGTTCGTCGTCTTTTTGCGTTCTTCGTCTTTTTGCGTTCTTCGTCTTTTTGCGTTCATCGTCTTTTTGCGTTCGTCGTCTTTTTGCGTTCGTCTTTTTGCGTTCGTCGTCTTTTTGCATCCGTCGTCTTTTTGCGTTCTTCGTCTGTTTGCGTTTGTCGTCTTTTTGCGTTCGTCGTATTTTTGCGTCCGTCGTCTTTTTGCCTCCCTCGTTTTTTTGCGTCCGTCGTCTTTTTACGTTCGTCGTCTTTTTGCGTTCGTCGTCTTTTTGCGTCCGTTGTCTTTTTGCGTTCTTCGTCTTTTTGCGTCCGTCGTCTTTTTGCGTTCGTCCACTTTTTTGCATACGTCGTCTTTTTTGCGTACGTCGTCTTTTTCCGTTCGTCGTCTTTTTGCGTTCGTCTTTTTGCGTTCGTCGTCTTTTTTGCATGCGTCGTCTTTTTTGCGTTCGTCGTCTGTTTGCGTAAGTCGTCTTTTTTGCGTACGTCGTCTTTTTGCGTTCGTCGTCTGTTTGCGTACGTTGTCTTTTTGCGTTCGTCGTCTTTTTGCGTACGTCGTCTTTTTGCGTTTTTGTCTTTTTGCGTTCTTCGTCTTTTTGCGTCCATCGTCTTTTTGCGTCCATCGTCTTTTTGCGTCCGTCGTCTTTTTGCGTCCATCGTCTTTTTGCGTTCGTCGTCTTTTTGTGTTTGTCGACTTTTTGCGTCCGTCGTCTTTTTGCATCCGTCGTCTTTTTGCGTTCGTCGTCTGTTTGCGTACGTCGTCTTTTTGCGTTCGTCGTCTGTTTGCGTACGTCGTCTTTTTGCGTTCTTTGTCTTTTTGCGTTCTTCGTCTTTTTGCGTTCGTCGTCTTTTTGCCTACGTCGTCTTTTTGCCTACGTCGTCTTTTTGCATCCATCGTCTTTTTGCATCCGTCGTTTTTTTGCGTTCGTCGTCGTTTTTGCGTACGTCGTTTTTTTGCCTACGTCGGTTTTTTGCCTACGTCGGTTTTTTGCCTACGTCGTCTTTTTGCGTTCGTCGTCTTTTTGCGTTCTTCGACTTTTTGCGTTCTTCGTCTTTTTGCGTTCATCGTCTTTTTGCGTTTGTCGTCTTTTTGCGTTCGTCTTTTTGCGTTCGTCGTCTTTTTGCATCCGTCGTCTTTTTGCGTTCTTCGTCTGTTTGCGTTTGTCGTCTTTTTGCGTTCGTCGCCTTTTTGCGTCCGTCGTCTTTTTGCCTCCCTCGTTTTTTTGCGTCCGTCGTCTTTTTACGTTCGTCGTCTTTTTGCGTTCGTCGTCTTTTTGCGTCCGTTGTCTTTTTGCGTCCGTCGTCTTTTTGCGTCCGTCGTCTTTTTGCGTTCGTCCTCTTTTTTGTGTACGTCGTCTTTTTTGCGTACGTCGTCTTTTTGCGTTCGTCGTCTTTTTGCGTTCGTCTTTTTGCGTTTGTCGTCTTTTTTGCATGCGTCGTCTTTTTTGCGTTCGTCGTCTGTTTGCGTAAGTCGTCTTTTTTGCGTACGTCGTCTTTTTGCGTTCGTCGTCTGTTTGCGTACGTTGTCTTTTTGCGTTCGTCGTCTTTTTGCGTTCGTCGTCTGTTTGCGTACGTCGTCTTTTTTGTGTACGTCGTCTTTTTTGCGTACGTCGTTTTTTTGCGTACGTCGTCTTTTTGCGTTCGTCGTCTGTTTGCGTACGTCGTCTTTTTGCGTTCTTTGTCTTTTTGCGTTCTTCGTCTTTTTGGGTTCGTCGTCTTTTTGCCTACGTTGTCTTTTTGCGTCCATCGTTTTTTTGCCTACGTCGTCTTTTTGCGTTCGTCGTCTTTTTGCGTTCTTCGTCTTTTTGCGATCTTCGTCTTTTTGCGTTCATCGTCTTTTTGCGTTCGTGGTCTTTTTGCGTTCGTCTTTTTGCGTTCGTCGTCTTTTTGCATCCGTCGTCTTTTTGCGTTCTTCGTCTTTTTGCATTTGTCGTCTTTTTGCGTTCGTCGTCTTTTTGCGTCCGTCGTCTTTTATGCCTCCCTCGTCTTTTTGCGTCCGTCGTCTTTTTGCCTCCCTCGTCTTTTTGCGTCCGTCGTCTTTTTGCGTTCATCGTCTTTTTTGCATTCGTCGTCTTTTTGCGTTCGTCGTCTTTTTGCGTTCTTATTCTTTTTGCGTTCTTATTCTTTTTGCGTTCGTCGTCTTTTTGCGTCCGTTGTCTTTTTGCGTCCGTCGTCTTTTTGCGTCCGTCGTCTTTTTAGCGTTCGTCGTCTTTTTTGCATTCGTTGTCTGTTTGCGTAAGTCGTCTTTTTTGCATACGTCATCTTTTTGCGTTCGTCATCTGTTTGCGTACGTTGTCTTTTTGCGTTCGTCGTCTTTTTGCGTTCGTCGTCTTTTTGCGTTCTATGTCTTTTTGCGTTCTATGTCTTTTTGCGTTCTTCTTCTTTTTGCGTCCGTCGTCTTTTTGCGTTCGTCCACTTTTTTGCATACGTCGTCTTTTTTGCGTACGTCGTCTTTTTGCGTTCGTCGTCTTTTTGCGTTCGTCTTTTTGCGTTCGTCGTCTTTTTGCATGCGTCGTCTGTTTGCGTACGTTGTCTTTTTGCGTACGTCGTTTTTTTGCGTACGTCGTCTTTTTGCGTTCGTCGTCTGTTTGCGTACGTCGTCTTTTTGCGTTCTTTGTCTTTTTGCGTAAGTCGTCTTTTTTGTATGCGTCGTCTTTTTTGCGTTCGTCGTCTGTTTGCGTAAGTCGTCTTTTTTGCGTTCGTCGTCTTTTTGCGTTCGTCGTCTGTTTGCGTACGTTGTCTTTTTGCGTTCGTCGTCTTTTTGCGTTCGTCGTCTGTTTGCGTACGTCGTCTTTTTTGCGTACGTCGTCTTTTTTGCGTACGTCGTTTTTTTGCGTACGTCGTCTTTTTGCGTTCGTCGTCTGTTTGCGTACGTCGTCTTTTTGCGTTCTTTGTCTTTTTGCGTTCTTCGTCTTTTTGGGTTCGTCGTCTTTTTGCCTACGTTGTCTTTTTGCGTCCATCGTTTTTTTGCCTACGTCGTCTTTTTGCGTTCGTCGTCTTTTTGCGTTCTTCGTCTTTTTGCGATCTTCGTCTTTTTGCGTTCATCGTCTTTTTGCGTTCGTGGTCTTTTTGCGTTCGTCTTTTTGCGTTCGTCGTCTTTTTGCATCCGTCGTCTTTTTGCGTTCTTCGTCTTTTTGCATTTGTCGTCTTTTTGCGTTCGTCGTCTTTTTGCGTCCGTCGTCTTTTTGCCTCCCTCGTCTTTTTGCGTCCGTCGTCTTTTTGCGTTCATCGTCTTTTTTGCATTCGTCGTCTTTTTGCGTTCGTCGTCTTTTTGCGTTCTTATTCTTTTTGCGTTCGTCGTCTTTTTGCGTCCGTTGTCTTTTTGCGTCCGTCGTCTTTTTGCGTCCGTCGTCTTTTTAGCGTTCGTCGTCTTTTTTGCATTCGTTGTCTGTTTGCGTAAGTCGTCTTTTTTGCATACGTCGTCTTTTTGCGTTCGTCATCTGTTTGCGTACGTTGTCTTTTTGCGTTCGTCGTCTTTTTGCGTTCGTCGTCTTTTTGCGTTCTATGTTTTTTTGCGTGCTATGTCTTTTTGCGTTCTTCTTCTTTTTGCGTCCGTCGTCTTTTTGCGTTCGTCCACTTTTTTGCATACGTCGTCTTTTTTGCGTACGTCGTCTTTTTGCGTTCGTCGTCTTTTTGCGTTCGTCTTTTTGCGTTTGTCGTCTTTTTGCATGCGTCGTCTTTTTTGCGTTCGTCGTCTGTTTGCGTAAGTCGTCTTTTTTGCGTACGTCGTCTTTTTGCGTTCGTCGTCTTTTTGCATGCGTCGTCTTTTTTGCGTTCGTCGTCTGTTTGCGTAAGTCGTCTTTTTTGCGTACGTCGTCTTTTTGCGTTCGTCGTCTGTTTGCGTACGTTGTCTTTTTGCGTACGTCGTTTTTTTGCGTACGTCGTCTTTTTGCGTTCGTCGTCTGTTTGCGTACGTCGTCTTTTTGCGTTCTTTGTCTTTTTGCGTAAGTCGTCTTTTTTGCATACGTCGTCTTTTTGCGTTCGTCATCTGTTTGCGTACGTTGTCTTTTTGCGTTCGTCGTCTTTTTGCGTTCGTCGTCTTTTTGCGTTCGTCGTCTTTTTGCGTTCTATGTCTTTTTGCGTTCTATGTCTTTTTGCGTTCTTCTTCTTTTTGCGTCCGTCGTCTTTTTGCGTTCGTCCACTTTTTTGCATACGTCGTCTTTTTTGCGTACGTCGTCTTTTTGCGTTCGTCGTCTTTTTGCGTTCGTCTTTTTGCGTTCGTCGTCTTTTTGCATGCGTCGTCTTTTTTGCGTTCGTCGTCTTTTTGCGTAAGTCGTCTTTTTTGCGTAAGTCGTCTTTTTTGCGTACGTCGTCTTTTTGCGTTCGTCGTCTGTTTGCGTACGTCGTCTTTTTGCGTTCGTCGTCTTTTTGCGTACGTCGTCTTTTTGCGTTTTTGTCTTTTTGCGTTCTTCGTCTTTTTGCGTCCATCGTCTTTTTGCGTCCGTCGTCTTTTTGCGTCCGTCGTCTTTTTGCGTTTGTCGTCTTTTTTGCGTACGTCGTCTTTTTGCGTTCGTCGTCTTTTTGCGTTCGTCGACTTTTTGCGTCCGTCGTCTTTTTGCGTCCGTCGTCTTTTTGCGTCCGTCGTCTTTTTGCCTCCCTCGTTTTTTTGCGTCCGTCGTCTTTTTACATTCGTCATCTTTTTGCGTTCGTCGTCTTTTTGCGTCCGTTGACTTTTTGCGTCCGTTGACTTTTTGCGTCCGTCGTCTTTTTGCGTCCGTCGTCTTTTTGCGTCCGTCGTCTTTTTGCATTTGTCGTCTTTTTGCGTTCGTCGTCTTTTTGCGTCCGTCGTCTTTTTGCCTCCCTCGTCTTTTTGCGTCCGTCGTCTTTTTGCGTTCATCGTCTTTTTTGCATTCGTCGTCTTTTTGCGTTCGTCGTCTTTTTGCGTTCTTATTCTTTTTGCGTTCGTCGTCTTTTTGCGTCCGTTGTCTTTTTGCGTCTGTCGTCTTTTTGCGTCCGTCGTCTTTTTAGCGTTCGTCGTCTTTTTTGCGTTCGTCGTCTGTTTGCGTACGTTGTCTTTTTGCGTTTTTGTCTTTTTGCGTTCTTCGTCTTTTTGCGTCCATCGTCTTTTTGCGTCCGTCGTCTTTTTGCGTCCGTCGTCTTTTTACGTTTGTCGTCTTTTTTGCGTACGTCGTCTTTTTGCGTTCGTCGTCTTTTTGCGTCCGTCGACTTTTTGCGTCCGTCGTCTTTTTGCATCCGTCGTCTTTTTGCGTTCGTCGTCTGTTTGCGTACGTCGTCTTTTTGCGTTCTTTGTCTTTTTGCGTTCTTCGTCTTTTTGTGTCCGTCGTCTTTTTGCGTTCGTCCTCTTTTTGCGTCCATCATCTTTTTGCGTTTGTCGTCTTTTTTGCTTACGTCGTCTTTTTGCGTTCGTCGTCTTTTTGCGTTCGTCGACTTTTTGCGTCCGTCGTCTTTTTGCATCCGTCGTCTTTTTGCGTTCGTCGTCTGTTTGCGTACGTCGTCTTTTTGCGTTCTTTGTCTTTTTGCGTTCTTCGTCTTTTTGTGTCCGTCGTCTTTTTGCGTTCGTCCTCTTTTTTGCGTACGTCGTCTTTTTGCGTTCGTCGTCTGTTTGCGTACGTCGTCTTTTTTGCGTACGTCGTCTTTTTTGCGTACGTCGTCTTTTTGCGTTCGTCATCTGTTTGCGTACGTCGTCTTTTTGCATTCGTCGTCTGTTTGCGTACGTCGTCTTTTTGCGTTCTTTGTCTTTTTGCGTTCTTCGTCTTTTTGCGTTCTTCGTCTTTTTGCGTTCTTCGTCTTTTTGCGTTCATCGTCTTTTTGCGTTTGTCGTCTTTTTGCGTTCGTCTTTTTGCGTTCGTCGTCTTTTTGCATCCGTCGTCTTTTTGCGTTCTTCGTCTGTTTGCGTTTGTCGTCTTTTTGCGTTCGTCGTCTTTTTGCGTCCGTCGTCTTTTTGCCTCCCTCGTTTTTTTGCGTCCGGCGTCTTTTTACGTTCGTCGTCTTTTTGCGTTCGTCGTCTTTTTGCGTCCGTTGTCTTTTTGCGTCCGTCGTCTTTTTGCGTCCGTCGTCTTTTTTGCGTTCGTCGTCTTTTTTGCGTTCGTTGTCTGTTTGCGTAAGTCGTCTTTTTTGCGTACGTCGTCTTTTTGCGTTCGTCGTCTGTTTGCGTACGTTGTCTTTTTGCGTTCGTCGTCTTTTTGCGTTCTATGTCTTTTTGCGTTCTTCGTCTTTTTGCGTCCGTCGTCTTTTTGCGTTCGTCCTCTTTTTTGCGTACGTCGTCTTTTTTGCGTACGTCGTCTTTTTGCGTTCGTCGTCTTTTTGCATTCGTCTTGTTGCGTTCGTCGACTTTTTGCGTCCGTCGTCTTTTTGCATCCGTCGTCTTTTTGCGTTCGTCGTCTGTTTGCGTACGTCGTCTTTTTGCGTTCTTTGTCTTTTTGTGTTCTTCGTCTTTTTGTGTCCGTCGTCTTTTTGCATTCGTCCTCTTTTTTGCGTACGTCGTCTGTTTGCGTACGTCGTCTTTTTTGCGTACGTCGTTTTTTTGCGTACGTCGTCTTTTTGCGTTCGTCGTCTTTTTGCGTTCGTCGTCTTTTTGCGTTCTTCGTCTTTTTGCGTTCGTCATCTTTTTGCGTCCGTTGTCTTTTTGCGTCCGTCGTCTTTTTGCGTCCGTCGTCTTTTTTGCGTTCGTCGTCTTTTTTGCGTTCGTTGTCTGTTTGCGTAAGTCGTCTTTTTTGCGTACGTCGTCTTTTTTGCGTATGTCGTTTTTTTGCGTACGTCGTCTTTTTGCGTTCGTCGTCTTTTTGCGTTCGTCGTCTTTTTGCGTTCTTCGTCTTTTTGCGTTCGTCATCTTTTTGCGTCCGTTGTCTTTTTGCGTCCGTCGTCTTTTTGCGTCCGTCGTCTTTTTTGCGTTCGTCGTCTTTTTTACGTTCGTTGTCTGTTTGCGTAAGTCGTCTTTTTTGCGTACGTCGTCTTTTTGCGTTCGTCGTCTGTTTGCGTACGTCGTCTTTTTGCGTTCTTTGTCTTTTTGCGTTCTTCGTCTTTTTGTGTCCGTCGTCTTGTTGCGTTCGTCATCTTTTTTGCGTACGTCGTCTTTTTTCGTTCGTCGTCTGTTTGCGTACGTCGTCTTTTTTGCGTACGTCGTCTTTTTTGCGTACGTCGTCTTTTTGCGTTCGTCGTCTGTTTGCGTGCGTCGTCTTTTTGCGTTCTTTGTCTTTTTGCGTTCTTCGTCTTTTTGCGTTCGTCGTCTTTTTGCCTACGTCGTCTTTTTGCGTCCATCGTCTTTTTGCATCCGTCGTTTTTTTGCGTTCGTCGTCGTTTTTGCGTATGTCGTTTTTGCGTATGTCGTTTTTTTGCCTACGTCGTTTTTTTGCCTACGTCGTCTTTTTGCGTTCGTCGTCTTTTTGCGTTCTTCGTCTTTTTTGCGTTCGTCGTCTGTTTGCGTAAGTCGTCTTTTTTGCGTAAGTCGTCTTTTTTGCGTACGTCATCTTTTTGCGTTCGTCGTCTGTTTGCGTACGTCGTCTTTTTGCGTACGTCGTCTTTTTGCGTACGTCGTCTTTTTGCGTTCGTCGTCTGTTTGCGTACGTCGTCTTTTTTGCATACGTCGTCTTTTTTGCGTACGTCGTTTTTTTCCTTACGTCGTCTTTTTGCGTTCGTCGTCTGTTTGCGTACGTCGTCTTTTTGCGTTCGTCGTCTGTTTGCATACGTCGTCTTTTTGCGTTCTTTGTCTTTTTGCGTTCTTCGTCTTTTTGCGTTCGTCGTCTTTTTGCCTACGTCGTCTTTTTGCATCCATCGTCTTTTTGCATCCGTCGTTTTTTTTGCGTTCGTCGTCGTTTTTGCGTACGTCGTTTTTTTGCCTACGTCGTCTTTTTGCGTTCTTTGTCTTTTTGCGTTCTTCGTCTTTTTGTGTCCGTCGTCTTTTTGCGTTCGTCCTCTTTTTTGCGTACGTCGTCTTTTTGCGTTCGTCGTCTGTTTGCGTACGTCGTCTTTTTGCGTTTCTTTGTCTTTTTGCGTTCTTCGTCTTTTTGTGTCCGTCGTCTTTTTGCGTTCGTCATCTTTTTTGCGTACGTCGTCTTTTTGCGTTCGTCGTCTGTTTGCGTACGTCGTCTTTTTGCGTTCGTCGTCTGTTTGCGTACGTCGTCGTTTTGCGTTCTTTGTCTTTTTGCGTTCTTCGTCTTTTTGCGTTCGTCGTCTTTTTGCCTACGTCGTCTTTTTGCGTCCATCGTCTTTTTGCATCCGTCGTTTTTTTGCGTTCGTCGTCGTTTTTGCGTACGTCGTTTTTTTGCCTACGTCGTTTTTTGCCTACGTCGTCTTTTTGCGTTCGTCGTCTTTTTGCGTTCTTCGTCTTTTTTGCGTTCGTCGTCTGTTTGCGTAAGTCGTCTTTTTTGCGTACGTCATCTTTTTGCGTTCTTCGTCTGTTTGCGTACTTTGTCTTTTTGCGTTCGTCGTCTTTTTGCGTACGTCGTCTTTTTGCGTACGTCGTCTTTTTGCATTCGTCGTCTGTTTGCGTACGTCGTCTTTTTTGCGTACGTCGTCTTTTTTGCGTACGTCGTTTTTTTCCTTACGTCGTCTTTTTGCGTTCGTCGTCTGTTTGCGTACGTCGTCTTTTTGCGTTCGTCGTCTTTTTGCGTTCTATGTCTTTTTGCGTTCTTCGTCTTTTTGCGTCCGTCGTCTTTTTGCGTTTGTCCTCTTTTTTGCGTACGTCGTCTTTTTTGCGTACGTCGTCTTTTTGCGTTCGTCGTCTTTTTGCGTTCGTCTTTTTGCGTTCGTCGACTTTTTGCGTCCGTCGTCTTTTTGCGTTCTTTGTCTTTTTGCGTTCTTCGTCTTTTTGTGTCCGTCGTCTTTTTGCATTCGTCCTCTTTTTTGCGTACGTCGTCTGTTTGCGTACGTCGTCTTTTTTGCGTACGTCGTTTTTTTGCGTACGTCGTCTTTTTGCGTTCGTCGTCTTTTTGCGTTTGTCGTCTTTTTTGCATTTGTCGTCTTTTTGCGTTTGTCGTCTTTTTGCGTTCTTCGTCTTTTTGCGTTCGTCATCTTTTTGCGTCCGTTGTCTTTTTGCGTCCGTCGTCTTTTTGCGTCCGTCGTCTTTTTTGCGTTCGTCGTCTTTTTTGCGTTCGTTGTCTGTTTGCGTAAGTCGTCTTTTTTGCGTACGTCGTCTTTTTGCGTCCGTCGTCTGTTTGCGTACGTCGTCTTTTTGCGTTCTTTGTCTTTTTGCGTTCTTCGTCTTTTTGTGTCCGTCGTCTTTTTGCGTTCGTCATCTTTTTTGCGTACGTCGTCTTTTTGCGTTCGTCGTCTGTTTGCGTACGTCGTCTTTTTTGCGTACGTCGTCTTTTTTGCGTACGTCGTCTTTTTGCGTTCGCCGTCTGTTTGCGTACGTCGTCTTTTTGCGTTCTTTGTCTTTTTGCGTTCTTCGTCTTTTTGCGTTCGTCGTCTTTTTGCGTTCTTCGTCTTTTTGTGTCCGTCATCTTTTTGCGTTCGTCATCTTTTTTGCGTACGTCGTCTTTTTGCGTTCGTCGTCTGTTTGCGTACGTCGTCTTTTTGCGTTCGTCGTCTGTTTGCGTACGTCGTCGTTTTGCGTTCTTTGTCTTTTTGCGTTCTTCGTCTTTTTGCGTTCGTCGTCTTTTTGCCTACGTCGTCTTTTTGCGTCCATCGTCTTTTTGCATCCGTCGTTTTTTTGCGTTCGTCGTCGTTTTTGCGTACGTCGTTTTTTTGCCTACGTCGTTTTTTTGCCTACGTCGTCTTTTTGCGTTCGTCGTCTTTTTGCGTTCTTCGTCTTTTTTGCGTTCGTCGTCTGTTTGCGTAAGTCGTCTTTTTTGCGTACGTCATCTTTTTGCGTTCTTCGTCTGTTTGCGTACTTTGTCTTTTTGCGTTCGTCGTCTTTTTGCGTACGTCGTCTTTTTGCGTACGTCGTCTTTTTGCATTCGTCGTCTGTTTGCGTACGTCGTCTTTTTTGCGTACGTCGTCTTTTTTGCGTACGTCGTTTTTTTCCTTACGTCGTCTTTTTGCGTTCGTCGCCTGTTTGCGTACGTCGTCTTTTTGCGTTCGTCGTCTTTTTGCGTTCTATGTCTTTTTGCGTTCTTCGTCTTTTTGCGTCCGTCGTCTTTTTGCGTTCGTCCTCTTTTTTGCGTACGTCGTCTTTTTTGCGTACGTCGTCTTTTTGCGTTCGTCGTCTTTTTGCGTTCGTCTTTTTGCTTTCGTCGACTTTTTGCGTCCGTCGTCTTTTTGCGTTCTTTGTCTTTTTGCGTTCTTCGTCTTTTTGTGTCCGTCGTCTTTTTGCATTCGTCCTCTTTTTTGCGTACGTCGTCTTTTTTGCGTTCGTCGTCTGTTTGCGTACGTCGTCTTTTTGCGTTCGTCGTCTGTTTGCGTACGTCGTCGTTTTGCGTTCTTTGTCTTTTTGCGTTCTTCGTCTTTTTGCGTTCGTCGTCTTTTTGCCTACGTCGTCTTTTTGCGTCCATCGTCTTTTTGCATCCGTCGTTTTTTTGCGTTCGTCGTCGTTTTTGCGTACGTCGTTTTTTTGCCTACGTCGTTTTTTTGCCTACGTCGTCTTTTTGCGTTCGTCGTCTTTTTGCGTTCTTCGTCTTTTTTGCGTTCGTCGTCTGTTTGCGTAAGTCGTCTTTTTTGCGTACGTCATCTTTTTGCGTTCTTCGTCTGTTTGCGTACTTTGTCTTTTTGCGTTCGTCGTCTTTTTGCGTACGTCGTCTTTTTGCGTACGTCGTCTTTTTGCATTCGTCGTCTGTTTGCGTACGTCGTCTTTTTTGCGTACGTCGTCTTTTTTGCGTACGTCGTTTTTTTCCTTACGTCGTCTTTTTGCGTTCGTCGCCTGTTTGCGTACGTCGTCTTTTTGCGTTCGTCGTCTTTTTGCGTTCTATGTCTTTTTGCGTTCTTCGTCTTTTTGCGTCCGTCGTCTTTTTGCGTTCGTCCTCTTTTTTGCGTACGTCGTCTTTTTTGCGTACGTCGTCTTTTTGCGTTCGTCGTCTTTTTGCGTTCGTCTTTTTGCTTTCGTCGACTTTTTGCGTCCGTCGTCTTTTTGCGTTCTTTGTCTTTTTGCGTTCTTCGTCTTTTTGTGTCCGTCGTCTTTTTGCATTCGTCCTCTTTTTTGCGTACGTCGTCTGTTTGCGTACGTCGTCTTTTTTGCGTACGTCGTTTTTTTGCGTACGTCGTCTTTTTGCGTTCGTCGTCTTTTTGCGTTTGTCGTCTTTTTTGCATTTGTCGTCTTTTTGCGTTTGTCGTCTTTTTGCGTTCTTCGTCTTTTTGCGTTCGTCATCTTTTTGCGTCCGTTGTCTTTTTGCGTCGTCGTCTTTTTGCGTCCGTCGTCTTTTTTGCGTTTGTCGTCTTTTTTGCGTTCGTTGTCTGTTTGCGTAAGTCGTCTTTTTTGCGTACGTCGTCTTTTTGCGTTCGTCGTCTGTTTGCGTACGTCGTCTTTTTGCGTTCTTTGTCTTTTTGCGTTCTTCGTCTTTTTGTGTCCGTCGTCTTTTTGCGTTCGTCATCTTTTTTGCGTACGTCGTCTTTTTGCGTTCGTCGTCTGTTTGCGTACGTCGTCTTTTTTGCGTACGTCGTCTTTTTTGCGTACGTCGTCTTTTTGCGTTCGCCGTCTGTTTGCGTACGTCGTCTTTTTGCGTTCTTTGTCTTTTTGCGTTCTTCGTCTTTTTGCGTTTGTCGTCTTTTTGCCTACGTCGTCTTTTTGCGTCCATCGTCTTTTTGCATCCGTCGTTTTTTGCGTTCGTCGTCGTTTTTGCGTACGTCGTTTTTTTGCCTAAGTCGTTTTTTTGCCTACGTCGTCTTTTTGCGTTCGTCGTCTTTTTGCGTTCTTCATCTTTTTGCGTTCTTCGTCTTTTTGCGTTCGTCGTCTTTTTGCGTTCGTCGTCTTTTTGCGTTCGTCTTTTTGCGTTCGTCGTCTTTTTGCATCCGTCGTCTTTTTGCGTTCTTCGTCTTTTTGCGTTTGTCGTCTTTTTGCGTTCGTCGTCTTTTTGCGTCCGTCGTCTTTTTGCCTCCCTCGTCTTTTTGCCTCCCTCGTCTTTTTGCGTCCGTCGTCTTTTTACGTTCATCATCTTTTTGCGTTCGTCGTCTTTTTTGCATTCGTCGTCTTTTTGCGTTCGTCGTCTTTTTGCGTTCTTCGTCTTTTTGCGTTCGTCGTCTTTTTGCGTCCATTGTCTTTTTGCGTTCGTCGTCTGTTTGCGTACGTCGTCTTTTTTGCGTACGTCGTCTTTTTTGTGTACGTCGTCTTTTTGCGTTCGTCGTCTGTTTGCGTACGTCGTCTTTTTGCGTTCTTTGTCTTTTTGCATTCTTCGCCTTTTTGCGTTTGTCGTCTTTTTGCCTACGTCGTCTTTTTGCGTCCATCGTCTTTTTGCATCCGTCGTTTTTTTGCGTTCGTCGTCGTTTTTGCGTACGTCGTTTTTTTGCCTACGTCGTTTTTTTGCCTGTCGTCTTTTTGCGTTCGTCGTCTTTTTGCGTTCTTCGTCTTTTTGCGTTCTTCGTCTTTTTGCGTTCATCGTCTTTTTGCGTTCGTCGTCTTTTTGCGTTCGTCTTTTTGCGTTCGTCGTCTTTTTGCATCCGTCGTCTTTTTGCGTTCTTCGTCTTTTTGCGTTTGTCGTCTTTTTGCGTTCGTCGTCTTTTTGCGTCCGTCGTCTTTTTGCCTCCCTCGTCTTTTTGCGTCCGTCGTCTTTTTACGTTCGTCGTCTTTTTGCGTTCGTCGTCTTTTTTGCATTCGTCGTCTTTTTGCGTTCGTCGTCTTTTTGCGTTCTTCGTCTTTTTGCGTTCGTCGTCTTTTTGCGTCCGTTGTCTTTTTGCGTTCGTCGTTTGTTTGCGTACGTCGTCATTTTTGCGTACGTCGTCTTTTTTGTGTACGTCGTCTTTTTGCGTTCGTCATCTGTTTGCGTACGTCGTCTTTTTGCGTTCTTTTTCTTTTTGCATTCTTCGTCTTTTTGCGTTCGTCGTCTTTTTGCCTACGTCGTCTTTTTGCGTCCATCGTCTTTTTGCATCCGTCGTTTTTTTGCGTTCGTCGTCGTTTTTGCGTACGTCGTTTTTTTGCCTACGTCGTTTTTTTGCCTGTCGTCTTTTTGCGTTCGTCGTCTTTTTGCGTTCTTCGTCTTTTTGCGTTCTTCGTCTTTTTGCGTTCATCGTCTTTTTGCGTTCGTCGTCTTTTTGCGTTCGTCTTTTTGCGTTCGTCGTCTTTTTGCATCCGTCGTCTTTTTGCGTTCTTCGTCTTTTTGCGTTTGTCGTCTTTTTGCGTTCGTCGTCTTTTTGCGTCCGTCGTCTTTTTGCCTCCCTCGTCTTTTTGCGTCCGTCGTCTTTTTACGTTGGTCGTCTTTTTGCGTTCGTCGTCTTTTTTGCATTCGTCGTCTTTTTGCGTTCGTCATCTTTTTGCATTCTTCGTCTTTTTGCGTTTGTCGTCTTTTTGCGTCCGTTGTCTTTTTGCGTCCGTCGTCTTTTTGCGCCCGTCGTCTTTATTGCGTTCGTCGTCTTTTTTGCGTTCGTCGTCTTTTTTGCGTTCGTCGTCTGTTTGCGTACGTTGTCTTTTTGCGTTCGTCGTCTTTTTGCGTTCGTCGTCTTTTTGCGTTCGTCGTCTTTTTGCGTTCTATGTCTTTTTGCGTTCTATGTCTTTTTGCGTTCTTCGTCTTTTTGCGTCCGTCGTCTTTTTGCGTTCGTCCTCTTTTTTGCCTACGTCGTTTTTTTGCCTACGTCGTCTTTTTGCGTTCGTCGTCTTTTTGCGTTCTTCATCTTTTTGCGTTTGTCGTCTTTTTGCGTTCGTCGTCTTTTTGCGTCCGTCGTCTTTTTGCCTCCCTCGTCTTTTTGCGTCCGTCGTCTTTTTACGTTCGTCGTCCTTTTGCGTTCGTCGTCTTTTTTGCATTCGTCGTCTTTTTGCGTTCGTCCTCTTTTTGCGTTCTTCGTCTTTTTGCGTTCGTCGTCTTTTTGCGTCCGTCGTCTTTTTGCGTCCGTCGTCTTTTTGCGTCCGTCGTCTTTTTGCGTCCGTTGTCTTTTTTGCGTTCGTCGTCTTTTTTGCGTTTGTCGTCTGTTTGCGTAAGTCGTCTTTTTTGCGTACGTCGTCTTTTTGCGTTCGTCGTCTGTTTGCGTACGTCGTCTTTTTGCGTTCGTCGTCTTTTTGCGTTCTATGTCTTTTTGCGTTCTTCGTCTTTTTGCGTCCGTCGTCTTTTTTGCGTTCGTCGTCTTTTTTGCGTTCGTCGTCTGTTTGCGTAAGTCGTCTTTTTTGCGTACGTCGTCTTTTTTGCGTACGTCGTCTTTTTGCATTCGTCGTCTGTTTGCGTATGTTGTCTTTTTGCGTTCGTCGTCTTTTTGCGTTCTATGTCTTTTTGCGTTCTTCGTCTTTTTGCGTTCATCGTCTTTTTGCGTTCGTCCTTTTTGCGTTCGTCTTTTTGCGTTCGTCGTCTTTTTGCATCCGTCGTCTTTTAGCTTTCTTCGTCTTTTTGCGTTTGTCGTCTTTTTGCGTTCGTCGTCTTTTTGCGTCCGTCGTCTTTTTGCTTCCCTCGTCTTTTTGCCTCCCTCGTCTTTTTGCGTCCGTCGTCTTTTTACGTTCGTCGTCTTTTTGCGTTCGTCGTCTTTTTTGCATTCGTCGTCTTTTTGCGTTTGTCGTCTTTTTGCGTTCTTCGTCTTTTTGCGTTCGTCGTCTTTTTGCGTCCATTGTCTTTTTGCGTTCGTCGTCTGTTTGCGTACGTCGTCTTTTTTGCGTACGTCGTCTTTTTTGTGTACGTCGTCTTTTTGCGTTCGTCGTCTGTTTGCGTACGTCGTCTTTTTGCGTTCTTTGTCTTTTTGCATTCTTCGTCTTTTTGCGTTCGTCGTGTTTTTGCCTATGTCGTCTTTTTGCGTCCATCGTCTTTTTGCATCCGTCGTTTTTTTGCGTTCGTCGTCGTTTTTGCGTATGTCGTTTTTTTTGCCTACGTCGTTTTTTTGCCTACGTCGTCTTTTTGCGTTCGTCGTCTTTTTGCGTTCTTCGTCTTTTTGCGTTCTTCGTCTTTTTGCGTTCATCGTCTTTTTGCGTTCGTCGTCTTTTTGCGTTCGTCTTTTTGCGTTCGTCGTCTTTTTGCATCCGTCGTCTTTTTGCGTACGTTGTCTTTTTGCGTTCGTCGTCTTTTTGCATTCTATGTCTTTTTGCGTTCTTCGTCTTTTTGCGTCCGTCGTCTTTTTGCGTTCGTCCTCTTTTTTGCCTACGTCGTTTTTTTGCCTACGTCGTCTTTTTGCGTTCGTCGTTTTTTTGCGTTCTTCGTCTTTTTGCGTTCTTCGTCTTTTTGCGTTCATCGTCTTTTTGCGTTCGTCGTCTTTTTGCGTTCGTCTTTTTGCGTTCGTCGTCTTTTTGCATCCGTAGTC
The DNA here is from genome assembly GCA_036785375.1 of Leucoraja ocellata. Taxonomy (NCBI): domain Eukaryota; kingdom Metazoa; phylum Chordata; class Chondrichthyes; order Rajiformes; family Rajidae; genus Leucoraja; species Leucoraja ocellata. Next base: position 1,076,284 of record JAWMAR010000536.1, on the reverse strand, counting down.
TTCTTGCGTTCTTCATCTTTTTGCGTTCGTCGTCTTTTTGCGTTCGTCGTCTTTTTGCGTCCGTCGTCTTTTTGCCTCCCTCGTCTTTTTGCGTCCGTCGTCTTTTTACGTTCGTCGTCTTTTTGCGTTCGTCGTCTTTTTTGCATTCGTCGTCTTTTTGCGTTCGTCGTCTTTTTGCGTTCTTCGTCTTTTTGCGTTCGTCGTCTTTTTGCGTCCGTCGTCTTTTTGCGTCCGTCGTCTTTTTGCGTCCGTCGTCTTTTTTGCGTTCGTCGTCTTTTTTGCGTTCGTCGTCTGTTTGCGTAAGTCGTCTTTTTTGCGTACGTCGTCTTTTTGCGTTCGTCGTCTGTTTGCGTACGTCGTCTTTTTTGCGTTCGTCGTCTTGTTTGCGTTCGTCGTCTGTTTGCGTAAGTCGTCTTTTTTGCGTATGTCGTCTTTTTGCGTTCGTCGTCTGTTTGCGTACGTTGTCTTTTTGCGTTCGTCGTCTTTTTGCGTTCTATGTCTTTTTGCGTCCGTCGTCTTTTTGCGTCCGTCGTCTTTTTGCGTTCGTCCTCTTTTTTGCGTACGCCGTCTTTTTTGCGTACGTCGTCTTTTTGCGTTCGTCGTCTTTTTGCGTTCGTCTTTTTGCGTTCGTCGTCTGTTTGCGTAAGTCGTCTTTTTTGCGTACGTCGTCTTTTTGCGTTCATCGTCTGTTTGCGTACGTTGTCTTTTTGCGTTCGTCGTCTTTTTGCGTACGTCGTCTTTTTGCGTTTTTGTCTTTTTGCGTTCTTGGTCTTTTTGCATCCATCGTCTTTTTGCGTCCGTCGACTTTTTGCGTCCGTCGTCTTTTTGCGTTTGTCGTCTTTTTTGCGTACGTCGTCTTTTTGCGTCCGTCGTCTTTTTGCGTCCGTCGACTTTTAGCGTCCGTCGTCTTTTTGCATCCGTCGTCTTTTTGCGTTCGTCGTCTGTTTGCGTACGTCGTCTTTTTGCGTTCTTTGTCTTTTTGCGTTCTTCGTCTTTTTGTGTCCGTCGTCTTTTTGCGTTCGTCCTCTTTTTTGCATACGTCGTCTTTTTGCGTTCGTCGTCTGTTTGCGTACGTCGTCTTTTTTGCGTACGTCGTCTTTTTTGCGTACGTCGTCTTTTTGCGTTCGTCGTCTTTTTGCGTTCGTCGTCTGTTTGCGTACGTCGTCTTTTTGCGTTCTTTGTCTTTTTGCGTTCTTCGTTTTTTTGCGTTCGTCGTCGTTTTTGCGTACGTCGTTTTTTTGCCTTCGTCGTTTTTTTGCCTACGTCGTCTTTTTGCGTTCGTCGTCTTTTTGCGTTCTTCGTCGTTTTGCGTTCTTCGTCTTTTTGCGTTCATCGTCTTTTTGCGTTCGTCGTCTTTTTGTGTTCGTCTTTTTGCGTTCGTCGTCTTTTTGCATCTGTCGTCTTTTTGCGTTCTTCGTCTTTTTGCGTCCGTCGTCTTTTTGCCTCCCTCGTCTTTTTGCGTCCGTCGTCTTTTTACGTTCGTCGTCTTTTTGCGTTCGTCGTCTTTTTTGCATTCGTCGTCTTTTTGCGTCCGTCGTCTTTTTGCCTCCCTCGTCTTTTTGCGTCCGTCGTCTTTTTACGTTCGTCGTCTTTTTGCGTTCGTCGTCTTTTTTGCATTCGTCGTCTTTTTGCGTTCGTCGTCTTTTTGCGTTCTTCGTCTTTTTGTGTCCGTCGTCTTTTTGCGTCCGTCGTCTTTTTGCGTCCGTCGTCTTTTTGCGTCCGTCGTCTTTTTTGCGTCCGTCGTCTTTTTTGCCTACGTCGTCTTTTTGCATCCGTCGTCTTTTTGCGTCCGTCGTCTTTTTGCGTCCGTCGTCTTTTTGCGTCCGTAGTCTTTTTGTATCCGTAGTCTTTTTGCGTCCGTCGTCTTTTTGCGTCCGTAGTCTTTTTGCGTCCGTCGTCTTTTTGCGTCCATCGTCTTTTTGCGTTCGTCGTCTTTTTGCGCTTGTCTTTTTGTGTCCGTCGTCTTTTTGTGTCCGTCGTCTTTTTGCGTCCGTGGTCATTTTGCGTTCGTCGTCTTTTTGCTTTGTCGTTCTTTTGCGTTCTTCGTCTTTATGCGTTATTCTTCCTTTTGCATTCGTCGTCTTTTGCATTCGTCGTCTTTTTGCGTACGTCGTCTTTTTTGTGTTCGTTGTCTTTTTGCGTTCGTCATCTTTTTGCGTCCGTGGTCATTTTGCGTTTGTCGTCTTTTTGCTTTGTTGTTCTTTTGCGTTCTTCGTCTTTATGCGTTCGTCGTCCTTTTGCGTTCGTCGTCCTTTTGCGTTCGTCGTCCTTTTGCCTTCGTCGTCTTTTTGCGTTCGTCGTCTTTTTGCGTTCGTCGTCTTTTTGCGTTCGTCGTCTTTTTGCGTACGTCGTCTTTTTGCGTTCTTTGTCTTTTTGCGTTCTTCGTCTTTTTGCGTAAGTCGTCTTTTTGCGTCCGTCGTCTTTTTGCGTCCGTCGTCCTTTAGCGTCCGTCGTCCTTTTGCGTCCGTCGTCCTTTTGCGTCCGTCGTCTTTTTGCGTTCGTCGTCTGTTTGCGTACGTCGTCTGTTTGCGTACGTCGTCTTTTTGCGTTCTTCGTCTTTTTACGTTCTTCGTCTTTTTGCGTTCGTCGGCTCTTTGCGTTCGTCGTCTTTTTGCGTACGTCGTCTTTTTGCGTCCGTCATCCTTTTGCGTCCATCGTCCTTTTGCGTCCGTCGTCCTTTTGCGTCCGTCGTACTTTTGCGTCCGTCGTCCTTTTGCGTCCGTCGTCCTTTTGCATCCGTCGTCTTTTTGCGTTCTTCGTTTTTTTGCGTTCTTCGTCTTTTTGCGTTCGTCGTCTTTTTGCGTTCATAGTCTATTTGCGTCCGTCGTCTTTTTGCATCCGTCGTCCTTTTACGTCCGTCGTCCTTTTGCGTCCGTCGTCCTTTTGCGTTCGTCGTCATTTTGCGTTCGTCCTCTTTTTGCGTTCGCCGTCTTTCTGCGTTCGTCGTCTTTTTGCGTTCGTCGTCTTTTTGCGTTTGTCGTCTTTTTGCGTTCGTCATCTTTTTGCGTTCGTCGTCTTTCTGCGTTCGTCGTCTTTTTCCGTTTGTCGTCTTTTTGTGTTCGTCGTCTTTTTGCCTACGTCGTCTTTTTGCGTCCTTCGTCTTTTTGCGTCCGTTGTCTTTTTGCGTTCGACTTCTTTTTGCGTTCGTCGTCTTTTTTGCGTCCGTCGTCTTTTTGAGTTCATCGTCTTTTTTGCGTACGTTGTCTTTTTGCGTTCGACGTCTGTTTGCGTACGTCGTCTGTTTGCGTACGTCGTCTGTTTGCGTACGTCGTCTTTTTGCGTTCGTCTTTTTGTTTTCTTCGTCTTTTTGCGTACGTCGTCTTTTTGCGTTCGTCGTCTTTTTGCGTTCGTCGTCTTTTTGCGTACGTCGTCTTTTTGCGTCCGTCGTCTTTTTGCGTCCGTCGTCTTTTTGCGTCCGTCGTCTTTTTGTGTTCTTCGTCTTTTTGTGTTCGTCGTCTTTTTGCATCCGTCGTCTTTTTGCGTCCGTCGTCTTTTTGCGTCCGTTGTCTTTTTGCGTTCGTCGTCTTTTTTGCATTCGTCGTCTTTTTTGCGTTCGTCGTCTGTTTGCGTAAGTCGTCTTTTTTGCGTACGTCGTCTTTTTGCGTCCGTTGTCTTTTTGCGTTCGTCGTCTTTTTTGCATTCGTCGTCTTTTTTGCGTTCGTCGTCTGTTTGCGTAAGTCGTCTTTTTTGCGTACGTCGTCTTTTTGCGTTCGTCGTCTGTTTGCGTACGTCGTCTTTTTGCGTTCGTCGTCTTTTTGCTTTCTATGTCTTTTTGCGTTCTTCATCTTTTTGCGTCCGTCGTCTTTTTGCGTTCGTCCTCTTTTTTGCGTACGTCGTCTTTTTGCGTTCGTCGTCTTTTTGCGTCCATCGTCTTTTTGCGTTCTTCGTCTTTTTGCGTTCGTCGTCTTTTTGCGTTCTTCGTCTTTTTGCGTGCGTCGTCTTTTTGCGTACGTCGTCTTTTTGCGTACGTCGTCTTTTTGCGTTCATCGTCTTTTTGCGTTCGTCGTCTTTTTGCGTCCTTCGTCTTTTTGCGTCCGTTGTCTTTTTGCGTCCGTTGTCTTTTTGCGTTCGTCTTCTTTTTGCGTTCGTCGTCTTTTTTGCGTCCGTCGTCTTTTTGAGTTCATCGTCTTTTTTGCGTACGTCGTCTTTTTGCGTTCGTCGTCTGTTTGCGTACGTCGTCTGTTTGCGTAGGTCGTCTTTTTGCGTTCTTCGTCTTTTTGTGTTCTTCGTCTTTTTGCGTACGTCGTCTTTTTGCGTTCGTCGTCTTTTTGCGTTCGTCGTCTTTTTGCGTACGTCGTCTTTTTGTGTACGTCGTCTTTTTGCGTCCGTCGTCTTTTTGCATCCGTCGTCTTTTTGCGTTCTTCGTCTTTTTGTGTTCGTCATCTTTTTGCATCCATCGTCTTTTTGCGTCCGTCGTCTTTTTGCGTCCGTTGTCTTTTTGCATTCGTCGTCTTTTTTGCATTCGTCGTCTTTTCTGCATTCGTCGTCTGTTTGCGTAAGTCGTCTTTTTTGCGTACGTCGTCTTTTTGCGTTCGTCGTCTGTTTGCGTACGTCGTCTTTTTGCGTTCGTCGTCTTTTTGCGTTCTATGTCTTTTTGCGTTCTTTGTCTTTTTGCGTCCGTCGTCTTTTTGTGTTCGTCCTCTTTTTTGCGTACGTCGTCTTTTTTGCGTACGTCGTCTTTTTGCGTTCGTCGTCTTTTTGCGTTCGTCTTTTTGCGTTCGTCGTCTTTTTGCGTCCGTCGTCTTTTTGCGTTCTTCGTCTTTTTGCGTTCGTCGTCTTTTTGCGTACGTCGTCTTTTTGCATTCATCGTCTTTTTGCGTTCGTCGTCTTTTTGCGTGCGTCATCTTTTTGCGTCCGTCGTCTTTTTGCGTCCGTCGTCTTTTTGCGTTCTTCGTCTTTTTGCGTTCATCGTCTTTTTGCGTCCGTCGTCTTTTTGTGTCCGTTGTCTTTTTGCGTTCGTCGTCTTTTTTGCATTTGTCGTCTTTTTTGCGTTCGTCGTCTGTTTGCGTAAGTCGTCTTTTTTGCGTACGTCGTCTTTTTGCGTTCGTCGTCTGTTTGCGTACGTCGTCTTTTTGCGTTCGTCGTCTTTTTGCGTTCTATGTCTTTTTGCGTTCTTCGTCTTTTTGCGTCCGTCGTCTTTTTGCGTTCGTCCTCTTTTTTGCGTACGTCGTCTTTTTTGCGTACGTCGTCTTTTTGCGTTCGTCGTCTTTTTGCATCTGTCTTTTTGCGTCCGTCGTCCTTTTGCGTCCGTCGTCCTTTTACGTTCTTCGTCTTTATGCGTCCGTCGTCTTTTTGCGTTCATCGTCTTTTTGCGTCCGTCGTCTTTTTGCGTCCGTCGTCTTTTTGCGTCCGTCGTCTTTTTGCGTTCGTCGTCTTTTTGCGTTTGTCGTCTTTTGGCGTTCGTCGTCTTTTTGCGTTCGTCTTTTTGCGTCCGTTGTCTTTTTGCGTCCGTCGTCATTTTACGTTCGTCGTCTTTTTACTTCGTCATCCTTTTGCGTTCTTCGTCTTTATGCGTTCGTCATCTTTTTGCGTTCATCGTCTTTTTGCGTTCGTCGTCTTTTTGCGTTCGTCGTCTTTTTACGTTTGTCTTTTTGCGTTCGTTGTCTTTTTGCGTCTCTTACATTATTAAAATTTTCAATTATCAATTACTTCTGCTTCTAGTGTTTTTATTTTTTATAGAATGTTACAAAAAAAAAAACACAGAAAAACAGAAGAGGTGGAATGGGTTACCTATAATACGTCAATGGAGATAGGTTCGTAGAAAGTATAGCTTTTTATCTAATCCCGAGTTCAAGTTTCAGTTGGGTCCTCGTGCTGTGCCAATCTATCCCTTCAGATAGTTAATGAATGGAGCCCATACTTTATCGAAAAGATCTTCTTTGTCCATTAAGACTAGTCTAATTCTTTCTAAGTATAGGGTCCCCGACATTTACGTAATCCACATTTTAATTGTGGGGGTTGTAGGGCCTTTCCAAAATGTTAATATTAATTTTTTCCTGATTATTATACTGTAGTTGAGGAAATTTCTTTGGTTTGTTGTGTGTTAAACTTTGCTCTGATATTCCAAGTATTATTAATTTTGTGTCTGGGTCCAGTTTTGTATTAATAACTTCTGAAGTTATTTCAAAAATATCAGTCCAGAAATGTTTAAGTTTTATACAGTTTGCAAAAGTATGTGTTAAATTAGCCTCTAGATGTAGACATTTATCACAAATAGGACAGATTTGTGGGAAGATTCTATTTAGTTTTATTTTTGAATAGTGTAGTCTATGTAAGACCTTGAATTGTATTAAAGTATGTCTGGCATTTAGTGAACATTGATGTATTTGTTGTAAACTTTCCTCCCACATATCTTTCGTTATAGGGTGACCTATTTCATTTTCCCATTTGTAGCTATAAGGTTCGGTCGTTGGTACCTCGTTGTTTAGTAGGGTGTTATTAATATAACCTATTAGTTTTTCAGTATTAGGATGCTTGTTCAAACATTCATCAAGAATTTCTGATTCCCTACTCCTGTAGACTTGTGTATTAGATTTAACATAATCTCTAATTTGTAGATATCTGAAGAAATTATTTGAGTGCAGTCCATAATTCTGTTGTAACTCTTGAAATGAAAGAAAAGTGCCTTTCCCATAAAAAATGTCCAATATTTTTGATTCAATAATTTTTCCATTGTATGAATCCTTTGTCCATAAAGGATGATTTAAATAAAGGATTATTTACAATGGGAAGGCATAGTGGTATATTATTCAATTTTAAATCTTTTTTTTATTTGTTTCCAAATTCGTATTCCACTATGTATTATGGGGCTTTCTTTATAGGTTTTTTTGTGCAGTTTTGTGGTGGCAAATATGATCGGTCCAATTTCCAAAGGTAGACAGTTTTCCTTTTCCATCATTAACCAATCTGGTTGTCAATCCATTTCTTCCAGCCAGAAATTCATGTTTTTAATATGGACTGCCCAAAAATAAAATAAGAAATTTGGCAAAGCCAAACCTCCATTTATCTTTAACTGATATAAATGTTTTTTACTTATTCTATGATTCTTATAATCCCAGACAAAACTTGTAACAATGGAGTCGACTTTTTTGAAAAAAGTTTTTGGGATATATATCGGAATTAGTTGAAATAGGTACAGCAGTTGCGGTAAAAAAAATCATTTTTATAGCATTAATTCTCCCAAGCATAGAAATGGGGAGTGTTTTCCAGTATTTAATATTCTTATGTAGTTTATTCAGTAAGAGTGGGAAATTTAGTTTAAATAAAGAGGTATATGTCTTAGTTACATAGATTCCTAAGTATTTAAATTTATCTTTAACTATTTTAAAAGGGGATTGTTGTATTGTGTGTAAATTGAATTTTGTTATTGGCATGACTTCACTTTTATTCCAATTAATTCTATATCCCGAAAACTGACCAAATTTAGTTATTAAATTTAATAGGTTTGGAATACTAGTTTCTAACTTTGTAATATATATTAGTACATCATCTGCATATAAGGAAATTTTATTCCTTGTGTCTCTAGTATTGTATCCATATATTCCTGGATGGTTTCTAATGATTTCTGCTAGGGGTTCGATTGCAAGAGCAAATAATAGTGGGGGTAGTGAACATCCTTGTCTACAGCCTCTAGAGAGATTAAATTTAGTTGATAACATTTTTTTTTTTTGTTTGTTTTTTTTTTGTTTATTTTATTAGAAGTTAATACATCACAAAACAGTACAGTGGCGCCTAATTTTAGGTGCCAACTATGTAATACCGTAATCCATTCTATGTACAACCTCTAGTTTTATGTTATAAGAAAGAAGTAAGCAGAACAAGAAAAAGAAAGCAATAGAAAGGGGAAAAAGTGGAAAAATAGATGGTAGAGAGTAGAAAAACGTGAAGTGTGTATATAAAAAATAAAAAAGGAAGAGAGAAAGAGGAAAGTAGAAATAGAAGAGAAGGCCCCTTAAAAGAGAATTTTTCAAATCTGTATTCGGAGATGTAGCTCTATCCGCGTCATGAACTGAAATCAGCAATCCTTATGGCACCGCTGCATCACATGATTCCAAAAAGTCGATGAAAGGAGACCAACTCTTTAAGAATTGGTCATATTTATCTATTAGTCGGAGTCTCATTTCTTCAAGGCGTGCTATGTCCATCATATTCCTAATCCACATTTTAACAGTTGGTGTGGTTGTATTTTTCCAAAATTTAAGTATCAATTTCTTTCCAATTATTAACCCATAATTAAAAAAAACATTTTGATCTTTATTTAAATTGGTATCTTCTCCTATTATTCCAAATATAATCCATTCCGTTTTGGGTTCTATTCTTGACTTGAAAATCTTTGTAAATATATCAAATATATCACTCCAAAATTTATTCAACTTTGTACATCCAACAAATGAGTGTGTTATATTAGCGTTTTGAAACAAACATTTATCGCATCTGGGAGAGACGTTTGGATAAAATTTATTCAACCTCGTTTTTGAATAATATAGTCTATGTAATAATTTGAATTGAATTAAATTATGTCTTGCATTAATAGAACAGTTATGTGTATTCATCAAATATTTTTCCCATCTATCCTTAGAGATCTTTGTCATTAGCTCTTGTTCCCAATCTTCCCTTAATGCTTCTGTTGAGGGTGATTCTCTATTTAATATATTATTATAAAAGTATGATATTAATTTTTGTGAATCAGCCTTGATATTCATTGCTTCTTCTAAAGGATCTAAAAATATAGTTTGAAATCTATGTGTATGTTTCTTCATAAAGTCACATACCTGTATATATTTAAAATATTGATTATCCTTCAATTTAAATTTTAATTTTAATTGTTGAAATGATAACAGTTTGCCCACTTCATACATGTCCCCTACTTTCCCAATCCCCAGTCTATCCCATTGTTGATATGTGTTGTTGATGAGAGAAGGTTTGAATGCGGGGTTGTTCAATAGTGGGGTTAGTACTGATAAATTATTTAATTTCAAGGATGCTTTTATTTGTTTCCAAATTCTTATTATATTGTGAATAATTGGGTTCTTCTTATATATTATACTATTCAATTTTATCGGTGAGAGCAGGATCGTTCCTATATCGTACGGATAGCACTCCTCTTTCTCCATTCTTATCCACTCCAACTGCTGAGTGGAACTATCTAGCCAGTATATTATGTTCTTAATATGCACTGCCCAGTAGTAATATATAAAGTTAGGTAATGATAAACCCCCCACTTCTTTAGATTTGCACAAATGCTTTCGTTGAATTCTATGTGTTCTGTAGTCCCATATAAAATTAGTGATAGTGGAATCTAATTTTTTGAAAAAATATTTTGGAATATATATTGGGATTGCTTGAAACAAATATATTAATTGTGGTAAGAAAGTCATTTTTATAGCGTTAATTCTACCTATCAATGAGAGTGGAAGCGTTTTCCAAAATTTAATCGTATCATTCAGTTTATTTAATAGTGGTATAAAATTGGCACTAAATAATGATTTGTGTCTTCTCGTAATTTGAATACCCAGGTACTTGAATTTTTCTGTTGCAATTTTGAAGGGGAATTCTAGTAAGTGTCTCGAATCCTGTGGTTTTAAAGACATAATTTCGCTTTTATTCCAATTTATTCTGTATCCTGAAAAAGAGCCGAATTCCTCAATTAGTGTTAATAAGGTGGGTATACTCGTTTGTGTATTAGTAATATATAAAAGGATATCATCAGCGTATAATGAAATTTTATTCTTTGAGTCCTTGCTGTTATATCCGTGAATATTCGGGTGATTTCTAATCCTTTTGGCCAGCGGTTTTATCATAAGGGCAAATAGCAATGGTGATAAGGCACACCCTTGCCTATTACCCCTTGATAAGTAAAATTTTGGAGATAGCGTATTGTTAGTTAATATTCTTGCCATAGGTCTATCATAAAGTAGTTTAATCCATCTGATAAAATTCTCTCCCATATTAAATTTTTGGAGTACCTTGTATAAATACTGCCATTCTACTTGATCAAATGCCTTCTCTGCATCCAACGTGACCACTGAGATATCTTCATTGTCCTTCTTATGAGAGTACATTATATTAAAAAGCCTTCTCAAATTATTAAATGATTGTCTTTTGGGTATAAATCCCGTTTGATCCGTATTTATTAAATTGTTAATATAATTATTTAGCCTTCTAGCTAGAATCTTTGCTAAAATTTTCTGATCCGTATTTAGAAGTGATATAGCTCTATAAGAACCAGGCTCATCTAAATCTTTACCTTTTTTTGGTATAAGCGTTATTGTTGCTTCTGCTAGGGTTTCTGGTAGTTTATTTTCAGTATAAGCCTGCGTGTATAAATTAAATAATCTTGGTACAATAGACTCCTGAAATCTTTTATAAAATTCATTACTAAAGCCATCTGGTCCTGGGGTCTTCCCATTTTTCAATGAGTTTATTATTTGTTTTATTTCTTCACTAGTAATCCGTGCTCCTAATTGCTCTTGTTCTAAACTATCCAATTTTGGGAGCTTGCAATTATCTAAAAAATTTGTAATTTTACTTACATCTGTCTTTATTTTGGATGTGTATAAATTATGATAAAATTGGGCAAACCTCTTATTAATATCCTTAGGCAATGTTAGCAACTCACCATTGTCCGATTTAATTTTTGTAATAGTTTTTTCCTTTTCTCGTTGCTTCAGTTGCCTCGCAAGCAGTTTATGTGGCTTATCCCCAAATTCGAAGTGTGCTTGTTTTGTAATTTGGAATAATCTTATTACTCTAGCCGATAATATTATATTGACTTTATATTTCAGTAAAGTTATCTTATTATGTTTATTTATGGTTGGGTCAGTTGCATTGTCCAGTTCTAGTAATTTTATCTTCTGTTCTATCCGCTGAAGTTCTCTTTTATTTTCCTTATTTTGAAAACTTTGGTAAGAGATTATGACACCGCGAATATATGCCTTGAAGGTTTCCCATAATAGCGGTGCAGAAATACCCGGTGTGTCATTTATTTCGAAAAAAAGTTTTGTTTGTTCTTTTATATACTCATAACCCTGCGGGTTATTTAATATGTGTGCATTGAACCTCCAAAAAGGCTTTATACTCGGCATTCCCTCAATTTTAAGTATAAAAGTCAATGGTGAGTGATCAGAAATAATACTATTATGATATGATGGTTTATTCGTATACGGGATCAATTTTGTGTCCAGTAAGAAATAGTCAATTCGCGAATAAGTTTTGTGAACTGATGAATAAAATGAGTATTCCCTACCACTAGGATTTGCTATTCTCCAAACATCAGCTATGTTATTATTTTTTATATAAGTATTTAAAAATTCACAGGTCTTGGTTTTAACAAGATGCTTCCCTAGCTTTATTGATTTATCTAAGATCTATAACACAATTGAAATCTCCCCCCATTATTATATTTTGAAAATTATGCTCTGCGATTAAATCTATTATTTTCCTAAAAAATTGTGGGTTATCAAAATTAGGCGCGTAAATATTTATCATAGTTAATGGTGTATTGTAAATTTCTCCTGTGACTATAACATATCTTCCCTCTTTATCAGATATGGAATTCTTTAATTTAAAAGGTATGCCCTTCCGAATTATAATGGCCGTGCCTCTTGCTTTAGAGGTGAGTTGATAACATTTGGTTGTTAATATTCTGGCTGTTGGATTAGAATATAACAATTTAACCCATGTACAGTACTTCTCTCCTAGTTGAAATTTTTCCATCACCGAAAATAAATATGGCCATTCTACCTGGTCAAATGCTTTTTCAGCCTCTAACGAAATAATTGCTAGATCTGCATTAGGAATTCTATTGGAGTATATAATATTAAATAATTTTCTCAGATTATAAAATGAATAACGGTTTGGGATAAACCCTATTTGGTCGGGATGTATTAATTTGCTGATCACTAAACTCAATCGATTAGATAGAATTTTAGTTAATATTTTCTGATCAGTATTTAAGAGGGCTATGGCTCTGTATGAACCTGGGTCTTCAAGATCATTGTCCGTTTTTGGTATGAGTATGATTGTCGATTCATTTAGTTTCTGGGAGTTTCTGTTGAGTGTAAGCGTATTTGTACATTGTCTGTAGGCGTGGGGAAAGCAAATATAATTTTTTTAATAAAATTCAGAATTTAGACCATCGGGGCCAGCAGCCTTTCCGTTTTTTTAAAGATTTGATTGACTCTTCGATGTCTTTTATCGTAATTTCAGCCCCGTAATTCTCTCTCTTTCTGATCTAGACCCGCAAGCTTACAATTCTGTAAAAATGTTTCCATTCCCATTGATTGTTCTGTTATTTTAGATGAATACAATTTTTGGTAGTATTGTAGAAATCTATCATTAATATCTTTAGGCAGTGTTAATGTTTCTCCCTTGTCTGTTCTAATTTTGTATATTGTTTTTTTCCCCATCCAATTTACGAAGTTGACGCGCTAATAGTTTTTGTGGTTTATCACCAAATTCAAAATGTAATTGTTTTGTATGTTGATAAAGTTTTATAACTTGGTCTGAATATATCTTGTTTAGTTTATATTTCAGTACTGCAATTTTATTGTGTTTTATCATGGATGGTGCTGCTGCATTTTCTGTGTCTAATTGCTTTATTTCCATTTCCAGTTTCTGTTGTTTGGCCCTATTCTCATTATTAAAAAATGATACGAAAGAAATTAATGCTCCTCGTACAAATGCTTTAAATGCTTCCCAAAGAAGGGAAGCAGAGATTTCAGGACTATAGTTAGCCTCAAAAAACATTTTAATCTGTTTTACTAGGTATTCATTACATAACTTATCTTTTTAAATTTGGGGGTTAAATCTCCATTGTGACTGTGTCGCTACCATTCCGTTTAGTTTGATCATAAATGTTAGTGGGGCGTGGTCTGAGATTATGATGTTATGATATTGCGAGTTATAGGTAAACGGGATAAGTTTTGAATCAACTTTGGATCTTCCTCCGACATCCATAAAGACCAAATCCAGGAAGACTCGATGCTGAAAAATCAAAACCACATAACATTTTAATGTTTGAAATGTTCCAACGTCCTTCTCTACAATTAGACAAAGTGCGGGAGTAACTCAGTGGGTCGGAAAGTCCAGGGCGAGAAGATTCTAGTCCTCAAGGTAAAAACACTTGGACATGTGGACAATGCCTGGAGATGTATCTCCAACCAGGACCATTGTATCTCTGCAGTCAGGACTCCTACAGGTTGGACCAATATTAATGTAGTCCAATACATTTAGACTAAAATTCTTACCGGTCTGAAAAGCCAGATTTACCAATCCATATTCTCCAGTGATGTTGCAGCACCCATCAACTTGCTCCAGCACTGACTTGCAATTTTCTAGCACAGCAACACCCCAGTTACCCCATCAAATAACCATTATATTTCAGAAGTGTTCTCCCAACCTTGTTGCCCGATGCCTCACTCTTCACGTGGACATTTAAACGTTAGATATAAACAAATATTCAGTGGTGGCCAGATGGGTAAAAATACCTGGAAAAACCCAACTTCAGTCCAAAATATTAAACTCTACTTTCCCTGTAACAGGAGCCAACTACAACCAGGGAACATGGCTCTGTCCAAAGACAAAGTGCTGGAGGCATTCAGCAGTTCAGGCACAATCTGCCTGACTGCAAGTGGAATGGACAGATGACACCTCAGGTTAGCAACCTTCCTCAGACTCTCAGAAAGAGAGTGAAAAGAGGCAGAGGCATGCAGGACAAAGCCAGCAAGGAAATAGGTGGTACATGTGAGGCGTGATGAGCATATGGATGGAGTGAGTGCCAAAGGCTCAAGGTGAAAGGGACAACATGCCAAATAAGGAAATATGAAACTAGGAGAGGTGAGTGGAAGGGAAAGAGGGAATATGGGACTGTGTGAGAGAAGAGCGTACAAGGACTAGTTAGTTGCTATTACTATTTGGTTATTACTATTTAGTTATCCCTTAAGTTATTATTATTATAATTATTTAGTTATTACTTAATTATTATTTAGTTATTATTACTTGGTTATTGAAGGAAAGTATGCTCATCTCTCAACTTATCCATATTTCCCTTTTATTTTCCAACCCCACCTCACCCTGGTTTTACATTTCACAGTTCTTGTCCTTATCCAACATGTTTGATCACTTTCACCTTCAGTCTTTGGCACTTACTCCATCCATTTGCCCATCACCCACTCACCTGTAATCCACCCATCACTTGTCAGGCAGTTCCCAACACCCACCTCATTTCCAGCTCTCCCCCGTATTTCAGATTGAGAGCTCCCGACCCGAATAGTCATCTGTCCAATCCTTCAGGGGTTCTCAAACCCACCAAGGTCCTCCAGCACTGTATTTACTCACGATTCAAGCATGGGGTGGCTCGTGTTGCAAAAAAATATGGAATTTAAAAAAGAGGAATTTAATTTACCATACACTCATACCAATAAAAAGCAACAAAACAAAGTTCAAACTCTTCCCTTCTTTGGCCTCCCGTGGTCTGGGGCCTCGAGCCTTCTGTTGACGGGACGATCTTGACTCCCGTGTCGGGAATCTGCATCGGGGGGTTGAATCCCCGCTCACTCGGGGTCTAGTCAAGCCTCTTACGGTCTTTGGAGCTTCCCGACATCGGAGCTCCTCGATGTTGAAGAAACAAATTTGGAAAAGCCATCAATAATTTAACACATTTATCCCATTAAACTGAAGAGGATTAGAAATACGTACCTGATCTTCCTCCGACATCCATAAAGACCAAATCCAGGAAGACTCGATGCTGAAAAATCAAAACCACATAACATTTTAATGTTTGAAATGTTCCAACGTCCTTCTCTACAATTAGACAAAGTGCAGGAGTAACTCAGTGGGTCGGAAAGTCCAGGGCGAGAAGATTTTAGTCCTCAAGGTAAAAACACTTGGACATGTGGACAATGCCTGGAGATGTATCTCCAACCAGGACCATTGTATCTCTGCAGTCAGGACTCCTACAGGTTGGACCAATATTAATGTAGTCCAATACATTTAGACTAAAATTCTTACCGATCTGAAGAGCCAGATTTACCAATCCATATTCTCCAGTGATGTTGCAGCACCCATCGAGTTGCTCCAGCACTGACTTGCAATTTTCTAGCACAGCAACACCCCAGTTACCCCATCAAATACCCATTATATTTCACAAGTGTTCTCCCAACCTTGCAGTACTCTACACATGGACATTGAAAGTCAAATGTATGGTGAGACAATGTGCTAGAGTAACTCAGTGGCTCAGGCAGCATCTCTGGAGAACATGGGTAGATGTTTCAGAACAGGACCCTTCTTCACATTGTACTAAAATATATACAGTAAAACCAACTAAAGTGTGGAAACAGGCCCTCCGGTCCACTAAGTAAGCACAACCCAGCAATCACCCCGTACGCTAGCACAATCTTACACACTATGGACAGTTTAGTAAAACCAATTAACCTGCAAATCTGAATGTCTTTGGTGTGTTGGAAGCCAGAATACATGGAAAAAACCCACATGGTCACTGGCAGAGCATACAAACTATACAGAGAACACATGTTGTCAGGATTGAACCCAGGTCTCTGGCGCTGTGAGGCAGCAACTCTATCACTGTGCTGCCCAATCTTTCCCCAAACACTGAAACCCAAGAGAAGTTTGAAACAGGGGCCTTCCCTTAAAGTAATCTCCAGATAGACCAGATCCCGAGAGCTGACAAAGATGTACAAAACAGTCAAATTAATGCACCACAAATATAAAACTCTACTTTCCCTGTAACATAGACAATAGGTGGAGGAGGAGGCCATTTGGCCCTTCGAGCCAGCACCGCCATTCATTGTGATCATGGCCGATCATCCCCAATCAATACCCGTGCCTGCCGTCTCCCCATATCCCTCAACTCCACTAGCTCCTAGAGCTCTGTCTAACTCTCTCTTAAATCTATCCAGTGATTTGGCCTCCACTGCCCTCTGTGGCAGGGAATTCCACAAATTCACAACTCTCTGGGTGAAAAAGTTTTTTCTCACCTCAGCCTAAAATGACCCCCACTTTATTCTAAGGCTGTGGCCCCTGGTTCTGGACTCGCCCAACATTGGGAACATTTTTCCTGCATCTAGCTTGTCCAGTCCTTTTGCAAGTTTCTATAAGACTCCGCCCCCCCCCCTCCCCCTTCTAAACTCCAGTGAATACAAGCCTAGTCTTTTCAGTCTTTCCTCATATGACAGTCCCAACATTCCCAGGGATTAATCTGGTGAACCTACGCTGCACTGCCTCTATGACAAGGATGTCCTTCCTCAAATTAGGAGGAACAGGAGCCAACTACAACCAGGGAACATGGCTTGGTCCAAAGACAAATTGTTGGAGGTATTCAGCAGTTCAAGCACAATCTGCATGACTGCAAGTGGAATGGATAGATGACATCTCAGGTCAGCAACCTTCCTCAGACTGATGAAAGAGAGTGAAAAAGAGGCAAAGGCACGCAGGACAAAGCCAGCAAGTAAATAGGTGGTACCAAATAACAATTACAGCACAAAAAGAGGCCATCTCGGCCCTTCTAGTCCGTGCCGAACACTTATGCTCCCCTAGTCCCATCTACCTGCACTCAGACCATAACCTTCCATTCCTTTCCCGTCCATATCACTATCCAATTTATTTTTAAATGATAAAATCGAACCTGCCTCTTCCACTAGAAGTTTGTTACGACTCCCGAATGCAGGTACTTCAGAGCCGCGTAACATAATTCAAAAACCAGGTTCAATTTCAAAAATCTTTTAATTATTCAATGGAACACAAAAACCAAACCAGATTTAAACAACCCAGTCAGGGATATGGATGGACTAACAAACAATTAAACAGTGCTCCAGCCAGAGAAATCTCCTGCCTGAAGAGATATAACCCTGAAACAAAATACACAAAAACACTAAGGTCAGCCCTTATCCGTCCCAATTCAAGATTTGTTAACAAGTAATGGTGAAAGTACACAAAGTTCTATGCCATGTGGCCAGGCCTTCTGCAGCTCACACCAGCAGACTGCTCACAAGGCAGGGTCGACGAAGAAGAGAAAGAATCCTGGGAGATTCTGGTATTTAAGCTTCAGATGAGTCACCCATCACCTGACGCAGCTTGGCCAATCGGGTACAGGAGCCTTTAACCCCGTGATTCCTGACTCAGTCACGCCTGCACTCAGGAGAACAGAAACAGGCGAGTCCCCTATAACACCAGCAGAAGGAGCGCATAACAAAGCTCATTCCACACAGCTACCACTCTGAGTAAATAAGTTCCCCCTCATGTTACCCCTAAACTTCTGTCCCTTAATTCTCAAGTCATGTCCTCTTGTTTGAATCTTCCCTACTCTCAATGAGAAAAGCTTATCCACGTCAACTCTGTCTATCCCTCTCATCATTTTAAAGACCTCTATCAAGTCCCCCCCCCCCCCCCTTAACCTTCTGCGCTCCAGAGAACAAAGACCTAACTTGTTCAACCTTTCTCTGTAACTTAGTTGCTGAAACCCAGGCAACATTCTAGTAAATCTCCTCTGTACTCTCTATTTTGTTGACACCTTTCCTATAATTAGGCGACCAAAATTGTACACTATCCTCCAGAATTGGCCTTGCCAATGCCTTGTACAATTTTAACATTACATCCCAACTTCTAGATTCAATGCGAGGCGTGATTAACCTATGGATGGGGTGAGTGCCAAAGGTGAAAGGTGAAAGGGACAAAATGCCAAATAACTAGGAGAGATATGGGTGGAAGAGAGAGTGGGAAACATAGACAATAGGTGCAGGAGTAGGCCATTCAATATGATCATGGCTGATCATCCAACTCAGTATCCTGTACCTGCCTTCTCTCCATACCTCCTCATCCCTTTAGCCACAAGGGCCACATCTAACTCCCTCTTAAATATAGCCAATGAACTGTGGCCTCAACTACCTTCTGTAGCAGAGAATCCAGATTTACCACTCTGTGTGAAAACATTTTTTTTTCTCATCTCGGTCCTAAAGTATTTCCCCCTTATCCTTAAACTGTGTGTGGCCCCTTGTTCTCGACTTCCCCAACATCGGGAACAATCTTCCTGCATCTAGCATGCCCAACCCCTGTAATAGGGAAATATGGGACTGCTTGAGAGAAGAGCGTACAAAGGAAGGGAAAGGACCAGTGTTAGTTTGTTAGTTAGTGAGTTAGTTAGTGAGCTAATAAGTTAGTCAGTTAGTTAGTCAATTAGTTAATCAGCACACCAGAGTGTTTGGGGGGGGGGGGGGGGGAGGTACACTCATCTCCCATCTCCTTGTCCCATATTTCTCTTTTACCTTCCCAACCCACCTCCCTCTGGCTTTACATTTCACAGTTCTTGTCCTTATCCAACACATTTTATCACTTTCACCTTCAGCCATTGTCACTTACTCCACCCATCTACCCATCACCCTCTCACCTGTATCCACCCACTCACCTGTATCCACCCATCACCTGTCAGGCAGTGCCCCACCCCCACCTCATTTCCAGCTTTCTCCCGTATTTCAGTCTGAAGGCTCCCGACCCGATTAGTCATCTGTCCATTTCTTCAGATGCTGCCTGACCCACCAAGTTCCTCCAGCACTGTTGTTTATGCTCAAGATTCCAGTGCCCCGAATTGAAAGAACCATGAATAAAAAATAATTAGAGATAGTGCGGAAACCGGCCATCTGGCCCAGCGAATCTGCACAATCCAGCAATTACCCCATACACTAGCACTATCCTACCGACTAGAGACAGTTTACTAAAGCCAATTAACCGAGTCTGCACAGTCCAGCGATTACCCCATACACTAGCACTATCCTACACACTATAGACAGTTTTCTAAAACCAATTAACCTACATGAGCCTCTGGCCCACCGAGTCTGCACAATCCAGCGATGACCCAGTAGACTAGCACTATCCTACACACTAGAGACAGTTTACTAAAACCAATTAACCTATAAACCTCCGAGCTAGCCTACAGATACTGCGTGCCCCATTGAGTTCCTCCAACTCTGCTTTTATTGCTAAAGATCTAGCATCCTGAATTATAAAACACTTGACCAAAAGTAAATAGGAAACCCCATTGTTAATCTTTCAAAAACTTATCCCCACTGAAACCAAAAGAGCGGTTGAAATAGGGGCCTTACCTTCACACCATCTCCATGAAGCTCAAATCCAGACAGACTGGATAAGGTTGCAGGAACGTTACAGGGCGTGCAGCAGTTCACAATATCAGAGGAAACCCGACCACAACAGACCAGACTCTACTTTAACCGACAAAAACATTAAATGAGACTTGTGTATCAGGAGAACAGCAATGGGGAAGAAGTTTATTCCATCTTACGCCAACATTTGGCAGAACGGGAAGAGACCGTCTAACTACCAGCAGCACAGTTCCAGTCCTTGGAGATCCTGGGTGGAAATAAACACAAATTATTCAGAGCAAACAGATTGCAGCAACACAGACACTCGCCAAACCAAGTATACATTTAGACCAACTCTAAAGAACTACAGTTGGGCGAATGGAAGGGGCAGGATTAGTAAATTGTAATAAGACTAAAGAGCCATGACTATTAAACTCACTTTCCCTCAGATAACTTTAACGAAGGAATAACTTGGTCAGAAACAGTGCTGGAGGTACTCAGTGGGTCAGGCACCATCTGCCCGACTGCAAAGGAATGGACAGATGTTTCAGATCAGGACCTTTCTTCAGACTGATGGAGTTGGGAGAAAGCTGGAAAGAGATGGGAGCAGGACAAAGCCTGGTGAGTGAAGCTGGATACAGTCGAGGGCTGATTAACAGATAGGGGAGTAGTGACAAAGGCTAGAGGTGAAGAGGAGACAAGTGTCAGACAAGAAGAGGTGTGACATGCAAAGCCAGAGGGAGGGATCTGGGAAAGAGGGGAATGTGGGACAGTGATGAGCGTACATTAGGGGGGAAAGGAGTACAGTGACCAGAGTGTCGAGTGAGGTGCATGCCAGGGTGGGGGAGTGTAGGGAAAGTGGGGGTGTCCCTTCATCAGTACACTCATCCCCATCTCCAAATCACATTCCCTTTTATCCCATCTGGTCCCATTACACCCGGCCCACTGCACCCTCATACCTCGCTCCAGGTTTACATTTCACATCTCTGGAATGTTTTGTCATCTTTTCACCTCTAGCCTTTGTCCCTTTCTCCACCATTTGCCCATCATCCCTTCACCTGTATCCACCCATCACTTGCCAAGCTTTGCCCCATTTCCCTTTCCCAACCTTCTCCCACTACTCCAGTCTGAAGGCTTCCAAGCTGATAAGTCATCTGTCCATTTCCTCCACAGATGTTGCCTGACCCGCTGAATTCTGCCAGCACTGTTTATTTGTTCCATGGCATGGCCAAAACCCAGAATAAATCCCTGTTAGGATGAAGGCCAAGGCAATGAGGAAGTGGGGAGCCTAATGAAGACAAATGGACTTGGACAAGGGTAATGATCTCATGGGCCAGACCAAAGTGGCTGTTCCCCAGTCAAGACCTCAGATTGGACAAGTCTTCAGGTCACTGTATCCTCAAGCACAAGTACACACCATGCAAAGCCCAGAGACAGAAGGCAGCGCCATCCAGTCATGTGGTGACAGGAGAAGGTGATCACTGGTATCATGCTGGCGGAGGGGAATCCACTACATTGGCATGTGGAACCAATATCTCACCCCCCAATATCTATCCCCCTCACTGTCCCCACCCTGACCAACATCCCCAGGTACAGGCAGAAACTCATTACTAAATAGAGACACAAGTACATACGAGTGGTCTCTGTTAAACTCCTTCAAGTAGGCCCAGACCACAACTTTAGTGAATAAACCCTAACGAGGGGAAGGGGCAATATAATCTTTAAACTAAAGTGGGCCGCAAGCTGAGACAGGCAGAGCCCAATTAGAGAAAACAATTGTTAATCTTTCCCAAACCTTCATCCGCACTGAAGCCCAAGAGAAGGTTCTAAACAGGGGCCAATACCTTTGTACCAACTCCATAAACATATTCACATAGACCAGGTTATATACAAAATAAACCAATGTCACGTTGGTGATTTGAAGTCTGCTGAAATCCTCCTTCACACTGGACACCTAGAGAGGAAGAGATTCCAATTGAAATTCAATGTCATGAGAAACAGGATCAGCCATTGAAAGGATTGTAGTGAACCCTACAGGGTAGCAGAATACATCGACTACTGTAATTCACTGGCACAGCAACATGCCAGCTTTGTTGAAGGGCAGCACAGTGGCATAGCAGTAGAGTTGTTGCCTTATAGCGCCAGAGACACGGGTTCTGTACGGAGTTTGCACGTTCTCCCATTGACCAAGTGGGTTTTCTCAGAGATCTTCACTTTCCTCCCACTATCCAAAGATGTGCAGGTTTGTAGGTTAATTGACTTGGTATAAATGTAACATTGGTGTGTGTGTGTGTGTGTGAGATAGTGTTAATGTGCGTGGATCGCTGGTCGGAGCGGACTCAGTGGGCCAAAGGGCCCGTTTCCACACTGTGTCCATAATGTGAAACTTACCATGTCACATGAAGTGTTCTCCCCGACACTGCCCCTTATACCATACCATTTGTGAAACCTTGTATTCTCCCCGAAACTGCCCCCGATACTGTACCCTTTATCATGGACATTGAAACCCTGTGGACAAACAGAAACAGATAAGAGCATCCAGGCAGTTCAAATAACAATTCCAAGTCAAGTCAAGTCAAGTTTATTTGTCACATACACATACGAGATGTGCAGTGAAATTAAAGTAGCAATGCTTGCAGACTTTTGTGCAAAAGACAAACAACCAAACAAACTATAAACACAATCATAACACACATATTCTTTTACATAATAAATAATGGAAGGAAAAACGTTCAGTAGAGTTAGTCCCTGGTGAGATAGGCATTTACAGTTCGAATGGCCTCCGGGAAGAAACTCCTTCTCAACCTCTCCATTCTCACCGCATGGCAACGGAGGCGTTTGTCTGACCGTAGCAGCTGGAACAGTCCATTGCAGGGGTGGAAGGGGTCTCTCATGATATTGTTGGCTCTGAAGTTGCACCTCCTGATGTATAGTTCCTGCAGGGGGCAAGTGAAGTTCCCATAGTGCGTTCGGCCGAACGCACTGCTCTCTGCAGAGCCTTCTTGTCCTTGGCAGAGCAATTCCCAAACTAGATGGTAATGTTCCCGGACAAGATGCTTTCCACCGCCGCTGCGTAGAAGCACTGGAGGATCCTCGGAGACACTCTGAATTTCCTCAATTGCCTGAGGTGGTAAAGGCGCTGCCTTGCCTTACTCACGAGTGCTCAGGCGTGTGATGCCCATGTCATATCCTCGGAGATGTGGACTCCCAGATATTTAAAACAGTTCACCCCATCCACAGGATCCCCATTTATCCTCAATGGAGTGTACATCTTCGGATGATGTGCCCTCCTAAAGTCCATGATCAGCTCCTTCGTTTTTTTGATGTTCAAGAGGAGGCTGTTATCCTGGCACCAGAGTGCTAGACCAGCCACCTCCTCCCGGTAGGCCTTCTCGTCATTGTCTGAGATCAGGCCCACCACCACAGTGTCATCAGAAAACTTAATTAATGAGTTGGAGCTGAACTTAGCCACAGTCATGTGTGTACAGGGAGTACAATAGGGGGCCGAGGACGCAACCCTGGGGCGATCCTGTGCTTGGGGTGAGGGACTTCGATGTATTCCCTCCCATCTTGACTACCTGTGGCCTGGCGGTGAGAAAGTCCAGGACCCAGGCACACAGGGAGGTGTTGAGGTGCAGGGAAAGAGAGGGTTCCCCATCATCAGGGTGGGGGTGGAGGGAAAGAGGAGGTTCCCATCACCAGGGTGGGGGGGGGCTGCAGGGAAAGAGGGGGTTCCCATCACCAGGGTGGGGGGGGGGGGTGCAGGGAAAGAGGGGGTTCCCATCACCCTAACAAGAGGATTTCAGTATAGGGTTAAAGAGGTTCTTCTGCAGTTGTACAGGGCCCTGGTGAGACCACACCTGGAGTATTGTGTACAGTTTTGGTCTCCTAATTTGAGGAAGGACATCCTTGTTATTGAGGCAGTGCAGCGTAGGTTCACCAGATTGATCCCTGGGATGGTGGGACTGTCATATGAGAAAAGATTGAAAAGACTAGGCTCGTATTAACTGGTGTTTAAAAGGATGAGAGGGAATTTTATAGAAACAAATAAAATTATAAAAAGTACTGGGCAAGTTTGTTGCAGGAAAAATGTTCCCAATGTTGGGCGAGTCCAAAACCAGGGGCCACAGTCTTAGGATAAAGGGGAGGTCATTTAAGACTGAGACGAGAAAAAACTTTTCCAACCAGAGAGTTGTGAATTTGTGGATGTGGATCACTGGATGGATTTAAGAGAGAGTTAGATAGAGCTCTAGGGGCTAGTGGAATAAAGGGATATGGGGAGAAGACAGGCACGGGTTATTGATTGGGGATGATCAGCCATGATCACAGTGAATGGCGGTGCTGGCTCGAAGGGCCGAATGGCCTCCTCCTGCACCTAATATCTGTTTCTACATCACCTATCCATATTCTCCACAGATGCTGCTGACCCGCTGAGTTACTCCAGCATTTTGTCTTTTGAGCAAGAGTAGCCAAATATCTTTACAACAGTCTGTCCAGTCCAAAACTCAATGAATGGCCACTCAACACATCAGATTCCTTTCACCTGAAAGCCCTTCATAAGAACTCATAATAAACAAGCTGTGATTAGTGTAGTTAACATTAACCATTTCACACAAGTGGGTAACAAATACTTCACATTAACTTTCCTCAACCAAGTACAATGTAGATCCACTTTAAATCTCTCGCTGTCTTCTCAATCACAACAATTAGTCATCAACTGAAAACCAGTCTTCATAAAGTGACTGCCCCAATTAAAACACAATGTGACAGCTATCCTGGAGACAAATTCATTCTTGCCACTGCCTTCATGAAGTAAATGGAACCTCAACATCAATTCTTGGCAATATCCTCATAAATCTTGACTGCACCTTTCCAAGGGTCTCCAAACATTGGAGACGGATCAGATTAGGGAATTTAATACATCCTAACTCCAATGAGCGTTGCCTCACTCAGGGGGCTCGGTCAGTGCTGGGACCACGGCCGTGTCAATCTTACCTCATCTATCACCATCTGCACGGGAATGTGAATGTGAACGAGGCAGCATCTACATGGGGGTCAACCCCATGACCCATACCGTTGCTACGCAACGCCGAGTGGAGGACAGGCGGTGAACGCCGAGTGGAGGACAGGCGGTGAACGCCGAGTGGAGGACAGGCGGTGAACGCCGAGTGGAGGACAGGCGGTGAACGCCGAGTGGAGGACAGGCGGTGAACGCCGAGTGGAGGACAGGCGGTGAACTGCTGGTAAACACTGACCATTGTTTCCAGCGTAGCGGGCCCGTTAAAACCCGCTGAAATTGTCAATTGAACTGTAAATAATTATGGAAACCGGGATAAGCGTGAGAGACATTTAGCCTACTTCAGAATTCCAAAAGTGAGGAGAAATGACGGTAGATAGAAGCGAGAGCTGAAGGGACAACAACATCCAGAGTGCTTGGCCGTTTGCTCACTGCATTTCATCAACTAAGGCATTTTGTGTTTTTTCTTGATTCTTTGGCATCTAAAAAGTTTCAGAAGTGATAAATCTGGCTGTAATTTGTTTTTTTTTGTTTTTTAAATTGCCCATGGTTCCCATGGGTTTTTACATACAAAATGAAAACACATCTGAAGTAAAATTTACAGCCAGATTTATCACTTCTGAGACTTTTTAGATGCCAAAGGAATCAAGTAAGAACACAAATAATGCCTTACTGTTGATGAAATGCAGTGAGCAAACGCGATAATTCCCAATATTTTCAATGTTTACCAAGCACTTTAGCTGCTGTTGTCCCTTCAGCTCTCGCTTCTCTTTACCTTCATTTCGCTTCACGTTTGGAATTCTAAAGTTGGGTACATGTCAGACTCAGATTCAACTTTAATTGTCATTGTCAGTGTACAGTACAGAGACAGCGAAATGTCTCACTTACCCCGACTTCCATAATGTTTTTCAGCGCAAAAATTCAACATTTTGGCGGGTTTTTTTAACAGGTAGGAAAGTAAGCCTTTCTAGCATTAATAACATATACGGGAAGTTACGGATGTCCTCCAGATGGATTGAGCAGCTCCATGAGTCAGGCCCTGTGACCCAGTGACCTTACATGCAACCCCCCTATAGAACGGTGGACAAAAATGCTGGAGAGATGCTGGAGTCTGAAGAAGGGTCAAACTCAGACATAGATGCTGCCTCCACCCGCTGAGTTTCTCCAGCATTTGTGTCTACGTTGTCATTTTAAATTGTCATTCTTATATACATATATATCCTCCACACTCACCAATGAGAATAGTCTTCTGCCTTTGATTCATTCTCCAGACTTGTTATATATTCTCTTGTCATATATGGTGGCCGATTAGGAAAGGGGGAAGATGCAACGGGACCTGGGTGTCATGGTACACCAGTCAATGAAAGTAGGAATGCAGGTGCAGCAGGCAGTGAAGAAAGCAAATGGTATGTTAGCATTCATAGCAAAAGGATTTGAGTATAGGAGCAGGGAGGTTCTACTGCAGTTGTACAGGGTCTTGGTGAGACCACACCTGGAGTATTGTGTACAGTTTTGGTCTCCTAACCTGAGGAAAGGCATTCTTGCCATAGAGGAAGTACAGAGAAGGTTCTCCAGACTGATTCCTGGGATGTCAGGACTTTCATATGAAGAAAGACTGGATAGACTTGGCTCGTACTCACTAGGATTTAGAAGATTGAAGGGGGGGGGGGGGGAAATCCTATAGAAACTTACAAAATTCTTAAGGGTGGTTGGACAGGCTAGATGCAGGAAGATTGTTCCTGATGTTGGGGAAGTCCAGAACAAGGGATCACAGTTTAAGGATCAGGGGGAAGTCTTTTAGGACCGAGATGAGAAAAACATTTTTTCCCCCCCACACACACACACAGTGGTGAATCTGTGGAATTCTCTGCCACAGAACGTAGTTGAGGCCACAGTTCGTTGGCTATATTTAAGAGGGAGTTAGATGTGGCCCTTGTGGCTAAAGGGATTAGGGGGTATGGAGAGAAGGCAGGTACAGGATACCGAGTTCGATGATCAGCCATGATCATATTGAATGGCGAATGGTGCAGGCTCGAAGGGCCGACTGGCCTCTACTCCTGCACCTATTGTCTATGTTTCTATCTAATTTGTAGACAGCAACTCCCAACATGCAGTGAATTCACAAAACAAGTCGCTCCAATTTGTGGTCAACAATCCCACCATGTGGATTAAGAAAGAACTGCAGATGTTGAAGGGTTTCGGCCCGTAACGTTGCCTATTTCCTTCGCTCCATAGATGCTGCTGCACCCGCTGAGTTTCTCCAGCTTTTCTGTGTAACCCTGGAAAAATCAAAGGTGGACAAAAATGCTGGAGTAACTCAGCGGGTGAGGCAGCATCTGTAGAGAGAATAGGTGACGTTTCAGGTCGAGACCCTTCTTCAGACTGAAGTTGGGGTGGGGGTGCGGGATAAAGGAAGGAAGAAGCAGAGACAGTAGGGTGTGGGAGAGCTGGGAAGGGGAAGGAGGGAGAAAACACTGAAATTGTTTGCCAATATTGGGATCCCGTTGGAGGTGGCGAAATGTTGGGGGATTATCTGTTGTATGTGATGGTGGAAGGCGAGGGCAATAGACAACAGGTGCAGAAGTAGGCCATTTGGCCCTTCGAGCCAGCACCACCATTCAATGTGATCATGGCTGATCATCAACAATCAGTACCCCGTTCCTGCCTTCTCCCCATATCTCCTTACTCTACTATCTTCAAGTGCCCTATCTAGCTCTCTTGAAAGCATCAAGAGAACTACCCTCCACCGCCCTCTGAGGCAGAGAATTCCACAGATTCCGTGAGAAAAAGTGTTTCCTCATCTCTGTTCTAAATGGCTTACCCCTTATTCTTAAACTGTGGCCCCTGGTTCTGGACTCCCCCAACATCAGGAACATGTTTCCTGCCTCTAGTGTGTCCAAGCCATTAACAATCTTATATGTTTCAATGAGATCCCCTCTCCTCCTTCTAAACTCCAGAGTGTACAAGTCCAGCCGCTCCATTCTCTCAGCATATGACAGTCCCGCCATCCCAGAGAATTAACCGGGTGAACCTACGCTAGGCTCCCTCAATAGCAAGAATGTATTTCCTCAAATTAGGGGAGCAAACCTGCACACAATACTCCAGGTGTGGTCTCACCAGGGCCCTGTACATCTGCAGAAGGACCTCTTTGCTCCCATATTCGATTCTTCTTGTTATAAAAGCAAATCGGCTATTCGCTTTCTTCGCTGCCTGCAATGGGGGACTCTGGCCTTGTTACGAGTGGGACGGGGGAGGAAAAGCTGCAGGATATAGAGGAGACCATGATAGGAGTGCTGGAGAAACTCAGCAGGTCAGGCACCATCACTGGAGTAAAAGGATGGGCGATATTTTGGGTAAGAACCCTTTTATTCCATCCCCAATTCTATTGTTTCTCCAGAGATGCTGACTGACCCACTGAGTTACTCCAGCAATGTGTATCTTTGGTATAAATAAGTGCAGGAGGAGGCCGTTCAAGCCAGCACCACCATTCATTGCGATCATGGCTGATCATCCCCAATCAATAACCCGTGCCTGACTCCCCACTATATCCCTTGATTCCACTAACCCCTAGAGCTCTATCTAACTCTCTCTTAAATCCATCCAGTGATTTGGCCTCCACTGCCCTCTGTGGCAGGGAATTCCACCAATAAGATTCCAAAGTTACATCCTTTTATTCTGACTGTGTGCCCTCTGGTGCGAGACTCTCCCACTAGTGGAAACATCCTTTTAGTTTGGAGATACAGCACAGAAACAACACAATTCCAGTTGCACCAGAAAAAATCATCATTAAAGACCCTGGACACTTCAAATGACAACAATTGAAAGGAAAAGTCAGCAGAATTAATCAAAGATGCAAACACAATTCATTAGAAAGCTGTAGTGTTCTCACCGACCTCGTGCCCTGGAGATATAGATCCACGTCAGACACAAGGGGAGACCCCCTGTCTCTACCCAGGACAACTGCTCCCATCCACAGCCCAGTACAACTACACTCAGACACTCCACAACTCCGCCTTTTGTACACAGCAGCTGACAATTTTCTAATCAGCTTCAATCAAGCCAATGACCACATTAACCCTTTGCACACCAGTGGCCAATCAATGTTTGTTGCACACATCATGATATCTACCTGGGGCAGTAGTTGTCTGCGGGACAATAATTGGCCAACATGCCCCATCTACACTAGTCCCACCCCGACCAACATGCCCCATCTACACTAGTCCCACCCCAACCAACATGCCCCATCTACACTAGTCCCACCCCGACCAACATGCCCCATCTACACCAGTCCCACCCGACCAACATGCCCCATCTACACAAGTCCGACCCCGACCAACATGCCCCATCTACACTAGTCCCACCCCGACCAACGTGCCCCATCTACACTAGTCCCACCCTGACCAATGTGCCCCATCTACACTAGTCCCACCCCGACCAACTTGCCCCATCTACACTAGTCCCACCCCGACCAACGTGCCCCATCTACACTAGTCCCACCCCGACCAACGTGCCCAATCTACACTAGTCCCACCCCGACCAACATGCCCCATCTGCACTAGTCCCACCCTGACCAACATGCCCCATCTGCACAAGTCCCACCCCTACCAACACGCCCCATCTACACTAGTCCCACCCCGACCAACATGCCCCATCTGCATTAGTCCCACCCCGACCAACACGCCCCATCTACACTAGTCCCACCCCGACCAACATGCACCATCTACACTAGTCCCACCCGACAAACACGCCCCATCTACACTAGTCCCACCCCGCCTAACATGCCCCATCTACAATAGTCCCACCCTGACCAACATGCCCCATCTACACTAGTCCCACCCCGACCAACATGCCCCATCTACACTAGTCAAGTCAAGTCAAGTCAAGTCAAGTTTATTTGTCACATACACATACGAGATGTGCAGTGAAATGAAAAGTGGCAATGCTCGCGGACTATGTGCAAAAAGACAAACAACCAAACAACCAAACAAACTATAAACACAATCATAAACACACATATTCTTTTACATAATAAATAATGGAAGGAAAAACGTTCAGTATAGTCCTTGGTGTGATAGGCGTTTACAGTACGAATGGCCTCTGAGAAGAAACTCCTTCTCAACCTCTCCGTTCTCACCACATGGCAACGGAGGCGTTTGCCTGACCTTAGCAGCTGGAACAGACTTTGCATGGGTGGAAGGGGTCTCTCATGATATTGTTAGCTCTGGAGTTGCACCTCCTGATGTATAGTTCCTGCAGCGGGGCAAGTGAAGTTCCCATAGTGCGTTCGGCCGAATGCACTACTCTCTGCAGAGCCTTCTTGTCCTTGGCAGAGCAATTCCCAAACCAGATGGTAATATTCCCGGACAAGATGCTTTCCACAGCCGCAGCGTAGAAGCACTGGAGGATCCTCGGAGACACTCTGAATTTCTTCAATTACCTGAGGTGGTAAAGGCGCTGCCTTGCCTTACTCACGAGTGCTGAGGCGTGTGATGCCCATGTCGTTTCCTCGGAGATGTGGACCCAGATATTTAAAACAGCTCACCCTATCCACAGGATCCCCATTTATCCTCAATGGAGTGTACGTCCTCGGATGATGTGCCCTCTTAAAGTCCATGATCAGCTCCTTCATTTTTTTTTGATGTTCAAGAGGAGGCTGCTGTCCTGGCACCAGAGTGCTAGACCAGCCACCTCCTCCCGGTAGGCCTTCTCATCATTGTCTGAGATCAGGCCCACCACCACAGTGTCATCAGCAAGCTTGATTATTGAGTTGGAGCTGAACCTAGCCACACAGTCATGTGTGTACAGGGAGTACAATAGGGGGCTGAGGACCAAACCCTGGGGCGATCCTGTGCTCAGGGCGAGGGACTTTGATGTATTCCCTCCCATCTTGACTATCTGGGGCCTGGCGGTGAGAAAGTCCAGGACACAGGCGCACAGGGAGGTGTTGAGCCCCAATTCCATTAGCTTCCCGGCCAGTCTAGTGGGGACTATCGTGTTGAAGGCTGAACTGTAGTCTATGAACAGCATCCTCACGTAGCCCCCCTTCTGGCTGTCCAGATGGGAGAGAGCGGTGTGCAAGACCTGGGAGACCGCATAATTCGTGGATCTGTTTGGACGGTATGCGAACTGCAACGGGTCCATGTTCCGAGGGAGAAAGGCGCAGATGTGATTCTTCACCAGCCTCTCAAAGCATTTCATGACTACCGAGATAACGGCCACCGGACGGTAGTCATTCAGACAGGCTGGGGAGGCATTTTTTGGTACCGGTACAATGATGGATTTTTTGAAGCTGGCACTAGTCCCACCCCGACCGACATGCCCCATCTACACTAGTCCCACCCAGACCGACATGCCCCATCTACACTAGTCCCACCCCGACCAACATGCCCCATCTACACTAGTCCCACCCCGACCGACACGCCCCATCTACACTAGTCCCACCCCGACCGACATGCCTCATCTACACAAGTCCCACCCCGACCAACATGTCCCATCTACACTAGTCCCACCCCAACCAACATGCCCCATCTACACATCCCACCCCAACCAATGTGCCCCATCTACACGTCCCACCCCGACCAACATGCTCCATCTACACTAGTCCCATCCCGACCAACATGCCCCATCTACACTAGTCCCACCCGACCGACATGCCCCATCTACACTAGTCCCACCCCGACCGACATGCCCCATCTACACTAGTCCCACCCCGACCGACATGCCCCATCTACACTAGTCCCACCCGACCGACATGTCCCATCTACACTAGTCCCACCCCGACCGACATGCCCCATCTACCCTAGTCCCACCCCGACCGACATGCCCCATCTACACTAGTCCCACCCCGCCCGACATGCCTCATCTACACTAGTCCCACCCCAACCAACATGCCCCATCTAGACTAGTCCCACCCCGACCAACATGCCCCATCTACACTAGTCCCCACCCCGACCAACATGCCCCCGTCTACACTAGTCCCACCCCGACCAACATGCCCCATCTACACTAGTCCCACCCCTACCAACATGCCCCATCTACACTAGTCCCCACCCCGACCAACATGCCCCATCTACACTAGTCCCACCCCGACCAACATGCCCCTTCTACACTAGTCCCACCCCGACCAACATGCCCCATCTACACTAGTCCCACCCCGACCAACATGCCCCATCTACACTAGTCCCACCCCGACCAACATGCCCCGTCTACAATAGTCCCACCCCGACCAACATGCCCCATCTACACTAGTCCCACCCCGACCAACATGCCCCATCTACACTAGTTCCACCCCGACCAACATGCCCCATCTACACTAGTCCCACCCCGACCAACATGCCCCATCTACACGTCCCACCCCGACCAACATGCCCCATCTACACTAGTCCCACCCCGACCTACATGCCCCATCTACACTAGTTCCACCCCGACCAACATGCCCCATCTACACTAGTCCCACCCCGACCAACATGCCCCATCTACACGTCCCACCCCGACCAACATGCCCCATCTACACTAGTCCCACCCCGACCTACATGCCCCATCTACACTAGTCCCACCCCGCCCGACATGCCCCATCTACACTAGTCCCACCCCGACCAACATGCCCCATCTACACGTTCCACCCCGACCAACATGCCCCATCTACACTAGTCCCACCCCGACCGACATGCCCCATCTACACTAGTCCCACCCCGACCGACATGACCCATCTACACTAGTCCGACCCCGACCAACATGCCCCGTCTACATGAGTCCCACCCCGACCAATGTGCCCCATCTACACTAGTCCCACCTGCCTACGTTTGGCCCATGTCCCTCCAAACCTGTCCTATCCAAGTGTATCTTAATAATAATAATAACAATAACAATAAAAATAATAATAATAATAATAATAATATATTTTATTGTCATTGCACGTCAGTGCAACGAGATTTTGTATGCAGCTCAACCGATGTACAAGAAAAGTAAAATAAATAAATAAGCAAGCTGAGTGACGTGACCATCCGAGGGAGACTGTCGGGGGGGGGGGGGGGGGGGGGGCATCCTTATGGATGCTGACGCCTTCCTGGGGCACTGTGTGTGGTAGATGCCCTCCAAGGCTGGTAGCTCTGTCCCAATGATTCGCTGCGCAATCCATCTTAAACGTTGAGATAGTCCCAGCCTCAACTAGCTCCTCTGGCAGCTCATTCCATTCACCCACTTGTGTGGAAAAGTTGCCCCTCAGATAGACATTATTAATGTGAACCATTTGTACACAACTCTGCTGTTGTGAGTAATAAATGAAATGATAGATAGTGGTGCGCGGTAGAGTTGCTGCCTCACAGCGCCAGACCCGGGTTCCATCCTGAATACGAGTGCTGTCTGTATGGAGTTTGCACGTTCTGCCCGTGACCTGCGTGGGTTTTCTCCGGGTGCTCCAAAGACCTGCTGGTTTGTAGGTTAAATTGTGTAAAATTGTCCCTAATGTGTGTAGGATGGAGGATGTAGGATGTATGGGGTGATCACTGGTTGGCGATGCCTCGTTGGGCCGAAGAGCCTGTTTCCGTGCAGTATTTCTAAAATCTAAACAATACCCGGTGACTTGGCCTCCACCGCCCTCTGTGACAATGAATTCCACAGATTCACCACCCTCCGGCTAAAGAAATCCTCCTCATCTCCTTTCTAAAGGCATGGGTGGGAAAGGCAGAGAGGGTGAGTGGCCAGACGTGGGCATGTGGGACTAGCTTCGATAGACATGGCTGTGTGTTTCTGTGCTGTGGGACTGACTGACGGGGCTCAACAGGGTAGTAGTTTGATGCTTCAGCCTGCTGCAACCCAGGAGAACTGTGTTCCAGATGCTTCATTAGTTTGTTGTTCTGCACATCGATCGGGAGGCGATGAAATCGCCCGTTCACACGCAGCCGCCAGAGCAAACAATGTACATACAGTGATGACAAACGCTGTAATAAATGCAATATCCAGTGCAGAACAGTGTACATACAATGATGACATTAAATGCAATATCCAGTGCAGAACAGTGTACATACAGTGATGTCAAACGCTGTAATAAATGCAAGATTGTGTTGCAGAAAATCCAGGGTAGCACAGATGAGAGGGGCCGAACGGCCTGTGTCTGGGCGGGACAGGGCAGGGCAGGGCAACCGCTGACGCTGTCCATGTGGAGTTTGCACGCTTCCCTCTCCGTGATGGACCGGATGCAGGTCGGGGCAGGGGAGGCGAGCTCAGCCTTCCAAGCCTCAATCCAAGCTCAGCCTTCCCATCCTAGCTCTGACGGGCCGAGTGTCACCTCCCGTGCATCCTAGCCCCGACGGGCCGACTGTCACCTCCCATGCATCCTAACCCCGACGGGCCGAGTGTCACCTCCCGTGCATCCTATCCCCGACGGGCCGAGTGCCGTCTCCTTCCTCCCGTACATCCTAGCCCCGACGGGCCGAGTGTCGTCTCCTTCCTCTCCGGACAACAACCGAGGGGTAAAACGCAGACGAAACCTCTTCCAATCACCCGAATCCCTCAGGGAATGCCCCTGTCCTGTCTTTGAAATTAAGCCGTCACAAATGTGCACGATATAAACATAGAAAATAGGTGCAGGAGGAGGCTGAGCCGTCAGCATTATCCTTGTTTTAATAAATAGACAAAAGCTGATCAAGTTCAAGTTGGAATTTATTGTCACTTGCACCAATTAAGGTCCAGTGATAGTGGAGTTACCATACAGCCACACTGAGTAAAAATCAACAAGACACACAGCCACATAAAATAAAATCTAATATAAACATCCACCACAGCGGAATCCACATTCCTCACTGTGATGGAAGGTAATAAAGTTCAATCATCTTCCCCTTTTGTTCACCCGTGCTCGGTCGGGGCTGTTGAACCCTCCACAGTCGCCGCTCACTCACTGCCGACACACGACATAAAAGTCCCTTTAAACTTCCATGATCCAAAGACATCCTCATGAAGAAGGCCTATGCTTGGACAGCTATCCAGCCAGAAGATGCGAAAGCATTGCGGGAGTTTGTGATATTTCTTATAAGTATGAAAGAAATGACTACCCTCTTAGGCAGACCGCACGCAAGAAATGAATGTTATTAGCAATATGAAAATGATCACTCTAAAACTGCCCTATAGACTTAGAGAAACGATAAAGCTGGTCTGTTAGAGGAATATGAGAATGGAGAGGCCATGCTTCCTGATCTAGGGAACTTTATAGAAAAGGAAGTACGGTTCATGTCAAATTTACACACGCTATGGGAGTATTCAAGATCCTAAACCAATCGCAAATGTCAAAGGTTCTACCTTTACTAATACAAAAGGAAGATCAGGACCTAAGGGAAGTAGTTTTGATTCCGCTGTAAATACCTGCAGAAAGGAAAGGCCAAAAGGAAGAGGATACATCTACTGTTAAACAAAGATGGTTCTGCTTGTCATCCAGTGAGAAGAAGATATATCTACTGTTCTTTCTTGAACAAGATACATCTACTGTTAAACCAAGATGGTTCTGCTTGTCATCCAGCGAGAAGAAGATACATCTACTGTTAAACCAAGATGGTTCTGCTCAT
This sequence comes from Leucoraja ocellata, assembly GCA_036785375.1. Taxonomy (NCBI): domain Eukaryota; kingdom Metazoa; phylum Chordata; class Chondrichthyes; order Rajiformes; family Rajidae; genus Leucoraja; species Leucoraja ocellata. Next base: position 1,041,602 of record JAWMAR010000536.1, on the reverse strand, counting down.
CATCCAGCGAGAAGAAGACAGAGGAATGACAAAGAGATGGCCCACGAGGGAAGGGAAGGGAAGGGGGGCTGTCGATGACTGGTCAGCTCGGACCTTGTATCTCATCCCAAGAATGGACACCACATTCTTGACAGGGCCAAGGAGAGCTTGTAATAGGAACATTCTCCATCCGTTTCCCACCACGGATGGCTGACCTGCTGAGTTCTACCGGCACTTTGGGGGGGAATGAACAGGTGACGTGTCGGGTCTGGACCCTTCTTTGGACTGATGGAGTCGGGGGAGAAAGCTGGAAAAAAGAGATGGGGTTGGGACAGACTCCGGGACTTGATTAGGAGGGGGAAGTCTCCTTAATTTGGTACAAGACAGACTTACGACAGTTCTGAGAGATGACAACCAAACAAGCACAAAGCAAATGCACAATAAACCCACAAAACAATTTCCAAAGTCTCCGTTCGGCTCAATATTTTTGTAGGAATACAGATTTCCTTGGACATGAGCCTGATGGGCTGAACGGCCTCTTCTGCGCTGGGTCATTCATTCGGATCTCTCAGATCTGGGTCAGAATTCAGGGTCTGCAATGCGACAGCTTCGTTTGAATTGTTTGTGACATTTCCTGTAACTTCCCGTGGATTTCTGCAGCTCTGTATCAAACAAGAGCAACAAATATGTTTTAAATAAAGAGTTTATCCTGCAATGATAAACAATAGGCTGGAAGTGATAGGTAAGAGGGAGATTGTAGACAAAGTTGGGAACATTTACATGGCCATTTCATGTAAACATAAACACTCATTAGAAGTACGAGGAGTTCTGTAGCCCCATTGAAGGAAGGATGTGAAGGCTTTGGAGAAGATGCAGAAGAGATTTACCAGGATGTCGTCTGCATTTGGATGGGAAAAAATGCAACATTTATGAAGTTTTATGAAGGGTTGTGGTAGAAACAGCTCAGAGAATGGCATTTAAGAGATTTTTAGATAGTTAGATAGGCTCATTAATGTGTAGGGAATGGAGAGGTTTGGAACATGAGCAGGTTTTTAGATTGGCACATTATTTAGATAGGCACATTATTTAGATAGGCACATTATTTAGATAGGCACATTATTTAGATAGGCACATTATTTAGATAGGCTCATTAATATGCAGGGAATGGAGAGATTTAGATCATGAGTAGGCAAAAGGAATTAGTTTAAATTAGCATCATGAACAACATCGACATTACGTTTCCATTCGGTTATTTGGCGTTTCAGCTACGTTTCCATTTGGTTAGTTGCCGTTTCAGCTACGTTTCCATTCGATTATTTGGCATTTCATCTACGTTTCCATTCGGGTCGTTGGCATTTCAGCTTCGTTTCTATTCGGTTATTTGGCGTTTCAGCTACGTTTCCATTCGGCTATTTGTCTTCAACTTTGCTTCAGATTCTCATCCTTTGATGCCACGTCCACACACTATTTCTGTGCTGCATTGTTTGATACAAAACACTAAAATACAGATTGTCATCACTCTAATATGTTCTGTGAACAGCCATTTCCTCAATGTCAGAGACAGCCCACCATTGGTTTCTGATATATTGAAAAGCTCATGAAATTCTCATCCTGTTCATGCTCCACGTGCAGCAAATTAGTCCAAGAGCAACGGCCAGTTTAATCACCAAGTAGCCCAGAACTATGATGATCCTAATGTCTGTGAAGGACAAAATTTACATTTTAATTTCCTTTCTCCACAGTGTTTCATAATTAAATACTCCTGTCTGTGGCGTGACAACATTCTGAATTAGACACTGGGACACAGTGAGAAATATTTGTGCCACGTCTAAGTCCAGGGTACCTTTTATTTCGTGTCCATAACATCCGAGTATCTCTGTTTGATATTTTCTGCTTCAATACTTTTGGAACAATGTGAATATGTTTTGGGTCTGAATATACACAAAATAGGTTGAATCATTATCTAAACTGATGTCAACCAGGTGTCTACACAAGAGGGCGTGGATACAGATTCACAGCTGAGACTCTGCGGGATCTGAATTCTTACTCTGGGCCGTATTGCCTGAGGAGCTAATAGGGTCATAGAGTGATGCAGTGTGGAAACAAATCTTTCAGCCCAACTTACATGTCCCAGTTACACTAGTCCCACCTCCCCCAAGCTTGGTCCATATCCCTACAAACCTGTTCTATCCATTACCCAATGAGGTGTGAGAGGCATGGCTCATTCACTTGGGCTTATTTAAAGAAATGTCCATTTTACAAAGGTGCAATCTTGCTTCAATGTTACCCTCATGTATAGGTTTGAAAGATTTGTGTTTCTGTAACATGTAAACACAAAATACTTCATATTTGTTGCTTTATTTGCTGATATAACATTATGCCATCAATTGGCAGGCTCCAGTGAAGTTACACTTTGATCAGTAGCATTGGGCATTGATGGAAATATTGGAGACTTTGAGAGAAATTGTTTTATTTAGGATTATACAGGAAAAAGGGGTGGAAGTTTGCAACCTTCACGTGGTCCGCTCTGTTTCAACTAATGCAATCAACTCGACGTGTCCAAACAGAAGATCAAATAGAACAAGTTGCCCAACAACTTTAGGCTGTGCACACCACACGCAAGAAGAAGAAGATACAGGAAAAAGTATAATTATTACTCCAGCAGTGGTTGAAGGTTGTTATTGGTCCTTGTGAAATCTGTATTTAGAATTTTGTTTGGAAATGCCTCTAATGTCAAGTATTTCACACAGTCAAGGTACAACTATATTCCCCTTTCAAATGTCAGGACATCGAAACTCAATCATGACTCTAAGTATGAAGAACAAACCCTTATCACTTACCACTGGGCTTCTGATACGGGACAAAAAGCCGGGGCAGGTCTTGATCAAACAAAACACATCTCCAGTTCCCTCTGCCTCGCTCAGCTTTCTGAATAACCAGACTCAGTGATTTCTCTTCCACAGTCAGTGTCTTTTCTCCAACACGTTTGCCATCACCATTGATCCAAACCAGTCTCATTGACCCAATGACGTTAGACACAGAGTAGGTCAGGGTAACGGTGTCTCCCTCAGTCACTGCATCAGACGGTTCAGCTGTGACTGTGGAAACAAGCAGGTTGTTTACATTTTAAATAATAAGTTCATCAGTAAACTCAGTGGCAACATTCTAACTCCTACCTTTCACTGTGATTAGATCAATGGTGGGAAATATATTTGATTCCAGAAAACAGATGTAAACTCCGGCATCTTGAAACACAACGGGGACAATCCTAACACTGAAATCCTTGCCATCGAAGAGTTTCCCTGAGGTCACCAGTCGATTCCTGAAGTTGGTCCCATTGACATTGATGATGATGGGCTGAGAACGTTCTGCAGATGCTATTACTTTGTGTTGTTGATGGTGATGAGGTGTCCAGGCCTACTGAGCACAGGAATAGCCATCACCATTACTCCCAGAACAAACCAGGTGAAGTTCACTGTGATCGGTGCTGGAGCGGTAAAGTGTGTATCTCTCCTTATATAAATCTGTATCAGAGAGACAGAGGGTAACTCCTTTCAGTATTACAGTTACTGTGCCATTCTCAACCGTATTCTTATAAACATTTGTGGTGTTTTGTTCAACTGATCAAGTTTCAAATGTAACATCTTTCATGAATGCCGCACTAAACTCATCAGATCTTTACAAAATACAATGTGCTGTACGGCAGTAAGTTGCAGTGAAGTTTGAATATTCCACTCTACATTTCAAAATGAGGTTGGCCCCCACACCCGGACTGTCCGGGAAGGGTCAGTGTGGGGAGAGGGGATGGATTGTTTTTCAGTGTTGATGTGTGGGTCGGGACTCCCAGTGTTAGTGTGGGCAGCAAGAGCTGGTGACTACACTTTCTATCTGACACTTTGATGTGAGTCCTGCATCAGTATCTCAGTCTCAGATACTGGAGCATTGATGGCAAGATGAGTCCTGTATCAGTATCTCAGATACTGGAGCACTGATGGCAAGATGAGTCCTGTATCAGTATCTCAGTCTCAGATACTGGAGCATTGATGGCAAGATGAGTCCTGTATCTGTATCTCAGTCTCAGATACTGGAGCATTGATGGCAAGATGAGTCCTGTATCTCAGTCTCAGATACTGGAGCATTGATGGCAATACGAGTCCTGTATCAGTATCTCAGTCTCAGATACAGGAGCATTGATGGCAAGATGAGTCCTGTATCAGTATCCCAGTCTCAGATACTGGAGCATTGATGGCAAGATGAGTCCTGTATCAGTATCTCAATCTCAGATACTGGAGCATTGATGGCAAGATGAGTCCTGTATCAGTATCCCAGTCTCAGATACTGAAGCATTGATGGCAAGATAAACTGACAAAATACTTTACTGAACAATGGTTACAGAAAGACATCGCCCTCCTGTGCTGTGTGTCTGTCACACAGAGACAAGCAGGCAGCTGCTCCACACAGAGACTTTCTGGAAACTTCTCCCTGATCATTGCAGCATTTTATACTGGAGAGCAGTTGGTCACTGCCACAGTTCTTCACAGAGCACACATATAATATTACAAGAAGCACCATGATACAACTGTCTACTTGATACCCAATGGGAGGTGTACACACTCACCGTTGTTTACAGTAAAATCTCCCATACTTGTGTGAAGAATGTTTCCGTTTTCCTGCACTTCACACATATACAGCCTCCCATGCACTGCCACAGTTCTTCACGGAGCGCACACATATAATATAACAAGAAGCACCGTGAATCAAGTGTCTACTTCTCAATTTGAGAAGGAGAAGGTTAAATCGGAAGTGTCAGTAATGCACTTGAACAAAGGGGACTATGAAGGCATGAGAGGGGAGCTGGCCAAGGTAGACTGGAAAGGGATCCTAGCAGGAATGATGGTGGAACAGCAATGGCAGGAATTTCTGGGCATAATCCGGAAGACGCAGGATTATTTCATTCCAAAAAGAAAGAAAGAAGAAAGAAAGGGGAGTAGGAGGCAACCGTGGCTGACAAGAGAAGTTAGAGATAGAATAAAACTAAAAGAAAAGATGTATAACACAGCAAAGAGTAGCCGGAAGCCAGAGGATTGGGAAACTTTCATAGGACAGCAGAAGGAAACAAAACGGGCAATACGGGCTGAAAAGATGAAGTACAAAGGGAAGCTGGCCAGGAATATAAAGAAGGACAGTAAAAGCTTCTTTAGATATGTTAAGGGAAAAAGAGTAGCCAAGTCAAATGTGGGTCCCTTGACGGCAGACACGGTGAAATTATTATGGGCAACAAGGGAATAGCAGAAGAGTTGAACAGGTACTTCGGATCTGTCTTCACTAAGGAAGACACAAACAATCTCCCAGATGTACTGGAGGACAGAGGATCTAAGGGGGTAGAGGAACTGAAAGAAATTTGCATTAGGCGACAAATGGTATCGGGTCGGGTAATGGGACTGAAGGATGATAAATCCCCTGGACCTGATGGTCTGCATCCCAGGGTCCTCAGGGAGGTGGCTCTAGAAATAGTGGATGCATTGGTGATCATTTTACAATGTTCAATAGATTCAGGATCAGTTCCTGTGGAGTCAAGGGATATGGGGAGAAGGCAGGCACGGGTTATTGATTGGGGCCGATCAGCCATGATCACATTGAATGACGGTGCTGGCTCGAAGGGCCGAATGGCCTCCCCCTGCACCTATTATCTATGTTTCTATATCCAATGGGAGGTGTTTGCACTCACTGGTGTTTACAGTAAAATCTCCGTTACTTGTGTGAATAATGTTTCCATTTTCCCCGCACTTCACATACATACATCCTCCACTGTAACGTGTTGAACCATCAGATAGACGGTGTTATCCAGGCGGATCTGATCAGTGTTGCTCCTGTTCTGCTGGGATGAGTCCATGGGTCTCCAGTGAAGACTGACTGTATCTGAGAGTCTGGAGATGGTGCAGCTGAGTGTGACGTCACTGCCCAGCAGAGGCTTCTGTGGACTTGCCTCAACTGTGAAAAACAGATCAATGAGATTCAGAGTGAGTAGTGGTTTGTACAAGTCAAGTCCCAGACAGGACAATGACATTCTTGCTTGTTGCAACACAACAGAATATTGTAGGCATAAATACAGAACAGAACAGTGTGTCCATATACCATAGAATATTTATATATATACACACATAAATAAACAGATAGAGTACAATAAGCTGGTATAGTTCAGAGTTTGTTTGAAGTTGTGTTTAATAGTCTGATGATTGTGGGGAAGATGCTGTTCCTGAATCTGGATGTTGCAGATTTCAGGCTCCTGTACCTTCTACCTGATGGCAGCGGGGAGATGAGTGTGTGGCCAGGATGGTGTGGGTCCTTGATGATGCTGCCAGCCTTTTTGAGGCAGCGACTGTGATAAATCCCCTCGATGGTAGGGAGGTCAGAGCCGATGTTGGACTGGGCAGTGTTTACAACTTTCTGCAGCCTTTCCCGCTCCTGGACGCTCAGGTTGCTGAACCAAGCCACGATGCAACCGGTCAGCATGCTCTCTACTGTGCACCTGTAGAAGTTCGAGTCCTCCTTGACGAACCGACACTCCGTAATCTTCTCAGGAAGTAGAGGCGCTGATGTACTTTCCTTATAATTGCCCCAGTGTTCTGGGGCCAGGAGAGATCTTCGGAAATATGCACGCCCAGGTATTTGAACAACGCTATTCACCGTGGGACTGCAGGTGGAACCGGCAACATACAGGCGTTGTTGTATTTACACATGCTCTGTTTCAAATATTCACAAACTGTTGAAAATGCATCTATTTCCACTCCATCTAGGTGTATCTGATTGGTCTCAAGAGGTGAACTCTATGACAGAGCCCACACGGACACATTGGTTCCATACCACCTTGCTTGCCGCGATCACCTTACCGTGTGCCGGCAAGAAGACCATGGTATTCGCTGCTGCTAGATTCATTGATTTGCTGTTCCCAGTGAAGTCATCAAACTATTATCACCCATCTCTGCTGATCATTACAGAATCAATGAACAAAATCACTTCCCCAGTTGTTTGACTTTTCACCGGGTGGAAGAAGTCTCACAATTCCCGCCATCTCTCATCATTCCTTATAGGTGACAATATTTACAGAGATTAATTCAACATTATTGATCCTTATCGCACCCACTCACCTTTCATCACAAATATTTCATATTGCTTCAGGATTTGCTTTCTCAGTTTTGTTTGACTCAAAGTGAAAATTCCCGCCAATTTAAATGTGGGTTTATCAATTGTTAGATCAAGGGTATTCTGATTCACACTAATCTCCGGGTACAAGTCGCCAGCGGCTTTATCTTTGATCAATTAGTTCCTCATTCTTCTAAAGTCGACAATTTTCCGATTTCCTTCCCTGAGTGTGGTTTCCATTCCCAGACAACAACAGTGTCTTTCTCAGCATTGTCCGGTCCGTTTAACCCAATGTCATCTCTATTATCTAAGAAATACATTTAATTTCTGTTTTCTGTTGCGAATATGAACAATGAAGAATTAATATTTAAAACACATTTTCCCCACCCACCTCATATACGTAATCATTAATTTTGAACAGAATTTAATTCCAGACAGTTGTGATCTTCCTTGGAAACCCCAGCGAGGAAGTCACGGTTTGTGAAGAGATGTGTGTGTGGAATAACCTGGCCTGATTGATGCAGGAATATTTCATCACATGAGAGAAGTGAGTGAGTGAGTGGGAGGGAGGGAGGGAGGGACGGAGGGCGGGAGGGAGGGAGACGGAGGTGGGGATAGGGGGTTGTGTTGGGGTTAGTGGAGGAACTACACCAGGTTTTGAAGGGACTTTGTGGGAGCGTGAAGTGAAGACATTGCGTCTGGTTCTCGGGCTGCGACTGGATCAATAAGACGAGGGCAGTTCCACCCACATGAACTGTGGTAAGAGATGTTGGGGAGGATAGGGTGGACCTCTGTGTCAAAGGCTGCAGAGGCTGAGCGGGATGAGGAGGGAGAGTTTAACTCTGCAACAAGTTCACAGGAGGCCATTTCTGACTTTGTTAAGGACCGTGTTGGTGCAGGAGAAGGAGAGAGAGTTGATTGGATGGGCTCAGAAATGGAGGCCCAGCAAGGATGGTGTGGATTTGTGAGGCAGCAACACATTCAGGGATGTGTAGAGGAAAGTGAGATTGACAATAGGGTGTGGGTTTACACGGACAATGATAATTAATGCAAGGTGATTGTGACTGGTGAAGAGAAAGTACTTACTCTGTGTGGAAACTGGTCGAAGAAACCCAACATCAAACCTGCAGGCAAACTGTTGCAGAGAAACCTCGGCCTCATTTTGTACATTCTCTGTTTGGAAACAAGGTGCAGTTTTAGACTAAGGATCAGTAAATTGGTAGTTGGCAAATGTTGTATTGAGTACAGCCAGTTTGAATCTCCTGACCCTGGGGCATTTTAGAATTGGCCGCACACAATTACACAGGGAAAATACATTCACTTGGTGGACTCTGCAGCTGGAATATTGTCACTTCAGTAATCTGGGATTTCACCACCATATTCAACCGCTATTGTCCCAAATCATTCATCTGTACTCCGCCTTTTTAATGTTTGACTCAATTACCTCCGACCACTGGTAAAATGTTCTCAACTAAATCAGAGAGTTGTGAGTGTGGAATTCTCTGCCTCAGAGGGTGGTGGAGACAGGTTCTCTGGATGCTTTGAAGAGAAAGCTAGATAGGGCTTTTAAAGATAGCGGAGTCAGGGGATATGAGGAGAAGGCAGGAACGGGGAACTGATTGGGGATGATCAGCCATGATCACATTGAATGGCGGTGCTGGCTGGAAGGGCCGACTGGCCTCTACTACTGCACCTGTTGTCTATTGTCTATTGACACCAGTAGGAAAATGGCATATGCTGGTCATTTAACTGTGGGAAATAAAGGATACAAAACGAAATTAATAAAGTTTGTATGCCCTTGTCAAATCTAAAGTGGAACAAGCTGATTGAATGAGTGATAAATCACAGTTTACAGGACATCCAACATTGTTCAGTTTGTGGATACCTGTTAAACCACTCTTTGACATGAAGTGAGACTGCAGTGAGGTCACCTACCTTGTGAGAAGAGACTGATGGTGAACGAGTACAGAGACTGAGTGACAAAGCTCCAAGCACGGCGACACACTGAGATTCACAGTCTCACACAGTTTCTTTGGAAGGGCAAACACCCTTCCTCTTTCTATCCAGCTCAGGATTCACACACCATTTATGTTGATAATGTTTGCATCAGATTAAAAATCATCTTTTTAGGAGGTCCAGAACCTGGCAGCCTGGTGTACCAACAATAACCTCATCCTCAGCTCCAAGCAGACGAAGGAAATGATCGTTGACTTCAGGAAGACCAGAGGTGGCAGACATACCCCCATCCACATAAACGGGACTGAGGTGGAGCGCGTCTCCAACTACAAATTCCTCGGGGTACACATCTCAGAGGATCTGTCCAGGGCCCTCAATACCACCAAATTGATCAAAAAGGCGCAGCAGCGCCTTTACTTTCTGAGGAAGCATAAGAAAGTGCACCTGTCCCCCCAGATACTGTCCAACTTTTACCACTGTACCATCGAAAGCATCCTGACCACCTGCTTCACGGTATGGTACAGCAGCTGCACCACAGCTGACAGGTAGGCACTGCAACGGCCAGTGAAAACCGCTCAGCACATCATCGGTGCCCCGCTCCCTGCCATGGATGCACTCCATCGAAAATGGTGTCTGAGTCGGGCCGGGAAAATGATCAAGGACCCCTCTCACCCTAACCATGGACTGTTTACCCTCCTCCCATCTTAACTCTTTTTCGAACTTTTCATGTCTAAGGGTCTCTTTTGATCACTCTTTCACACACTTACTATCCTATTTAACTCTCTTTACTTTTCTTCTTTTCAAAGTTTAAAATATAAATTGGTACAGGAAATGTATTATGTTATTTTTGGCTTATATTATTGTAATGTACACTACTAATAAATACAATTATATTAAAAAAATGAATAAATTAAAAAAAGAAAGTATTGAACACGAAGTTCCGTTTCTAGATCCCATTTAAACCACACCTTTACCTGAAGTGAACCTGTAGTAAGGTCGCCTACCTTGTGGGAAGAGACTGATGGTGAACATGTCCCGAGACTGGGCAGCAAAGCTCCAAGCACGGTGACACACTGACTTCCCCAGTCTCACGCTGTGTCTTATGAAACTACAGGACCTTCCTCTTCCTCTCCTGCTCAGGGTTTAGAAATCACTTCTGTTGAAAGTGTTTGTGTCAGTGTAAAACCCATCTTGTCAAACCTTATTCGGCAAAGGAAAATTGGAATTTACTGAGCTCAAACATGCATTGGATGCATTGAGACATGGAACCTCATCATTCTAAATGGGAATGGGGAAAAGGGGAAGTACAACGGGATCTGGGGGTCCTTGTTCATCAGTCTATGAAAGTAAGCATGCAGGTACAGCAGGCAGTGAAGAAAATCCAATGGTATGTTGGCCTTTATAATAAGAGGAGTTGAGTCTAGGAGCAAAGAGGTCCTTCTGCAGTAGTACAGAGCCCTGGTGAGACCACACCTAGAGTATTGTGGGCAGTTTTGGTCCCCTAATTTGAGGAAGGACATTCTTGCTATTGAAGGAGCCCAGCGTAGGTTCACCAGGTTAATTCCCGGGATGGCGGGACTGTCATATGCTAAGAGAATGGAACGGCTGGGACTTTCATACACTGTAGAGTTTAGAAGGATGAGAAGGCATCTAATTGAAACATATAAGATTGTTAAGGGTATGTACATGCTAGAGGCAGGAAACATGTTGCCGATGTTGGGGGAGTCCAGAACCAGGGGCCACAGTTTAAGAATAAGGAGTAAACCATTTAGAACAGACCAGGAAACACTTTTTCTCACAGAGAGTTGTGAGACTGTGGAATTCTCTGCCTCAGAGGGCGGTGGAGGCAGGTTCCCTGGATGCTTTCAAGAGAGAGCTGGATAGGGCTCTTAAAGATAGCAGAGTCAGAGGATATGGGGAGAAGGCAGGAACGGGTACTGATTGGGGATGATCAGCTATGATCACATTGAATGGCGGTGCTGGCTGGAAGGGCCGAATGGCCTTTACTCCTGCACCTATTGTCTATAGGTTATTGGAGGATAACAAATGTCAAGGGCATTGGGGAATGAGAGTATCTATTGTTGTGTAATGTGTTTGTGTCAATCTTCTTGTATCTGTAGTGATGTTCTGATTGAGTTTAGTTTTGAGACACAGCATGGAAACTTGCCCTTCAGCCCTCTGTCCATGCCGACCACTGATCACCCGTGCACACTCGTTCTGTTCTCTCACTTTCCCATCCGCTCCCTACACACTACAGGCAATTTATGGAGCTCCAGTAACCTGCATCCCCACTCATTCGTGGCCACAGGGAGCGTGCTATCTACACCCAGAGAGCACCCGAAGTCAGGATTGAACCCTGGTCTCCGGCACTGTGAGGCAGCAGCTCTAACATCTGTGTCACTGTGATTTAGGTGGTTTGGCTGTTTAAAACGATGTGAGTTTTGGGTTGAGGAGAACACAAACCAGTAGATGTGATATTAAAATGCTGAATTTACTCAGTTATTCCAATATTGAGTGTAATTATCTCCTGAGTTTCACACAAGGTAAACCCACCAGTCACCAGCCTCATCATCATCCAATTTCTTCTGCAACTTTCAGTTTTCTCCAAATCAAACCGCAGTTTGCACCAAGACCTTCACAACCTCTGGGAATAAATCACGCCCCTTCCAGTTCAATTCAGTTTAGTTCAGTGTTACGTTCGTGAGGTAAAGAGAAAAGCTTTTGCAGAATGCTAACCAGCCTGGAGAAAGACAAGTATAATTAATGCTATTCACAACTGAAGTTAGAATTGTTTCCAGTAACACATATTCAAGCAGATGACTGTGTGATGTTTGAAATGTCTATGATAATGGCAAATGACAGAATCTGTTGTTTTGTAATAAATGGAACGGTCAATATTCTTGCCTGTTCATGCTGTAGTTGGTCCGATAGATCAAACTAATATTCATTGCATCAGATCATGGCGGAGGTTGGACTTAGGAGGTCACCAATGAGCAGCATATGATCATCGCTACTACAATTTGTCAAAGTAAGTCCAATATTGAGAGCAAATTTCTCCTCAGTTCTGAATTTCACTCAAGGTAGAACCTCCAGCAAACATCTTCACAATCACTAGTTTTTCCCTCTGTCATTTGGTGTTCTCCAAGCGCAACCTCACAGAGTTGCACCAAGATCTTCACAGCCTAGAGATATAGACACGAGAGATACATTGTGTTCCAGGTGTACACTGGCCCTATCCCCGAACTCTATCCCCATTACATTGATGACTGCATCGATTCTAGAAAATATATCCACAATATGCAAACATAATCCATACCAAGGATTGTTTGGTCATGTTAGTGGAGTGGCACAAATTGACCCAGTCACCATCATAACTTGGAAAGACATTGCTGGCCCTTCATTATTTGTGGGGCCTACTCCTATCATTTACATAATTTACTAAACACATCCATCAGTGGTGGAATAAGGATGGTCACATCCTCATGGGTTAAAACTGGAAGCCTAAACACTGAGGCCCACATCCAAAAACATAGATTTATCAGCAAAACATCTGGAGGAAATCACAATGTGCAGCTCATCATCAGCTCAGGAGTTAGTGTCGTCCTCATTGTGACAAGAAATCTAATCAGGCTCCTTCCATAATCCGGGTTAACAACTCATTTCCCCCATATTGTGTGAATTCTGCAGAGAAATACAATTCATTTTTATTGCTGCTCACCCTCTGTTTTAGATATTTTTCCCCAGTTCCTGAATCTTTCTCTTCATAATTCATCTCATCTCCCCGTCCACAACACACTGTCTGTCACTCTCACATTCTAAATGTAGAAACATAGACAATAGGTGCAGGAGTAGAGGCCATTCGGCCCTTCGAGCCTGCAATGCCATTCAATATGATCATGGCTGATCATCCAACTCAGTACCCTGTACCTGCCTTCTCTCCATACCCCCTGATCCATTTAGCCACAAGGGCCACATCTAACTCCCTCTTAAATATAGCCAATGAACTGTGGCCTCAACCAAAGATTATAGAGCTATAAGATCTTTGATCTTGCTCCTCTATAATCTTTGGTCAACATCGCGGATGCATTCACCTTGCCCATGACGCTCAGCGTCAGGCTGGAGAGAAAGGCCACTGACATCACTGCGCCCCCATCCAAGATGGCTGCCCTTGGCACTTCCGCCCCCCCCCCCCCAATGTCACCATAAAGGACAGATGCCCTCAACCAAGATGGCCGCCGAGCTGCTTCTGCCTCCCTCAGTAACGTCACCGCCCCCTACCAAGATGCCCCAAAGTTTCTCTCTCTCCCCACGTTTTCGCCTCTCCTCTTCCTACTTTTCCCCTCCCCTCTCTCTCTCACCTTCATTTATCCTCCTCACTGTCGCTTTCCCTCTCTCTCTATCTCTATCTCTCTCCCCTCCCCTTCATTATTCCCCTCCTCCCCTCCCCTCTCAGGAGCGCTGACGTTGTGGCGGGGCGGTGATGTCATGTGCACCAGCTGCCATTCTCATTCCCCGACCCCCCTGGTGGTGACATCATGTGAGGGGTGGAAGTGCCCCGGCTGCCATCTTAGTTTGTGTGGTGGGGGTTGAGGCAATGGGTGAGGGGCGGAAGTACCTCGTCGGCCATATTGTTGTATGTGATAATAATCACAAACTGTGTGAAGGCGGACGTTCGGGGACCATCTGCCAACGGGCCGGGGACGGGCCGGGACCGCCATCCAACCCTCCTGGTGCCAGTGTCGAGCGGCCCCTGGCCCAGCACGGAGAAGAAACTCCAACTCCAGCCCAAACCCACTCCCTGAAGGGCCAGGGACCGCCAGCCAACCAACCCCCCGGCGCCAGCGAAAGCCGAGCACCAGCTATACACACAAAGCGCTGCAGCAACTCGGTCCTTTTCCCGCGCCGGCTGCAAGCCCGGCCCGACACCTGCGGCCTCCTCCGGACAGGGACAAGACACCCAGGAGGGGACTGGGACAGGGATGGCCCAGCAGCAACTCAACAGACCCAGACCCCGCACTGGCACTGACCACAGACGAGCACAATCCTGCTCATTCACCAAAGCATAAAGCAATATAAACAACAAAATACTCTTAGCTTTTAACAAATGAACAATAAATACAAATATGTCATAGTTTGAAAGCAGTATTCTCTTACCTAGAAGAATCAAAGCTGGAAAAACGGAAGAAATGAAGGTTCACTGCTCCACTGCTTTCCAGCAATGTTTATGCTTAATCACCTTTGACCTGGGCATGCGCAGTCGGAATACCAAACGAGCTTATTGGGCTGTGTGTGTGTGTGTGTGAGGGGGGCGGAAATGCCTCGGCGGCCATCTTTGTGAGGGGCACAGAGAGAGAGAGAGAGAGAGAGAGAGAGAGAGAGAGAGAGAGAGAGAGGCGAGCGGTGATTGAGGGGGTGGGAATGTGCGGGGCGGAAGTGCCTCGGCGGCCATCTTTGTGAGGGGCAGAGGGAGGGAGAGAGATGGCGGAGACGGAGGAGCCGCAGCGACGAAAAAGTGAGTGGGTGAGAGAGAGAGAGGGAGGGAGAGAGAGAGAGAATAAATAAGATATAGAGAGGGAGGGAAATACAGGGGGGGAGGGAAGAGACCAGGGGTGTAACTATGAGAGAGGGTGTGAGGGAGAGAGGGGTAAATGGAGGGAGAGGGTTTGTGGGGAGGGAGACAGGGGGTGAATGAGGGATTGAGGGGGTGGGTGTGAGGAAGAGGGGTTGTGAAGGGAAACATAGAGGGAGGGAGGGAGAGAGGAATTGGGAAATGGGGAGAGAGTGGGAGGGAGAGACAGAGACCAGGGGGTAAATATGAAGGGGGGGGGGGGGGGGGTGAATGAGGGAGGTTTTGCAGGGGGTGGGTGCGAGGGAGAGAGAGGGCAGAGGAGAAAGATGGGTAAATGGAGAGAGGAGGGAAAAGGTTTTGGGGGAGGGAGAGAGACAATAACAACAGACAACAGGTGCAGGAGTAGACCGTTCGGCCCTTCAAGCCAGCACCGTCATTCAATGTGATCATGGCTGATCATCCCCAATCAGTACCCCGTTCCTGCCTTCTCCCCATATCCCTGACTCCGTTATTGTTAAGGGCCCTATCTAGCTTTCTCTTGAACGCATATGACAGCCCCGCCATCCCGGGAATTAACCTTGTAAACGTACGCTGCACTCCCTCAGCCATGATAATATTGAATGGCAGTGCTGGCACGAAGGGCCGATTGGCCAACTCCTACACCTCTTTTCCTATTTTCTATGTTTCTATGAAAGCATCCAGAGAAACTGCCTCCAGCGCCCTCTGAGGCAGCGAATTCCACAGACGCACCACTCTCTGTGAGAAAAAGTGTTTCCTCGTCTCCATTCTAAATGGCTTACTCCTTATCCTTAAACTGTGGCCCCTGGTTCTGGAATCACTCAACATCAGGAACATGTTTCCCGCCTCTAGCGTGTCCATACCCTTAACAATCTTATATGTTTCAATGAGATACCCTCTCATCCTTCTAAACTCCAGAGTGTACAAGCCCAGCTGCTCCATTCTCTCAGCATACGACAGCCCTGCCATCCCGGGATCTCACTAGGGCTCTGTACAACTGCAGAAGGATCTCTTTGCTCCTATATTCGATTCCTCTTGTTATAAAGGCCAACATGTCATTTGCTTTCTTCACTGCCTGCTGTACCTGCATGCTTACTTTCATCGACTGATGTACAAGGACCCCCCAGATCCTGTTGTACTTCCCCTTTTCCCAACATAGAAAAATAGAAACATAGAAAATAGGTGCAGGAGTAGGCCATTCAGCCCTTCGAGCCTGCACTGCCATTCAATATGTTCATGGCTGATCATCCAACAGTATCCTGTACCTACCTTATGTCCATACCCCCTGATCCCTTTAGCCACAAGGGCCACATCTAACTCCCTCTTAAATATAGCCAATGAACTGGCCTCAACTACCTTCAGTGGCAAAGAGTTCCAGAGATCCACCACTCTCTGTGTGAAAACGTTTTTTCTCATCTCGGTCCTAAAGGATTTCCCCTTTATACTTAAACTGTGACCCCTTGTCCTGGACTTGCCCAACATCGGGAACAATCTTCCTGCATCTAGCCTGTCCAACCCCTTAAGAATTTTGTGAGTTTCGATAAGATCCACCCTCAATCTTCTAAATTCTACCGTGTACAAGCAGAGTCTATCCAGTCTTTCTTCATATGAAAGCCCTGACATCCCAGGAATCAGTCTGGTGAACCTTCTCTGTACTCCCTCTATGGCAAGGATGTCTTTCCTCAGATTTGGAGACTATAACTGAACGCAGTACTCCAGGTGTGGTCTCACCAAGACCCTGTACAACTGCAGTAGAACCTCCCGTCTCCTATACTCAAATCCTTTTGCTATTTACTTGACGCCATTTAGATAGTAATCTGCCTTCCTGTTTTTGCTACCAAAGTGGATAACCTCACATTTATCCGCAATGAAACTTCATCTGCCATGCATCTGCCCACTCCCCCAACCTGTCCAAGTCACCCTGCATTCTCATAGCATCCTCCTCACAATTCACACTGTCACTCAGCTTTGTGTCATCTACAAATTTGCTAATGTTACTTTGAATCCCTTCATCCAAATCATTGATATATTTTGTAAATAGCTGCGGTCCCAGCACCGAGCCTTGCAGTACCCCACTAGTCACTGCCTGCCACTCTGAAAGGGACCCGTTAATCCTTACTCTTTGTTTCCTGTTTGCCAACCACTTCTCTATCCATGTCAGTACTCTACCCCCAATACCATGTGGCCTAATTTTGCCCACTAATCTATGTGGGACCTTATCAAATGCTTTCTGAAAGTCCAGGTACACTACATCCACTGGCTCTCCCTTGCCATTTTCCTAGTTACATCTTCAAAAAATTCCAGAAGATTAGTCAAGCATGATTTCCCCTTTGTAAATCCATGCTGACTCGGATCGATCCTGTTACTGCTATCCAAATGTTCGGCTATCTCATCTTTTATAATTGACTCCAGCATCGTCCCCACCACCGATAACTGGTCTATAATTCCCCGTTTTCTCTCTCCCTCCTTTCTTAAAAAGTGGGATAGCATTAGCTATCCTCCAATCCACAGGAACTGATCCTGAGTCTATTAAACATGGAAAATGATCACCAATGCATCCACGATTTCTAGAGCCACTTCCTTAAGTATCCTGGGATGCAGACCATCAGGCCATGGGGATTTATCAGCCTTCAGTCCCATCAGTCTATTCAACACCATTTCCTGTGGATTTCCTTAAGTTCCTCCGTCACCCGAGATCGTCTGCCCACTACTATATCAGGAAGATTGTTTGTGTCCTCCTTAGTGAAGACAGATCCAAAGTACCTGTTCAACTCATCTGCCATTTCCTTGTTCCCCATAATAAATTCACCTTTTTCGGTCTTCAAGGGTCCAACTTTGGTCTTAACTGTCACATACCTAAAGAAGCTTTTACTATCCTGCTTTATATTCTTGGCTAGCTTACCTTCGTACCTCATCTTTTCTCCCCGTATTGTCTTTTTGGTTATCTTCTGTTGTTCTTTAAACATTACCCAATCCTCTTGCTTCATCTTTGCTACGTTGTACTTCTTCGTTTTAATTTTTATACTGTCCCTGACGTCCCTTTCTCCCCTTGGAATCTTTCTTCCTCCTGGGAATGAACGGATCCTGCACCTTCTGTATTATTCCTAGAAACATCTGCCATTTTTGTTCCACTGTCATCCCTGCTAGTGTATCTTTCCAGTCAACCTTGGCCAGCTCCTCCCTCATGGCCCCATAGTCCCCTTTATTCAACTGTAACACTGACACCTTCGATCTGCCCTTCTCTCTCGCCAATTGTAGATTAAACAAGACCATGTTATGGTCACTACCTCCTAATGGCTCATTAACCTCGAGGTCCTTTAACAAATCTGATTCATTACATAACACTAAATCCAGTATTACCTTCTTCCTGGTAGGCTCCAATACAAGCTGTTCTAAGAATCCATCACAAAGGCACTCTACAAAGTCTCTTTCTTGGGGTCCAGTACCAACCTGACTTGCCCATCTACCTGCATGTTGAAATCTCCCATAACAACCACAGCATTACCTTTACTACATGCCAATTTTAACTCCTGATTCAACTTGCGCCCTATGTCCAGGCTACTGTTTGGGGGCCTGTAGATTAGTCCCATTAGTCCTTTCTTTCAAAAACCCTGGAGCGTATCGTTGCGTCACAACTTCATTCCCACCTCCTTGCGTATAACCTACTTGAACCCCTCCAATCTGGCTTTCGCCCCCTCCATAGCACAGAAACTGCTCTCTTCAAAGTCCTCAACGACCTCCTCACCTCTGCTGACACTGGTTCCCTCAACATCCTCATCCTCATCGACCTGAGCGCAGCCTTCGATACAGTGAACCGTAACATCATGCTCACCAGACTCAAAGACCTCGGCATTGAAGGCTCTGCACTCAGCTGGCTCCGTTCCTACCTTTCCAACAGATCCCACTTCATCTCTCTCCACATCCACACCTCTGCTACAGCCACAGTCACTCAAGGCGTTCCCCAAGGCTCCATACTCAGCCCCCTCCTCTTCATCATCGACATTCTCCCCCTTGGTTAGATACTCCGCCACTTCAACCTGGACTTCCATTGTTACACTGATGACACCCAGATCTACCTTGGCAGCAAATCCCCCCACAACCCCCCCCTCTCCCATATCAACTCCTGTTTGTCAGCTATAAAAACCTGGATGCAACATAACTTCCTCAAACTCAACAGCGATAAAACAGAATTCCTCCTCATAGGCTCCAAAGCCACACTCAGCAAAATCAATAACTCCACTCTCACCATCGACAGCACCACTGACTCCCCATCTCCCCAGGCCCGCAACCTTGGCGTGATCTTTGATTCCACCCTCTCCCTTGAGCCTCACATCCGCCATGTCATTAAAACCTCCTTCTTTCATCTCCGCAACATCGCCAAACTCAGACCCTCTCTGACACCTCCCGCTGCCGAAAGACTCATCCATGCCTTCATCTCCTCCCGACTGGACTATTGCAACTCACTTCTCCTTGGCATCAGCTCCACCTACATCAACCGACTCCAACTGGTCCAGAACGCAGCCGCCCGACTCATCACCCACACCAAATCCTGGCATCACATCACTCCAGTCCTCAAACAACTTCACTGGCTTCCCATCTCCCACCGGATCACCTACAAAATCCTTATCCTCACCTACAAAGCCCTCCACCATCTGCCCCCCCCTATATCTCACTGACCTCCTCTCCCCCTACCAACCCTCACGGTCACTCAGATCCACATCAGCCGGTCTCCTCTCCATCCACAAGTCCAACCTCCGCAGTTTAGGGGACAGAGCCTTCTCCAGGGCAGCTCCCAGGCTCTGGAACTCCCTCCCCCAACTGATCCGCAATTCCGAGTCCCTCACCATCTTCCAGTCCCGTCTCAAGACCCATCTCTTCACCTCTGCCTATCCATAGCCCCACGTCCCCCTCCCTTTTCATCTGTGCATTAATTGCCTTATTATTGTGTTTTGTATTGAATTCTGTCTTTACTTTGTGTACTAGTCATGTCTCTACTATTGATTTCATTCCCCTTACATGTTTTTCCTCTACCTGCTAAATTTTTGTAAGGTGTCCTTGAGACTCTTGAAAGGCGCCCATAAATAAAAGTTATTATTATTATTATTATTATTATTAGGGTTTTTTTACCCTTACAATTCCTTAGTTCTATCCATACTGACTCCACATCTCCTGTTTCAATGTCACACCTTGCAAGGGACTGAATTTCATTCCTCACCAACAGGGCAACCCCACCCACTCTGCCCACCTGTCTTTTCGATAAGAGGTAGACCCTTGAATATTCAGTTCCCAGCCCTGGCCCTCTTGCAGCCATGTCTCAGTAATTCCCAAAACGTCATACTTGCCAGTTTCTAACTGAGCCCCAAGCTCGTCTACTTTATTCCTTATACTTCACGCGTTCATATACAGCACTTTGACCTCCCTATTCACTTCTCCCTTCGCAATTGGCCCAGACCTTACTCTGTTGTCTCTTCTCGAGATTCTTGAGAGGGAAGGAAAGAATGAAGGGAGAGAGAGATGGGAAGGAATGAGGGATTGAGGGGCAGGGGGAGTGGAGGGGAGAGAGGGGTAAATGGAGGGAGAGGGAGGGAAAGGGTTTGGGGGAGGAAGGGAGAGGACGGGGTAGAGAGAGAGGGGGAGAGGGTGGGGGGGGGAGAGAGCAAAGAGAGAGAGGGGAAAGATAGGGGAAGAGAGATTGAATGAGGGGGAGGAGGGCGGTAGGTGTTAGGGGGAGAGAGGGGCGAGAGATTGAGGGGAGAGAGGGGAAAGATGCAAGAGGGGAAGGGAAGAGAGGGAATGAGAAGAAGGGAGAGAGGGGGGCAAGTGGGAACGAAAAGAGAGGGGGAAGGGGAGAGGGAGTGTGAGTCGATGGTCTTACATTGGGATGAATCTAGAACTAATCCTTTCTCCTCTCTCCTACCTCCCCATCTCCCCCTCTCTCTCTCTGCCTCTCTCCCTCCGTCTATGTCTCCATCTGTCTCTCTCCCTCTGTCTATCTGTCTCTCTCCCCGTCTCTCCCGTCTCACTGTCTGTGTGTGTGTGCGTGCATGTGTGCGTCTGTCTCTCTTAACCTGTCTCTCAACCTCTTTCTCTCCCTCTCCATCTCTCTCTCCCTCTCTCTCCCTCTCTCTGTCTCTGTCTCTCTCTCTCTCCCTGTCTCTGTCTCCTTTCTCGCACCTTCATTCCCTCCTTTCCTCTCCCTCCCCTCCATTCCACCCCTCTCTCTCCCAGTTGATGTTCTCCTGAAGGCGGTGGGAGATACGCCGATCATGAAGCAGAAGAAATGGACGGTGGAGAGATCGCGGACAATCCAGGCGCTCGGGCTCTTCGTGACAAAGTTCCTCAAGTTGGAGGCCGGAGAGCAACTGGTAGGGGAGCGGAAGGCTCACTCCCTCCCTCTCTCCCTTCCTCTTCCTCCCTCTCCCTCCCTCTCCGTCCATCTCCCCCTCTCTCCCACTCCCTCTCCCCCGCCCTCTCTTTCCCTCCGTCCCTCTCTCCCCGATAGGAAGAGAATGAGGGAGGGTGGGACCGACCTTTCTCTGAAGAAGGGTCTTGATCCGAAACGTCACCCATTCCTTCTCTCCAGAGATGCTGCCTGTCCCGCTGAGTTACTGCAGCATTTTGTGTCTATTATTCCCCCTCCCTCTTTATCACCCTCCCTCTCTATATCTTCCGCCTCTCCCTCCGTCTCTCCCCCCCTCTCTCCCATCCTCTCTCTCCCTCACTCATTCCCTCTCTCGCCCACTCCCCCCTCTTTCGCGCTCTCCCTTTCTCACTCTCCCTCCTCAATCCCGCTCGCCTCCCCTCTCTCCCTCCCTCTCCTCCCCTCCTCTCTCCCCCTCTCTCCCCCTCAGATAGATTAGACAATAACCTCCACATACATCCTCTCCACATCCACTCTGAGGAAGGATGTGCTGGCCCTAGAGAAGGTCTTGAGGAGGTTTACCAGAATGATCCCAGGAAAGAGTGTGTTAACATAGGATGAGCGTTTGTCGTCACTGGGCCTGTACTCGCCGGAGTTTAGAAGAATGAGGGGGGGACATCATTGAAACTTTACCGAATAGTGAAAGGCCTGGATAGAGTGGATGTGGAGAGGATGTTTCCACCAGTGGGAGAGTCTAGGACCAGAGGACACAGCCTCAGAATTAAAGGACGTTCCTTTAGAAAGGAGATGAGGAGAAATTTCTTTAGCCAGAGGGTGGTGAATCTGTGGGATTCGTTGCCACAGATGGCGGTGGAAGCCAAGTCAGTGGATATATTTAATGCAGAGATAGATTCTTGATTAGTACAGGTGTCAGGGGTTATGGGGAGAAGGCAGGAGAATGGGGTTAGGAGGGAGATAGATCAGCTGTGATTGAATGGTGGTGTAGACTCGATGGGCCGAATGGCCTAATTCTGCTTTTTGTGTCTAATCCTGGACTCTTTAAACCTCTCTCTTTTCCCTTTTAGTTTATTTACGTGAATCAGTCTTTTGCCCCCTCTCCCGAGCAGGACGTCGGAACACTATTCGAGGTGGGTTTATATCCAAGATTCATATCTGGTCTTTTACGCTTTAAGTGTAGTTTGTTGTCACGTGTACTGAGGTGCAGCAAAAAGCTTTGTTGTTCCATTCTATCCAGTCAGCGGAAAGACTATACATGATTACAATCGAGCCGTCCACAGTGTATATATACAGGATAACGGGAATAATGTCAATAGGACTCGGTGGGCCGAAGGGCCTGTTTCCGTGCTGTATCTCTAAACTAAACTAGTGAGTGAACGGGCGATCGCTGGTCATCATGGACTCGGTGGGCCGAAGGGTCTGTTTCCGCGCTGTATCACTCTGTGACTAAACGTTATTCCCATTATCCTGTATCTGTGGACGGCTCGAATGTAATCATGTATAGTCTTTCCACTGACAGGATATCTTGCAACAAGAAAGTTTTTCACTGTACCTTGCGTACACGTGGCAATAAACGACACTGACTGAATCCTGTAGAGGGGAGGGAAGGAGAGGGAAAAGTTCTAGCTGTTTTCTAATAGACTTTTGTCTCTTTTTAGTGCTTTGGAAGTGACAATAAGTTGGTGCTCCACTACTGCAAATCACAAGCGTGGGGGTGAAGACAATAGACAACAGGTGCAGGAGTAGGCCATTCGGCCCTTCGAACCAGCACCGCCATTCAATATGATCATGGCTGATCATCCACAATCAGTACCCCGTTCCTGCCTTCTCCCCATATCCCCTGACTACGCTATCTTTAACAGCTCTATCTAACTTTCTCTTGAAAGCATTCAGAGAATTGGCCTCCACTGCCTTCTGAGGCAGAGAATTCCACAGATTCACAACTATCTGGGTGAAGAAGTTTTTCCTCATCTCCGTTCTAAATGGCATACCCCTTATTCTTAAACTGTGTGGCCCCTGGTTCTGGACTCCCCCAGCATCGGGAACATGTTTCCTGCCTCTAGCGTGTCCAATCCCTTAATAATCTTATATGTTTCAATAAGTTCCCCTCTCACTTCTAAATTCCAGTGTATACAAGCCCAGTCGCTCCAATCTATGACAGTCCCGCAATCCAGGGAATTAACCTGGTGAACCTACGCTGCACTCCCTCAATAGCAAGAATGTCATTCCTCAAATTTGGAGACCAAAACTGCACACAATACTCCAGGTGTGGTCTCACCAGGGCCCTGTACAACTGCAGAAGGACCTCTTGGCTCCTATACTATGCTCAAGGCAAGACATTTGGGAGAGACCAGGGGAGAAGAGGAGAGGAGAGGAGTGGGGGGGAGAGAGTGAAGCTCTCGATCTCTCTCTGTCCACAATTTCCGGAATGTATAAACTCAATAAAATGATTATTGTCTCTTGAGTTCAAAGAATGATTTATGATTCTGGGGTAGTCCCCTCCCCCCTCTCTCCTCCCCACCCAATCCCCTCCTCTCTTTCCCCCTCCCCCCTCTCTCTCCTCCCCCCCTCGCTGTGCCCCCCCTGTCTCTCCACCTCACCCCCCCCTCTCTTTCTCTCCCCTCCCTCTCCACCAAATATATTTTCAACATATATGTTTGAAAATTTGGATCATTTGGTGATTTCGTACTATGGTGGTGGGTGTGTTACCACGGTTTGTTCTGTATTGTGATCATCGAAACATAGAAAATAGGTGCAGGAGTAGGCCATTTGGCCCTTCGAGCCTGCACCGCCATTCAATATGATCATGCTGATTATCCAACTCACTATCCTGTACCTGCCTTCTCTCCGTACCCCCTGATCCCTTTAGCCACAAGGGCCACATCTAACTCCCTCTTAAATATAGCCAATGAACTGGCGTCAACTAAGATACAAGATACAAGATACAAGATACATTTAATTGTCATTTGGACCCCTTGAGGTCCAAACGAAATGCCGTTTCTGCAGCCATACATTACAAACAAATAGACCCAAGACACAACAACACAACATAATTTACATAAACATCCATCACATCATTGTGATGGAAGGCCAAAAACACTTATCTCTCCACTGCACTCTCCCCCCCCCGATGTCAGAGTCAAAGTCAAAGCCCCCGGCTGGCGATGTCGATTGTCCCGCGGCCATTAAAGCCACGCCGGGTGGTGCGAGGTCGCACACCGGGTCTTGGTGTTAGAGCCCCCGGCGTGCGCTCGCAGAGTCCCGCGGCATTTCCAAGCCGCGCGGGGCAGTGATGTAGGCCCCGCTCCAGGAGCTCTTCAACCCCGCAACTCGGGCGGGGGAAGTCGCCGTTGCGAGAGCCCTGAAAAGCGGTCTCCCTCCAGGGAGCCGCGGGCTCCCGGTGCCGCCGTCCACAGACCTGCCGTTGGAGCCTCCGACTCTCTCCGGTAGCAGCAGCAGCAGCAACAGCAACAGCGCTCCTCCACCGCTCCACCCGCTCCGGACTCGGCCAGCCCCGCGACGGCGACGGTGAGTCGTAGCACCAGAGTCCCCGGCTTCTTCCTGTTGGAGGCCGCTCCTCGTTGCGGCCCCAACGACAACGGAAACCCGACGAGAAAGGTCGGGTCTCCAGTGCAGGGAGAGATTTAAAAAGTTTCCCCTCCCCCTCCCACCCCACCCCCACCCCCCCACACACACACCCCAACAAAAAATAACAAAAACTACATTAAAACACAGACAGAAAATAATAAAACGCGGACAGACTGCAGAGGCCGCTGCTGACCAGAGTCGCGCCGCCCACCGGATACTATCTTCTGTGGCAGAGAATTCCAGAGATTCACCACTCTGTGTGGAAAATGTTTTTCTCATCTCGGTCCGAAAAGACTTCCCCCTTATCCTTAAACTGTGACCCCATGTTCTGGACTTCCCCAACATCGGGAACAATCTTCCTGCATCTAGTCTGTCCAACCCCTTAAGAATTTTGTACGTTTCTATAAGATCCCCCCTCAATCTTCTAAATTCTAGCGAGTACAAGCCGAGTCTATCCAGTAATTAAATACATTATTTTGATACAAAAAAAAGTGCAGAGCATCACGACGCATTGAATTGAAGGTCACAACGCAAGCTGGTAGAACGTCATGGAAACACCTGGAATATTGTGCAGTTTTGGTCTAGAAATTTGAGGAAGGACATTCTTGATATTGAAGGTTCACCAGGTTAATTCCCGGGATGGCAAATTTAGAAGGATGAGGGGATCTTATTGAAACATAATATTCTTGAAGGATTGGACCGGCATGATGTGGGAAACATGTTCCCGATGTTGGGGGAGTCCAGAAGCAGGGGTCACACACAGTTTAAGATTAAGGTAGTTGGCCGTTTAGGACTGAGATGAGGAGAAACATTTCCACCCAGAGTTGTGAATCTGTGGAATTATCTGCCATAGAAGGCAGTGGAGGCCGATTGACCGAATGTTTTCAACAGAGAGTTAGATTGAGCTCTTAAAGATAGCTGAGTCAAGGGAAATGGGGCGAAGGCAGGAACGGAGTACGAATAGTTTGAAGGGCCGAATAGCCTACTCTTGAGGTCTATTAATGCAATGTGACATTTAAACGTCCCGTGTAGCAGTGTCCAGAGGGCAAGGATCACCGCCACTCCACCAAGGGTCTGTAGGGGTGGAGCGGCTCTGTTGTCAGCGACCGGAGGGCTGGTGATCGGATCTAGGGAGTGGGCAGGGCTGAAGATGTCCTGGTTGGTTTGCTTCTGGGCCTGGCCAAGAATTAACCTGGTGAACCTACGCTGCACTCCTGCAATAGCAAGAATGTCCTTCCTCAAATTTGGAGATGAAAACTGCACACAATACTCCAGGTGTGGTCTCACCAGGGCCCTGTGCAACTGCAAAAAAACTGTTTGCTCCTATACTCAACTCTTCTCATGATGAAGGCCAATGTGCAATTAGCTTTCGTCACTGCCTGATGTACCTGCATGCTTATGCCCCTGTCCCACCTAAGAAACCTGAAAGGAAACCTCTGGAGACCGCACGGAAACCTTGGGTGGGGCGCTAAGTCTCCAGAGGTTTCCGTTCAGGTTTCCTAAGTGGGACAGGGGAATAACCTTCATTCCATTGAGGGTCTGTAGGGGGGGGGGGTGGCTCTGCTGTCAGCGACCATTGGACTGGTGACGGGATCTAGGGAGTGGGCAGGGCTGAAGATGGCCTGGTTGGGTTGCTCCTAGGCCTGGCCAAGCTGGCCATCCACATGTCACGGTGCCAGGCGGAAGAGGGCTTTTGCCCGAGCTGGATGCTTGCCCCGTTACCGGAGTTACGTCCGTGACCAGGTGGTGTTACGTCCGGGTGGTGTAGGAGAGGGATATAGCTGTACCATCTACTTCTTCCGTAGACTTGTAAAGATTGTAACATAGTTGGTTGCCGTTGCTGTGGACGGAGAGACGGGGACGTGAGCAGCCATTCAGGGCATCCAGGGTGCAGGTGAACCCCCTCATCTCTTCGGTGTGCGGGCTGAGCTTCGAGGGGCTGAGCTTCGATGGAGGACCACATGACGGGGCACAACAAGGAGAACCGTTATCTGTGGGACGTGTGTGGCAAGGCTTGGCAGAGCCCAATCGAGCTGAAGACCCACCGGCGGGTGCACACGGGAGAACGCCCCTTCGACTGCTTTGAGTGCGGCAAGAATTTCAAGACGGCGAATGTCCTGAAGTCCCACCGGCGGGTGCACGTAGGCGAGAAGCCCTATGGCTCTCTACATGCGGCAAGAGATTTGCCTTGTTGTCGGGGCTGCAGACACACCAGCGGGCGCACAGCAGTGAGCGGCCCTTCACCTGCCCCGACTGCGGCAAAGGCTTCAAGTCATCCACGGACCTGAAGTTGCACAGGTGCGTGCACACCGGGGAGCGGCCCTACAACTGTGCCCAGTGCGGAAAGGGCTTCACCCACGCCTGCAGCCTGCTGAACCACTAGCTCACCCACACCGGCGAGCGCCCCTACACCTGTGCCCAGTGCAGCAAGGACTTCAATCAATCCAGTAACCTGCTGATGCACCAGCGCACCCACATCAGCCAGCGCCCCTTCACCTACGCCCAGTGTGGCAGGGGCTTCACCACCTCCAGAAACCTGCTAGTGCACCACCGCACCCACACCGGCGAGCGCCCCTACACCTGTACCCAGTGTGGCAAGGGCTTCACCCAGTCCAGCAACCTGCTGAAGCACCAGCGCCCCTACATTTGCGCGCAGTGCGGCATGGGCTTCACCCACTCCACCAGGCTGCTGTCCCAACAGCGGGTGCACGCCGGCGAGTCCTGTCCCCAGCCAGGTGTGGAGAGCACACCAGTGGCCAGCCTTACGACTGCCTGTACTGTGATGAGGCGTTTGACAGTTCGCGGGGGTTGCGGCAGCACCGGCAAGACCATGCCGGCGAGCAGTGCTCCCACTGTGACAAGAGAACATGGGGGCGGCGGGAGCACCAGCGGACACACACCAGGGAGAGACCCTTTGTGTGCGCTGAGTGTGGCAAGGGTTTTACCTGCATGTCCAGACTGGCAGCACCGGCGTACCCACAGCGGTGAGCGTCCCTTCCTCTGCCCGTCCTGTGGTAATGGCTTCACCCGCCTTAACTACCTGTTGGAGCACCGGTGAGTCCACACCGGCCAGCGCCCCATCACTTGCCCGCTCTGTGGCGAGGCTTTCCCCCGCTCCTCCATCACATGGATAGGCGCAGTGTAGGTAAACGCAAAATGCTGTAAGGAATGGGTAACATTTCTGGTCGAGACCCTCTTCAGTCTCGACCCAAAATGTCACTCAGTCCTTCTGTCCAGAGACGCTGCCTATCCTGCTGAGTTACTCCAGCATTTTGTGTCCTTTTTTTGTAAACCAGCATCTGCAGTTCCTTGTTTTTAAACTATTCTGGTTAACTAAATGCAATACTCCAAATGCTACTTGACCAATGTCCCTTAAAGCTGCACATATACATTCCTCTCTCCTTATCTCACATCCTTTTATCTCCTTATTTTCCCTCGCCTCTGTCACTTACTCCGCTTATCTGCCGATCACCCCCTCATCTGTCAACATAGTGTTAGTCTGAAGAAGGGTCCTGACCAAAAATGTCACCTATCCATGTTCTCCACAGATGCTGCCTGACCCGCCGAGTTACTCCAGCACTGAAACGTCACCTATCTGTTCCATACATGAACACAGAATTCTCCAATTTGTCCTTGAGTCTTTCCCGACCCCAACTCTTTTTTCCAGCTCCCCCCCCACCCGACTACATTAGTCCATAGAAAGGTCCAGACCAGACACGTCACCTGACCATTCCCCTCTAAAGTGCTGGTAGATCTCAGCAGGTCAGCCATCCGTGGTGGGAAACGGATGGAGTAGTGTTCCTAATATAAGCCCTCCTTGGTCCTGTCAAGGAGCAGACAAGCAACAGTACCAGCATCTTCTCATTCATACTTTACCCAAGTGAAAATGCAAAAATGAGCCAAGCTGCACACAGCCGACGGCTCACAGTACCAGTTGGCTGCCACTGGCCCAAAAACGTAAAAGCATTTTAAAGTGTTTTTTTTAAAGAAAGTCTTGACGCATTTGTGCCTTGCCTAACAAATAAAGCGTTTTTCCTGACCTGACTTGGTTCTTCGTAATTCTACAGAATTCATGT
Organism: Leucoraja ocellata; assembly: GCA_036785375.1. NCBI lineage: Eukaryota > Metazoa > Chordata > Chondrichthyes > Rajiformes > Rajidae > Leucoraja > Leucoraja ocellata. The sequence goes on along the minus strand of JAWMAR010000536.1, from coordinate 1,012,894 downwards.
TTTGTTATTAATAATGAAAAAAAATGCCAACCTTCTCACAAAATGATGATGATGGCGGGACTGACATATGTTGAAAGAATGGGTCGACTGGGTTTATATTCACTGGAATTCAGAACGATGAGCGGGTCTCTGAGAGAATCGTATAAAATTAGTGAGGTATTGGACAGGGTAGATGCAGGAAACATGTTCCCCATGTTGGGGAGTACAGAACTGTTCAGATTCATTTCTTAAAACAGTCAACTCACAATAAGTTAGATCAACCAACACAATCTTTACTGATCATTTAGCCGGTGAGAATACCAGGGGATACAAAGTCAAGTATACAACACATACTGAACTCTCCTGGGCCATCACTCTAATGAACATACAGCATCTTTTTATAGTGTTCAAGAAGGAACTGCAGATGCTGGAAGATTGAAGGTACACAGAAATGCTGGAGAAACTCAGCAGGTGCAGCAGCATCTATGGAGCGAAGGAAATAGGCGACGTTTCGGGCTGAAACCCTTCTTCAGACCGATGAAGAAGCATCTTTTTACAGTATTTGGAAACGTAGTCACATGTTTATACAGAGTTAGAAACATAGAAAACATAGAAATTAGGTGCAGGAGTAGGCCATTCGGCCCTTCGAGCCTGCACCGCCATTCAATATGATCATGGCTGATCATCCAACTCAGTATCCCGTACCTGCCTTCTCTCCATACCCCCTGATCCCCTTAGCCACAAGGGCCACATCTAACTCCCTCTTAAATATAGCCAATGAACTGGCCTCAACTACCCTCTGTGGCAGAGAGTTCCAGAGATTCACCACTCTCTGTGTGAAAAAAGTTCTTCTCATCTCAGTTTTAAAGGATTTCCCCCTTATCCTTAAGCTGTGACCCCTTGTCCTGGACTTCCCTAACATCGGGAACAATCTTCCTGCATCTAGCCTGTCCAACCCCTTAAGAATTTTGTAAGTTTCTATAAGATCCCCTCTCAATCTTCTAAATTCTATAGAGTATAAACCAAGTCTATCCAGTCTTTCTTCATAAGACAGTCCTGACATCCCAGGAATCAGTCTGGTGAACCGTCTCTGCACTCCCTCTATGGCAATAATGTCCTTCCTCAGATTTGGAGACCAAAACTGTACGCAATACTCCAGGTGTGGTCTCAGCAAGACCCTGTACAACTGCAGTAGAACCTCCCTGCTCCTATACTCAAATCCTTTTGCAATGAAAGCTAACATACCATTCGCTTTCTTTACTGCCTGCTGCACCTGCATGCCTACCTTCAATGACTGGTGTACCATGACACCCAGGTCTCACTGCATCTCCCCCTTTCCCAATCGGCCACCATTTAGATAATAGTCTGCTTTCCCGTTTTTGCCACCAAAATGGATAACCTCACATTTATCCACATTATACTGCATCTGCCAAACATTTGCCCACTCACCCAGCCTATCCAAGTCACCTTGCAGTCTCTTAGCATCCTCCTCACAGCTAACATTGCCCCCCAGCTTAGTGTCATCTGCAAACTTGGAGATATTGCCTTCAATTCCCTCATCCAGATCATTAATATCTATTGTAAATAGCTGGGGTCCCAGCACTGAGCCTTGCGGTACCCCACTAGTCACTGCCTGCCATTGTGAAAAGGACCCGTTTACTCCTACTCTTTGCTTCCTGTTTGCCAGCCAGTTCTCTATCCACATCAATACTGAACCCCCAATGCCTTGTGCTTTAAGTTTGTATACTAATCTCTTATGTGGGACCTTGTCGAAAGCCTTCTGGAAGTCCAGATACACCACATCCACTGGTTCTCCCCTATCCACGCTACTAGTTACATCCTCGAAAAATTCTATAAGATTCGTCAGACATGATTTACTTTTCGTAAATCCATGCTGACTTTGTCCAATGATTTCACCACTTTCCAAATGTGCTGCTATCCCATCTTTAATAACTGACTCTAGCAGTTTCCCCACTACCGATGTTAGACTAACTGGTCTGTAATTCCCCATTTTCTCTCTCCCTCCCTTCTTAAAAAGTGGGGTTACGTTTGCTACCCGCCAATCTTCAGGAACTACTCCAGAATCTAAAGAGTTTTGAAAGATTATTACTAATGCATCCACTATTTCTGGAGCTACTTCCTTAAGTACTCTGGGATGCAGCCTATCTGGCCCTGGGGATTTATCGGCCTTTAATCCATTCAATTTACCCAACACCACTTCCCGGCTAACCTGGATTTCACTCAATTCCTCCAACTCCTTTGACCCGCGGTCCCCTGCTATTTCCGGCAAATTGTTTATGTCTTCCTTAGTGAAGACGGAACCAAAGTAGTTATTCAATTGGTCCGCCATATCCTTGTTCCCCATGATCAACTCACCTGTTTCTGACTGCAAGGGACCTACATTTGTTTTAACTAATCTCTTTCTTTTCACATATCTATAAAAACTTTTGCAGTCAGTTTTTATGTTCCCTGCCAGTTTTCTTTCATAATCTATTTTTCCTTTCCTAATTAAGCCCTTTGTCCTCCTCTGCTGGTCTTTGAATGTCTCCCAGTCCTCCGGTATGCTGCTTTTTCTGGCTAATTTGTACCCATCATCCTTCGCTTTGATACTATCCCTGATTTCCCTTGTTATCCATGGATGTACTACCTTCCCTGATTTATTCTTTTGCCAAACTGGGATGAACAATTTTTGTAGTTCATCCATGCAGTCTTTAAATGTCTTCCATTGCATATCCACCGTCAACCCTTTTAGAATTAATTGCCAGTCAATCTTGGCCAATTCACGTCTCATACCCTCAAAGTTACCTTTCTTTAAGTTCAGAACCATTGTTTCTGAATTAACAATGTCACTCTCCATCCTAATGAAGAACTCAACCATATTATGGTCACTCTTGCCCAAGGGGGCACGTACAACAAGATTGCTAACTAACCCTTCCTCATTACTCAATACCCAGTCTAAAATAGCCTGCTCTCTCGTTGGTTCCTCTACATGTTGATTTAGATAACTATCCCGCATACATTCCAAGAAATCCTCTTCCTCAGCACCCCTGCCAATTTGATTCACCCAATCTATATGTAGATTGAAGTCACCCATTATAACTGTTTTGCCTTTGTCGCACGCATTCCTAATTTCCTGTTTGATACCATCTCCAACTTCACTACTACTGTTAGGTGGCCTGTACACAACACCCACCAGCGTTTTCTGCCCCTTAGTGTTTTGCAGCTCTACCCATACCGATTCCACATCCTCCAAACTAATGTCCTTCCTTTCCATTGCATTAATCCCCTCTCTAATCAGTAACGCTACCCCACCTCCTTTTCCTTTCTGTCTATCCCTCCTGAATATTGAATATCCCTGGATGTTCATCTCCCAACCTTGGTCACCCTGGAGCCATGTCTCCGTGATCCCAACTATATCATAGTCATTAATAGCTATCTGCACATTCAACTCATCCACCTTATTACGAATGCTCCTTGCATTGAGACACAAAGCCTTCAGGCTTGTTTTTACAACACTCTTACCCCTTATACAATTATGTTGAAAAGTGGCCCTTTTTGATTTTTGCCCTGGTTTTGTCTGCCTGCCACTTTTACTTTTCACCTTGCTACCTATTTCTTCTACCCTCATTTTACACCCCTCGGTCTCTACGCTCACACATTTAAGAAACCCTTTCCCTTTAACTCCATCCTCCACTATCCCATTCGACACCCCACCCTCCTTATTCAGTTTAAAGCCACCCGTGTAGCAGTGGCAAACCTGCCTGCCAGAATGCTGGTCCCACACCTGTTAAGATGCAATCCGTTCCTTTTGTACAGTTCCCCCTTACCCCAAAACAGATCCCAGTGATCTAAGAATCTAAATCCCTGCCCCGTGCACCAGTTCCTCAGCCACACGTTCAGGTCCCGTATCTCCCTGTTCCTGCTCTCGCCAGCACGGGGAACTGGAAGCAAACCGGACATAACAACCCTGGAGGTCCTGCTTTTCAGCATTTTTCCGAGCTCTCTATAGTCACGCTGCAGAATATTCATCCCCTTTTTTCCGACATCGTTTGTGCCGACATGCACTACCACTTCCGGATGTTCACCTTCGCCCTTGAGGATTTTCTGCACTCTGTCCATGACATCCTGGATCCTGGCACCGGGAAGGCAGCACACCATCCTTGCATCCCGTCTGTTGCCGCAGAAACCCCTGTCCGTACCTCTCACGATGGAGTCTCCCACTACAATGGCCTTGCCTGCCTTAGGCCTTTTTGGTTTTGGCTCAACAGCCCTATTCGCATCACAGGCCAGTCCGCCGCTCACGTCTTCTGTCCCAACAGCTTCTAAGCGGATGAACCTGTTTACAAGAGGTACACCACCCGGGGACGTTGGCATTCCATGCTTCCCTCCCTTTCTCACTGTCTCCCACCTTCTCTCTTCCAGTACCTTAGGTGTAACAATCGTACTGTAGGACTTGTCGAGGAACGACTCCGTTTCTCGTACGAACCGGAGGTCATCCACTTGGTTCTCCAGTTCCCCAACACGGCCCTTCAGGAGCTCTACCTGGATGCATTTTTCGCATTTGTAGCAGCCAGAGGCACCAGCGGTGTCCTTGACCTCCCACATACTGCAAGCATCACACTGAATCAGCTTGCCTGACATCTCCTTCTTTGGTCTCTCCCTCTCAAGCGTATTGCGTGGTCTCCTCTCCTCAGCCGAAGACTCACGCTTTTCTCACAGGGCACTTCCCTCACAAGGCCGCTCACTCACTGCCGCTCGCAAAGAGCTGTCCTGCTTAAATTGACTGATAAATTGCCTGATTTACCAATTTACAAAGCAAATTCCTCAGTTTTCAACTGTTTTCACCCCTCTCCTCCCCCTTGGGCTAGAGCCAATCAGTCGTATCTCTTGCTAATCTGTTGCTGCTGTTGTTCCTCCCAAATCTACAGCAGTTCTGTTGGAGGAATGACGTCTAACACATCAATCACAGAGTATACCCATTCAAAGCATTATTGCCACTAACACAATACTTCTCATGTTATGGTTATATCGGTCACAAACTTTAGTTACAAACCCCCAAACACCAGGAACTTAGTCAAAGGTTTATCATCGGAAGTACCTTCTAAAACAATGAAAGCATCTGTATCAATTACCCACAGAAGTTCCTGTTTACAGAGAACCAACTCCAAAGGAAACACATCCTCTCTCAAGGCTTCTGTTGACACAAGCCAGCACCTTTCAGGAAACACATCCTCTCCCACGATTGTCAATATCTTTTGCTTGGGCACAACAGGAAACAGCTTGGATGCAGTTTGAATGCTGACCTCCAATTTCCTGATTACACAGCTCATCTACAGCACAGAATTACAAACCTTCAGAACTCAAAACCCAAAGAAGTCAAATTAATCTTTACTTAATAAAATACCTGACGTTATAATTTGTATTTTATAACTAGGATATTATCAGAAACAGGGGCCACCGTTTAAGAATAAGGGTAGGTCGTATAGGACTGAGATGAGGAAAAACTTTTTCAACCAGTGTTGTGAATCTGTGGAATTCCCTGCCACAGAATGCAGTGTAGGCCCATTCACTGGATGATTTCAAGAGTTAGTTCAGTTCACATTTACTGTCACATGCACCAATTGAGGTACAGTGATATTTGAGTTCCCATAAAGCCATACTAAGTGAATAGCAACAAGACACACAGCCACATAAAATAAAATTTAACAGAAACATCCACCACAGCGGAATCCACATTCCTCACTGTGATGGAAGGTAATAAAGGTCAATCATCTTTCTCGTTTGTTCACCCGTGGTCAGGGCTGTTGAACCCTCTGCAGTCGCCGCTACCAACGGTCCGATGTCCGAAGCCCTCGCGTCGGAATGAACGAAACTCCGGCAGCGGGAAGGATCGGAACACTTTGCAGGATGGAGCTCCCGAGTCGGCCTCTTCTTACCGGAGACCGCGGGCTTCACGGTGTTAAAAGTCCACAGGCCCCGAGGTTGGAGCTCCTCACGGGCGATCCTCGGCAAAGGAGAAAAATCCCCCCCCCCCCCCCACCCCACCCCCATTGCCATGAGGTGAAACCAAATACTTTTAAAACGTATAAATGGGAAGCACTGATAATCCTCACAGCTTACAGCCCAATTACATGAAATTAAACGGACATCCCTCCGGTCCCTCGTTGGGCAAGATGGCCCACGAGGGACGGAGGGATGTCCGTTTAATTTCATGTAATTGGGCTGTAAGCTGTGAGGTGCTGAACCTCCAGTTTGCGTGTCACCTCACTGGCAATGGAGGAGGCCCAGGACAGAAAGACCAGTGTGGGAGTGGGAAAGGGAGATATAATGGTTGGCAACCGGGAGATCTTGGAGGACCGAACGCAAGTGTAGGATGAAATGCACACCTAGTCTAGATACAAGGAACAGCAGATGCTGGTTTACAAAAAGAGACACAATCTCCTGGAGTAACTTGCACCTCTGGAGAGCATGGACAGGCAACATTCTAAGTCAGGACCCTTCTTCAGACTGCTAGGTGTGAGGGTTGGAGAAAGTTGGAAAGGAAAGGTGGGAGTGGTCGCCTTAGATTCCCTTCCCTCTACAGATGCGGCCTGACCCACTGAGTTCCTCCACCGCTCTGGAGGGAAAGGACAGACGACGTTTTGAGTCAGGGACCCTTCTTCAGACTGAGTGGAGAGGGTGGGGGGGAGGAAGCTGGAAAAAGAGAGATGGGGATGGACAAAGCCCTGACAAGTGATAGAAACGTTACCCATTCCTTCCAGCATTTTGTGTTTACCTAAACAGTGCCTATCCACGTGACAGTGTGCCAGCAGGCTGGAGGAGCGGGCAAAGCCTTAGCAGAGCGGGCAAAGGCCTTACCACAGAGCGGGCAGGTGAAGGGGCGTTGGCCGGTGTGGACTCGCCGGTGCTCCTGCAGGTGGTCAAGGCGGGTGAAGCCCTCACCACAGGACGGGCAGGGCAAGGGACGCTCACAGCCATGGGTACTCCGGTGCTGCCACAGGCTGGGCATGCGGGTGAAACCCTTGCCACACTCAGCGCACACAAAGGGTCTCTATCTGGTGTGTATCCCGCTGGTGCTCCCAGCAGCCCCCCCTGCTCTCTTGTCACTGTGGGAGCAGCTGCTCGCCGACGTGGGCCCGCCGGTGCTGCCGCAACCCCCGCGAGCTGTCAAACGCCTCACCGCATAACGGGGCAGTCGTAGGGCTGGCTACTGGTGTGCACGTGCTGGTGAGAGACGGCGTGGGAGGCCGTGGCAAAGCGCTCTCCACACACCCAGGCTGTGGGACGGGGCCGATCGCCGGCATGCACCCGCTGGGTGGGGACAGCAGCTTGGTGGAGCTGGTGAAGCCCTTGCCGCCACTGGGCGCAGGTGTAGGGACGCTTGTTGGTGTGGGTGCGCTGGTGCTCCAGCAGGCAGTCAGATGCGGGTGAAGGCCTTGCCGCACTGGGCGCAGGTGTAGGGGCGCTCACCGGTGTGGGTGCGCTGGTGCGCCAGCAGGGGTGCTGGATTGGGCGAAGCAGCCCTTGCCACACTGGGCGCAGGTGTAGGGGCGCTCGCCATTGTGGGTGCTGCGTTGGTGCACCAGCAGGCTGCTGGATTGGGTGAAGCTCTTGCCACCACTGGGCACAAGTGTAGGGGCGCTCACCACTGTGAGTGCGCTGGTGCAGCACCAGGCCGCTGGATTGGGTGAAGTCCTTGCCGCACTGGACACAGGTGTAGGGGCGCGCTCGCTGGTGTGGGTGCGGTGCTGCAGCCGGCCGCTGGACTGGGTGAAGCCTTTGCCGCAGTAGCTGCAGGTGTAGGGCCGCTCCCCGGTGTGCACGCGCCTGTGCACCTTCAGGCCCTTGGACGACTTGAAGCCTTTGCCGCAGTCGGAGCAGGTGAAGGGCCGCTCACTGCCTGTGCACCTGCTGGTGCTCCCACAGCCCCGACAACTGGGCAAATCTCTTGCCGCATGTGGAGCAGCCATAGGGCTTCTCGCCCGTGTGCATCCGCCGGTGGTTCTTCAGGACCATCGTCGTCTTGAAGCTCTTGCCGCACTCCAAGCAGTCGAAGGGGCGTTCTCCTGTGTGCACCCGCCGGTGGTTCTCCAGCTCGCTCGGGCTTTGACAGGCCTTGCCACACACGTCACACTCATAACGCTTCTCCTTGTTGTGCCCCGTCATGTGGTCCTCCTTCGAAGCTCAGCCCCGCGAAGCTCAGCCCGCACACCGAGCAGATGGGGAGGCTCACCTGCACCCTGGCCACCCTCAATGGCCGCTCAAGTCCCCGTCTCTCCGTCCACAGCCACGGGCCTCCTAAACCCTGCAGGAGGGGAATACAGAGGGTCAACACGCTGGCAAACGGGACATTACTAGCACATATTGAGTGTGTTTATGGCGGAGGAAAACGTTGTATAATTGTGCGCGGCACACTGGCACAGCGGTACAGTTGCTGCCTCGCCGCCAGAGACCTGGGCTCGATCCTGACTACGGGTGCTGTCTCCATGGGCCGAAAGACCTGTGGTTTCCGCACTGCATCTCTAAAGTAAACTAAACCAAAGAAGGGTGTCGACACCAAAAACGCCACCCATTCTTCACTCCACAGATGCTGCCTGACACGCTGAGTTTACTCCAGCACTTTGTGTCTATCTTCTCCACAGATTGCGGCCTGGCCCACTGAGTTTACTCCAGCACTTTGTCATTGAGTCATGGAGTGATACAGCGTTGGAAAGAGGCCCTTCTGCCCAACTCGGAGCCGCAATGCTAGATCCCCCTGTTCTACACATTCTGCAAAGCACAGAGTTCAGAGTACTAATGAGACCACACCTGGAGTTTTGTGTGCAGTTTTGGTCCCCTAATTTGAGGAAGGCCATTCTTGCTATTGAGGGGAGAGCAACGTAGGTTTACAAGATTAATTCCCGGGATGGTGGGGACTGTCATATGCCGAGAGAATGGAATGACTGGACTTGTACAGGATGAGAGGGTATCTTATTGAACCATATAAGATTGTTAAGGGTTTGGACATTAGAGGCAGGAAACATGTTCCTGATGTTGGGGGAGTCCAGAACCGGGGGCCACAAAGTTTAAGAATAAGGGGTAAGCTATTTAGAACAGAGACGAGGAAACACTTTTTCTCACAGAGTTGTGAGTCTCTGCCTCAAAGGGCGGTGGAGGCCGGTTCTGTGGATACTTTCAAGAGAGAGCTAGATAGGGCTCTTAAAGATAGCCGAGTCAAGGGATATGGGGAAAGGCAGGAACTGATTCGGAATGATCAGCCATGATCATATTGAATGGCGGTGCTGGCCCAAAGGGCCAAATGGCCTACTCCTGCACCTATTGTCTATTGCCCCAGCGCCCCGCCATTCACAGTAAAGATCCTGCCCTAGTTTGACTTCCAAAACTGCAACACCCTCCCCACCCCCAAACAGTGTGAGCTCCTCCCTGTGGCTCCCTGCCCCTTACCTCTGCCGCCTCCTGCTCATTACCCCCCTTTCCTCACTCCCCCCTACCTCCCCACCCCTACAGTGTGAACGTCCACCAGGCTCCCCACCCCCTTCCATGACCCACTTGACCCCTCTCTCCCCCCCTCCCAGTTCCCTGCCCCCCCATTCACCCCCCTCGGCACCAAACCCACTCCCCCTTGAACCCCCCCCCCCTCCCTTTGCTCCCTGCTTCCCCCCGCTACTCACTTCACCCCTTTGTCCAACCCCCACCCTCCCTCCCTCCCCCCCGGACTGTCTCCGCTCTCTCTCTGAATCTCTCCCTTTATTCGCGCCCCACTCAGCCCCCCACCACTCAGATATCTCTCTCTACCTCTCCGAACTCTCTCTCTCCTCCCCTTCCCCACTCTCTTGCCCTCCCTTCTCTCTCCACCCATCTATCTCCGCCCCTCTATCTCTCTCTACCCCTCTCTCCCTCTACTCAATCCCTCTCTCCCTCCCCACACTCTCTCTCCACCCCTCCTGTCTCCCTCCCCACACTCTGCCTCTCTCTCCCTCTCCCTTCCTCTCTCTCTCCCTCCCCACTCTCCCTTTCCCCTCTCTTCCTCCCTCTTTCTATCTGTCTCTGTCTCCTCACACCCTCTCCCTCTCCTCAACGTTCTATCTTTCTCCCTCACTCACTCACTCCCTCTAGTCTGTTTATCTCTCTGCCCTCTCTCAAACTCACTCTCTCCCCACTATCTCTCTTGTTCTCTCCCTCACCCCCCTCTCTTTTTCTCTCCCTCTCTATCTCTCCCCCCTCTCCCTCCATCCCCCTCTTCCTCCTTCTCTCTCTTTCTCTCACCGTCCAGTGCGGGTCGGCTCCATTTTGGGCCGCGGCCACTCGTCATTTCCGGGCTGAGGCCGCTCCGCTGCTCGACCTGGCAGCCTGCTGGGCAGCGACGTCATTTCCGGGACGATGCCCCTCTCTCCTCCCCCACGTTGCACGGTCTCTCTGTCTGCGGGGCAACGGGCCTGCGCCACGACGTCATTTCCGGGCTGAGGACCCCGCCGCGCCGCGCGGTGTCTCTCCGTCTCCGTGGCAACGGTGATGATGAGCCGTGAGTACCCGGGCCGGGCAGGGCCTCAGTGACAGGGGCGGTGAGAGACAGGCTCCAGTGGATCGGGGCGGCCGAGGGCCTGGGGGATAATTCGGTGCGGGGAGGGGGCGGGCTCTCGCACCCCGGACACGGTGACTGGGCCTGGGATTGGCGGTGCTCGGGGAGCCGGGCCTGGGGTCGGGGTAGGGCCTGCGCCGCCGCAACTCCACCATCAATCTCGGGTGGGGGCTGATGGATCTCTTTCTCTCTATCTCAAGTCAAGTCAAGTTTATTCGTCACATACACATACGAGATGTGCAGTGAAATGAAAAGTGGCAATGCTCGCGGACTTTGTGCAAAAAGACAAACAAACAAAATGTAGCAGAATCACATAATCTTTATCTCTCTCTGTCTCTATCTCTATCTCTCCCTATCTATCTCTCTCTATATATATCTCTATCCATCTCTATCTCTTGCTATCTATCTATCTATCTATCTCTCTATCTCTCTCTCTCTCTCTCTATCTCTCTCTCTCTCTCTCTCTCTATCTCTATCTCTCTCTCTCTCTCTCTATCTATCTCTATCTATATCTCTATATATATATATATATCTTTCTATCTATATCGCCATCTCTCTATCTCTCTCTCTAGCTCTCTATCTATCCCTTTCTGTCTCTCTATCTCTCTCAATTCAATTTCAATTTAAAACTTTATTGGCATGATAAAAAATACATTGTTATATTGCCAAAGTATAAAACATGACATATTTAAGATGCATAAGTATAAATACAAGTATACAGTGCAAGGATAGATATGTCCCTGTGCATAAACTCGCAATAGGCCTATAGCCCTTTATTGATTGCTACACGTTTAGCAATTCAATATTAATTTCTTAGTGTCAGTTAATTCCAGAGATTCAGAGTGGTGAATCTCTGGAACTCTCTGCCACAGAGGGTAGTTGAGGCCAGTTCATTGGCTATATTTAAGAGGGAGTTAGATGTGGCCCTTGTGGCCAAGGGGATCAGAGGGTATGGAGAGAAGGCGGGTACGGGATACTGAGTTGGATGATCAGCCATGATCATATTGAATGGCGGTGCAGCTCGAAGGCCGAAGGCCTACTCCTGCACCTAATTTCTATGTTTCTATGTTAATGTCAATTAGTGTGTGCGTACATATGTGCATTGTTGGTCATTCACCATCTCTCAGGTTGTGGCATGCTGTTACGTATTGTGCACTAAGATGTGCTGTATTTCCTTCCGCCAAGGATTATTCTTAGTTTTGATGTATCATCTAGTTCTTTAAAATCAGGGGTTGCCACACTGAGTTTGTCAAAGTATGCTTTCCTTGTTTTGTCAATTTTTTTGCATTTTAGGAGGAAGTGCACCTCTGTTTCAACCTCATCTGTCAAACAGTGGCCGAATATTCCGTTTTCACCCGTGTTGACCACCTGCTGGAGCACCGGCGAGTCCACACCGGCCAGCGCCCCTTCACCTGCCCGCTCTGTGGCAAGGCCTTTGCCCACCCCTCCGGCCTGCTGGCACACCCTTCTTCAGTCTCGACCTGAAACATCACCCATTCCTTCTCTCCAGAGATGCTGCATGTCCCGCTGAGTTCATTATTTTGTGTCCTTTTTGTAAACCAGTATCTGCAGTTCCTTGTTTTTAAACCATCTCTGCACCTTCCCCAAAGCCTCCACATCAGTCCTGTAATGGAGTGACCAGAACTGTATGCAATACTCCAAATACTCCACTCATCTGCCCTTCACCCCCTCACCTGTTAACATGTTGTCAGTCTGAAGAAGGGTCCCATCCCGAAAACGTCACATATCCATGTTTTCCACAGACGCTGTATGATCCTCCGAATTACTGCAGCACTTGGTGTAAGAGTCACAGAGTAGTGTAGTGTGCAAACGGCCCTTCGACCCAATCGTGACCACACTGACCAACATGTACCAGCCACACTAGTCCCATCCGAGGAGGAGCCATCTTGGGGAACGGCTGCTTGGAGAAATGGACTTTTTAATGTGGGCGGTAGGGGGTAATTATACTTCTAGGTCCCTACCTGGTCGGTGAGGCAGCTTTTCTCCAGCCTGCCCCGTCCTCGCGGCCTACAGCGGGCGTGGAGCGCCTTTCCTGGCGGGGACCGCCCAGCACCTCGGCTTCGTTGGCGGCACAGCGCTGAAGCGCTATCGTGGAGCGGAGTGGGTGATGCCATGCCTGGGTTGCCGTGCTGGATTGACGCGCTGGAGCTCTGGTGAGCTGTGACCGCCGAGATCAACACCTCTGGGCTGCGGGTCTACGGAGCGGAGCGGGCAGCGCCGACTCTTAAACATCGGGAGCCTGGGAGCTCGAAACTGGCGCGCCTTATCGGCTTCGGAAGCCGCGGTCCCCAGCTAGGAAGCGGCCGTTCCACGTGGCCCAGCCGCTGTGAGGACTCTCCCGACGCCGGAGCAACACCACCCGGCCAGAACGGCCAGGAACATCGGGCCTCAGTGGAGGCAATTGCGGTGGCCTCAATAGGCCTGACTTTGGGTGACCTGGGGATGGGGACTGGACACTGTACCTTCCCCCACAGTGGTATCCACTGGGGGGATGATTTTTTTTTTTTTTTTTTTTGTGTATAAAATGTCTGCGTCTAAGATGGATGTCGGAAGGGAGAGTGGACGCTGGCGGACTTTAGCTGCCGCTGCTCTCTCTTCACATTGTGTTTTTTTGATTGTGTCTTTGGAGCGATTTCTGTCTTTAATTTGTGTACTGGTGATGTCCTTATTATTTATTTTTCTCCGACTATATGTTTTTTCTCTTCTGTTAATTTCTGTAAGGTGTCCTTGAGACTTTGAAAGGTGCCCGAAAATAAAATTTATTATTATTATTATCTGCCTGCATTTGGTCCATTACCCACCAAACGTGTTCTATCCAAGGCAAGTCAAGTCAAGTTTATTTGTCACATACACATACGAGATGTGCAGTGAAATGAAGTGGCAATGCTCGCGGACTTTTGTGCAAAAGACAAACAACCAAACAAACTATAAACACAATCATAACACACATATTCCTTTACATAATAAATAATGGAAGGAAACACGTTCAGTATAGTTAGTCCCTGGTGAGATAGGCGTTTACAGTCCGAATGGCCTCTGGTAAGTAACTCCTTCTCAACCTCTCCGTTCTCACCGTATGGCAACGGAGGCGTTTGCCTGACCGTAGCAGCTGGAACATCCGTTGCAGGGGTGGAAGGTGTCTCTCATGATATTGTTGGCTCTGGAGTTGCACCTCCTGATGTATAGTTCCTGCAGGAGGGGCAAGTGAAGTTCCCATAGTACGTTCGACCGAACGCACTACTCTGCAGAGCCTTCTTGTCCTTGGTAGAGCAATTCCCAAAGTATTGTGTATCCATGTACCTGTTTAACTGTTTATTAAACATTGGGATAGTCCCAGCCTCAACTACCTCGTCCAGCAGCTTTCCCCTTATTCTTATACTGGGGCCCATGGTTCTGGACTCCCCCAACATCTGGAACATGCTTCCTGCATCTAGCCTGTCCAAACCCCTAATATTTTTACATGTTTCTATAAGATACCCTCTCATCCTAATCTCCAGTGAATACAAGCTGTCGACCCATTCTTTCATCATATGTCAGTCCCGCCATCCCAGGAATTAACCTGGTGAACCCATGCTGCATTCCCTCAATAGCAAGAATGTCCTTCCTCAAATTAGGAGACCAAAACTGCACACAATACTCCAGGTGTGGTCTCACTAGGGCCAAGTACAACTGCAGTAGGACCTGGCAATAAACAAATCATAAACAAAGCACAACTTTCCCGCCCCTTATCTCACTGGCCTCGCTCGGCTGCACATTGGTGTCAATCTGGTAGCACGGGGTCCGGCAAACTTTCACACGTCTCCAGTAAGCAGTGATGGCGGGTGCAGGGAACATCTTTGGATACTTGCAGGCTTCAAAAGTCAAAACTCATTGCAAGTAGGAAAGTGGAAAGATATATGATCTGGTATTTGTTGGTTCACATGCTTGATCAATGGTGTTTTATCATTAATGTTTTATTATTATTAATGTTTAGTGTTTTCTGAGTCATTCGTAACTGTCACTGTATGTCATGTTGTTACTTGTGGGCGGAGCATCAAGGGGGGGGGGGGGAGAGAGGGTCATCAGCCCGGAAATGACTCGCTCCCCCGGCCCATAGGCTGGCGGGGCGGCCTCAGCCCGGAAATGACGGCGGGGCCAAGATGGAGCCGACTTGTACTGGACGGTGAGAGAGAGAGGGAGAGAGAGAGAGAGAGATGTTTTAATATTATTAATGTTTAGTGTTTCCTGAGTCATTCATAACTGTCACTGTATGTCATGTTGTTACTTGTGGTGTGAGCGCCAAGGCATATTCCTTGTATGTGAATACTTGGCCAATAAACTGACTTACTTATTTTTGAACTAGGAAGTTGTCAAGGAGCAATACTAGGGGTAGAGGTAATAATTGTTGCTAGAAACCTACTGTACAGTTAGTAATAAATCTAAGCTTATTAGATAGATTAGTTAGCTAAGCTTATTAGTTAGATGGAGCTCTAGGGGCTAGTGGAGTCAAGGGATATGGGGAGAAGGCAGGCACGGGTTATTGATAGGGGATGATCAGCCATAATCACAATAAATGGCGGTGCTGGTTCAAAGGGCCGAATGACCTCCATCTGCACCTAGTTTCTATGTTTCTATTTGTAGCATCTTTATTAACGATAGGAAAAAGCATACTCGTTTTGTAAACGGTTTTTGGAAGCAGATTTGATTCAGATTTTGCAATATAATTGTCAATAAGGAACAATTCTTTAAGAAATATTTCCATTAGGCGTATAATTCTTTAATAACCATTGGGGATTGAGAGGGGCCTCACAAGTGGAATAGCTGAGAGCCTCCCTCTCAAATAATAGATTAAAACTGATGGTATTGTGTAGCAATGTTACAAAATTTTGAGATTTTAAAAATCAAGTCTGCAATTTATCCCATCAGATAAAGCATAAAAAGAAGTTTAATTTGTCACCTAATTCACTTTCATATCTTCAGTATTAAAAAAGCCATGGACATTTTCATACTCGGAAATTACAGCTTTTGTGTGAATGTCTTATTTTCCATTGACTTCACACAAAAGCTGTGATCAAGGACAGTCAAATGCCCATCTTTCTTAAAAATTAAGAGAACTGAAATACATTTTCAGTTATTATAGATTGAAGCATTCTGAAACAAATATGAAACAATCTTAGGTACACAAAAAAGCTGGAGAAACTCAGCGAGTGCAGCAGCATCTATGGAGTGAAGGAAATAGGCAACGTTTCGGGCCGAAATCTTACTTGGATGACCTGAAATTAAAAATTAAAGCATATAATTAGTTGGTTACCTAATTGTAGTTAATTACAACATTCAATTACTAGATCTACCCATTTCTTAAGAAAAGATCAACATTTTTAAATCTCTCTCCCTCTCTCTCACCGTCCAGTGCGGGTCGGCTCCATCTTGGCCGCGGCAGAGGCGTCATTTGCGGGCTGAGGCCGCCCCGCTGCTCGACAGGGCAGTCTGCGGGGCAACGGGCTGGGGCCGCGGCGTCATTTCCGGGCTGAGGCCGCCCCGCTCAAAGATTATCGGGGGGGAGGGTCATCAGCCCGGAAATGACGGCGCGGCCAAGATAGAGCCGACTCACACTGGACGGTGAACGAGAGGATGAGAGAAGGGGAGAGGGGGGGGGGGGGAGAGAGAGAGAGAGGCAGAGAGAGAATGGAGTGGCTGGACTTGTACACTCTGGAGTTTAGAAGGATGAGATTATTGAGATTATGGTTATTGAACCATATAAGATTGTTAAGGCTTTGGACACGCTAGAGGCAGGAAACATGTTCCCGATGTTGGGGGAGTCCATAACCGGGGGCCACACAGTTTAAGAATAAGGGGCAAGCCATTTAGAACAAAGACGAGGAAACACTTTTTCTCACAGAGTTGTGAATCTGTGGAATTCTCTGCCTCAGAGGGCTGTGGAGGCCGGTTCTGTGGATACTTTTAAGAGAGAGCTAGATAGGGCTCTTAAAGATCGTGGAGTCAGGGGATATGGAGAAAGGCAGGAATGGGGTACTCATTCGGGATGATCAGCCATGATCACATTGAATGGCGGTGCTGGCTCAAAGGGCCGAATGGCCTACTCCTGCACCTATTGTCTATTGCCCCAGCGCCCCGCCATTCACAGTGAAGATACTGCCCTGGTTTGACTTCCGAAACTGCAACACCCTCCCCACCCCCAAACAATGTGAGCTCCTCCCTGTGGCTCCCTGCCCCTTACCTCTGCCGCCACCTGCTCATTGCCCCCCTTTGCTGCCTCCCCCCTCCTCCCCACCCCCAAGCAGTGTGAACCTCCACCAGGCTCCCTAACCCCTTCCATGACTCACTTGACCCCTCTCTCTCCCCCCCCCCCCAGTTCCCTGCCCCCCCATTCATCCCCCTCGGCACCAAACCAACTCCCCTTGAATCCCTCCCCCCTCCCTTTGCTCCCTGCTTCCCCCCGCAACTCACTTCACCCCTTTTTCCAACCCCCAGCCTCACCCCACCCTCCCTCCCCCAGACTGTCTTCTCTCTCTCTGTACCTCTCCCCTTATTCCTGCCCCTCTCAGCCCCCACCGCTCAGATAACTCTCTCTCCTCCCCCCTCTCTCTCCCTCCCTTCTCTCTCCACCTCTCTATCTCTCTCCATCTCTCTACTCAATCCCTCTTTCTCCCTCCCCACACTCTCTCCCATCTTTCTCTCCCCCTCCTATCTCCCTCCCCACACTCTCCCTCTCTCCCCCTCCCCACTCCCTCTCTCCCTGTTTGTGTGTGGCTCTGTCTCTCTATCTCCTCACACCCTCTCCCTCTTCTTTCTCTCCCCCCTATCGTTCGCTTTCTCCCTCACTCACCCTCTCTCTCTCCCTGTTTATTTCTCTGCCCTCTCTCCTCACACTCACTCTCCCCATTCCCTCTCTCTCTCGTTCTCTTCCTCTCTCTCTCTCTAATCCCCCCCTCTTTCCTTCTCTCTCTCTCTCTCTCTCTATCCCCTTCCCTCTCACCATCTCTCCCTCCCCACCCTCTCTCTCTCTCTCTCTCGTTCTCTCCATCCCACCTTCTTTGCCCGCTTTGAAACTGGCAACACCACCAGGAGTAGAATAACCCCGGCCATGGCGGAGGGACAGGCCTTAACACTGAGCACTCGGGAGGTACAGTGCGCTCTGCGTAGGATCAATCCACGCAAGGCTGCAGGCCCGGATGGAGTCCAGGGAAGGGTACTAAAGGACTGTGCTGCACAGCTGGCGGAGGTGTTCATGAGAATCTTCAACCTATCTATCTCTGGCAACAGTCCCCAAGTGCCTGAAAACAGCCACCATAGTGCCGGTGCCGAAAAAGTCTAAAGTCACCAACCTGAACGACTACCACCCGGTTGCCCTAACTCCAATCTCAATGAAGTGCTTCGAAAGGCTGGTCCTCTCCCACATCAAATCCAGCATCCCTCCCTCACTGGACTCTCATCAATTTGCATACAGGGCAAATAGATCAACAGAGGATGCCATCTCTCTGGCTCTTCACACTGTCCTGACTCACCTGGACAGACAGGGCACGTACGTGAGGATGCTCTTCATTGACTATAGCTCTGCATTCAATAAGGTCATCCCCACCAAGCTCACCACCAAACTCTACCAGCTAGGCCTCAGCTCGCCGATATGCGATTGGATCCTGAACTTTCTTACGGAGCGACCGCAGGCAGTGAGACTGGGCCCGCACCTGTCCTCCACTATCACCCTGAGCACCGGCACACCACAGGGCTGTGTACTAAGCCTCATGCTCTACTCCCTCTTCACTCACGACTGTTCCTGCATTCGACACCAACACCATTGTGAAGTTTGCAGACGACACAACAGTGATTGGGCTGATCAGCAACGGTGATGAAACAAAATACAGAGCGGAGGTGCAGAACCTTGCGGACTGGTGCGCACGTAACAACTTGGCACTAAACACCTCCAAGACCAAGGAGCTGATTATTGACTTCAGGAGGTCCCATAATGGAGAACACGCCCCCATCTCCATTTATGGGGAAAGTGTGGAGAGAGTGTCCAGCTTTAAGTTTCTGGGCACTCACATTTCAGAGGATCTCACATGGTCCTCCAACACCGCTGCGCTGGTCAAGAAGGCACAGCAACGACTGTTCTTCCAGAGGACATTAAGAAAGACTGGTCTGCCCCAACAGCTGCTGACAACGTTCTACCACTGCACCACAGAGAGCATATTAACGTATGGCATCTCTGTGTGGTATCTCAGCTGCACGGAGGCGGAGAGGAGAGCTCTTCAGCGCGTCGTCCACAGAGCGCAGAGGACCATTGGGACACAGCTACCAGCCTTGGAGGGCATCTACCACACACGGTGCCTCAGGAAGGCCGTCAGCATCCATAAAGACTCACCACACCCTTGTAACGGACTGTTCGAACTACTTCCCTCCGGCAGACGTTACAAGGCCTTCTACGCCCGAACCTCCAGACTCAGAAACAGCTTCATTCCCAGAGCTATAGTGGCTCTGAACCGGCCCTGCTGAGTGCCCCTCACCCCCCCTGGACTGTCGCCCTCGGATGGTCACGTCACAAGGCTTATTTATTTATTTTACTTTTCTCTTGCATCGGTTGGAAGCTGCATATATATATATAAAATACGTTATTATTAATATTATTATTATTATTAGTAGTATTATTATTCTCTCACCGTCCAGTGCGGGTCGGCTCCATCTTAGGCCGCGGCCTCACGTCATTTCCGGGCTGAGGTCGCCCCGCTGCTCGACCTGGCAGCCTGTGGGGCAGTGACGTCATTTCCGGGACGATGCCCCTCTCCCCCCCCCCCCCCCCCCACATTGCGCGGTCTCTCTGCGGGGCAACGGGCCGGCGCCGCGACGTCATTTCCGGGCTGAGGACCACACTGCGCCGTGCGGTCCCTCTGTCTCCCTCTGTCTCCGGGGCAACGGTGAGGATGAGCCGTGAGTACCCGGGTAGGGCTGGGCCTCAGCGACAGGGGCGGTGAGAGACATGCTCTGGTGGATCAGGGCGGCCGGGGGCCTGGGGGGGGGGGGGATTCGGTCCGGGAGGGGGCGGGGTCTCGCACCCGGGACACAGTGTCTGGGCCTAGGATTGGCGGAGTTCGGGGAGCCGGACCTGGGGTCGCGGTGGGGCTGATGGATCTCACTCTCTCTATCTCAAGTCAAGTCAAGTCAAGTTTATTCGTCACATACACATACGAGGTACAGTGAAATGAAAAGTGGCAATGCTCGCGGACTTGGTGCAAAAAGACAAACAAACAAACAAAATAACAATCACATTATCTCTATATCTATCTCTGTCTCTCTCTCTCTCTGTCTCTCTCTCTCTGTCTCTCTCTCTCTGTCTCTCTCTCTCTGTCTCTCTCTCTGTCTCTCTCTCTCTCTCTCTCCGTCTCTCTCCATCAAATTTTCAATTCAAAAAAACTTTATTGGCATGATAAAAATACATTGTTATATTGCCAAAGTATAAAACATGACATACATATTTAAAATGCATAAGTATAAATACAAGTATACAGTGCATGTATAGATATGTCCCTGTACATAAATTGGCGATACACCTATAGCCCTTTATTGATGCTACACATTCTTGCAGCTGTAAGCAGTACAACACAATAGCAAGTTTAGCAATTCAATATTCATTTCTTAGTTTCTCTCTCTATCTATCTCTATCTTTATCTCTCTAGCTCTGTTATCTCTATCCCTCTCTATCTCTCTATCCATCTCTCTCTATCTCTGCGTGTCTCTCTGTCTGTCTGTCTCCCTCTCTGTCTGTCTCTATCCTTCCCTCTCCCTCTCCTCCCCCCCCCCCTCTCTGTCTCTCTATCTCTGCCTTTCTCTCTCTGTCTCTCTTTCTCTGTCTCTCTCTCATGCTCAGCACTCCCCATGTCCCCCCCTCCCCCAAGCACTTGTAACATTCACGAGTTAGTAATGTTCTGTTTTCCAGCTTGTTGACCCTCTGTTCCCCTGCTGTAGGGTTTAGGAGCCGTTGCTGTGGATGGAGAGAAGGAGATGTGAGCGGCCATTGAGGGAGGCCAGGATGCAGGTGAGCCACCCATCTGCCAGTGTGCGGGCTGAGCTTCGATGGAAGACCACTGCCAGAGCCCGAGCAAGTTGGAGACCCATCTGCGGATGCACACGGGAGAACGCCCCTTAGAAACATAGAAAATAGGTGCAGGAGTAGGCCATTCGGCCCTTCACCGCCATTCAATATCTTGGCTGATCATCCAAATCAGTATCCTGTACCTGCCTTCTCTCAATACCCCCTGATCTCCTTAGCCATAAGGGCCACATCTAACTCCCTCTTAAATATAGCCAATGAACTGGCCTCAACGACCTTCTGTGGCAGAGAATTCCAGAGATTCACCACTCTCTGTGTGAAAAATGTTTTCCTCATCTCGGTCCTAAAAGATTTACCCCTTACCCTTAAACTGTGACCCCTTACAATCTACCTGCATCTAGCCTGTTCAACCCCTTAAGAATTTTGTAAGTTTCTATAAGATCCCCCTCAATCTTCTAAATTCTAGCGAGTACAAACCGAGTCTATCCAGTCTTTCTTCATATGAAAGTCCTGACATCCCAGGACTTTCAATTGCACCTTCAATTGCTCGGAGTGCGTAAAGAGTTTCAACACGACGAGTGACCTGGAGACCCATAGGCGGGTGCACACGGGCGAGAGGCCCTATGGTTGCTCCACATGCAGCAAGGGCTTTACCCAGTTGAAGGAGCTGCGGCAGCACCGGCGGGTGCACAGCAGTGAGCAGCCCTCACCTGCTTCGACTGTGGCAAAGACTTCAAGTCGTCCACGGACCTGAAGGTGCACAGGCGGCTGCACACCAGGGAGCGGCCCTACACTTGTAACAGGTATAGCTTGGACCCAATAGCAGCACAGAGTAGTAACACAGGAATGGGTACACCGTACTCACACAGAGGCTCAGGATTGAGCAAGGGTTCCAAAGAGGGGCAGGCAGGAGACGTAGTCGGGGTAGCGGAAGGTCCGGTAACCAGGAGATCCAACACATGATGCAAACAAACCAGCGAGGGACAGACGAAAGGAGAGTCGAAGCCAGGCAGGAAGTCGAGGAGCCATTGCAGGGATACACCAAACAGCCCAGGAGAGAGGCAGACAGAAACCAGGAGGTACGGGACGAAGGCCGTGGACAGAAGGCTGAGGTGATATCCGGGAAGACGACAGGACGGAATGGTCAGGGGCAGGCAGGTTCGAATCCGTGTAGGCAGTCGGGAAATCGCTGGAGAGTCGTGCACGAATGCTGAGAACAATCTGGCACTGTGTGAATGGTGAGGAGAGTCTATATACCGGGTTAATAGGTGATTGTACTTCCGGTGGCGGCTGGTGCCAGCAGCCTCCACCTACAGCCCGGTATCTTTTTGTTTTTTTGTTTATTTAGTTATGTAAAAGTGTATTTTTTTGTGTTTTTTTGGTGTTTTTACGTGGGGGAAGAGGGCACGGTGCGGGGGATACCGTACTTCAGCCGCTTCCTGGTGAGGACGCGACTATTATTCGAGTCGCGTCCTCGCCCCCCCCCCCCCCTCCCCCCACAGCGGCCTACCTACCTGGATTGGCGCGGCCTTTCCTGCTGGGATCGACCGGAGCTCCAGCAGCGGCGGGACAGTGCTGGAACATCGCGGGGCTGGCGATGCCTTACTGGGGGTCGCCGTCTGGAGCCCGGAGTGCTGGACCTGCTGCACCAACATCATGGAGCTGCGGTTTGCGGAGCTCCAACGCGGGCGGCGCTGACTAACAACGCGGGGTCGTGTGACTCTGCCCGGCTCGGCCAGCGGACTCAGGAGCTGCAGACTCTGGCAGCGGGAGACGGCTGATCAGGAGGTCCGGGCCGCTGAGGAGGAGGCTGCTCACCGTCGGGGTTCGGCGTCGGCGTTCTACCAGCCGGCGTGAGGGCCTGAACATCGGGCCACCCGGGGCGGCGACTGCGGGTGCTCGGAAGGCCCCGACCACGGATGAACACGGAGGGGAGGCTGGCTGGACTATGGTGCCGTCCTCACCTGGGTGCCATTTATGTTATGTTGTGGACTTTATGTGTTTGTGCTTTTTTTTTTAATTTTTAATTCATTTCAATTTTATTTTTAATATGTTTTATTATTTATTTATTATTTATTTTTATTATTTTTCTTGTGATTTGTTTTTAACGATACTGCCTGTAAGGGAAATTCATTTCGTTGTCCTACATTGAGACAATGACAATAAATTTGAATACAATACAATACAATCAAAGGCAACTGAGTGCAACAGGTGAGGAGAGTTGGCTGATGAGAGGGGAGTAGCAGGCAGGCAGGTGAGGAGAAGGAGGACGGTGGAAAAGTACTGGGAGGTGAAGTGGATGAGAATGAGGAGAGGGCAGACTGTGACAACACCTGTGCCCAGTGCGGCAAGGACTTTACCCAATCCAGCACCCTGCTGGTGCACCAGCGCACCCACACTGGGGTGCGCCCTACACCTGTGCCCAGTGTGGCAAAGGCTTCAACCCGCTCCACCTATCTGCTGTCCCACCAGCGGGTACACGCCGGTGACCGTCCCGTCCCAACCCGGTTTGCGGAAAGCACTTTGCCACGGCCTCCCATGCCCTGTTTCACCAGCACGTGCACACCAGTGGCCAGTCCTACGACTGCCCGTACTGTGGTGAGACGTTTGACAGCTCCCGGGGTTGCGGCAGCAGCGGCGGGCCCACGCCGGGCGAGCAGCTGCTCCACTGTGACGAGAGCATGGGGGCTGCGGAAGTACCAGCGGATACACACCAGAGAGAGACCCTTTGTGCGAGTGGTGGGGTGGAGTGGGTGAGGGGAGTGGGGGTGGAGTGGGTGAGGGGGAGTAGGTGGGGGGGAGTGGGTGAGGGGGCAGTGGGTGAGGTGGAATGGGTGGGGGGAGTGGCTGATGGGGAGTGGCTGAGGGGAGTGGCTGAGGGGGAGTGGGTGGGGGCAGTGGGTGAGGTGGGAGGGGTGGGGGGGAGTGGGTGGGGGGAGTGGAAGAGGGGGGTGGGGGGCAGTGGGTGGGGTGGAGTGGCTGAGGGGGAGTGGGTGGGGGGAGTGGGTGAGGGGGAGTAAGTGACTAAATCGGGGTGGAAAGCAGACAAAAAGTCAGATAAGGAGGGGAGAGGTCATAGAGTGATACAGTGCGGAAACAGGCCCTTCGGCCCAGCACATCCATGCTGACCAAAATGCCCATTGGCCCACTAAGAGTGCATTGGGTGGGGGAGTTGTGGGAGATGGACAGAATGCATTGGGGGAAAGCAGAATGGTAAGGAGCAGGGTGGGGAATGAAGGGAGGAGGGGTGACTGAATAAACTGCCACCACACCAGCCTTGAGTGACTGCACTGCCAGCCCACCAGCTGTGAGTAAGTGAACTGCCAGCCCACCAGCTGTAAATGACTGAACTACCAACCCACCAGCCGTGAGTGACTGCACTGCCAGCCTGCCAACCCACCAGCCCTGAGTAAGTGAACTGCCAGCCCACCAGCTGTAAGTGACTGAACTGCCAGCCCACCAGCCATGAGTAAGTGAACTGCCAGCCTGCCAGCCACCAGCCATGAGTAAGTGAACTGCCAACCAACCAGCCATGACTCACTGAACTGCCAGCCCAATAATCCATCCGGTTCACCTCTCCCCCTTCTCTCTCATAGTCACCTGTTTTGGGCACAATTTCTGGCAGTTTTTCAGCCACCAGCCTGCCAGGTCTGAGTGACTGTACTGCCAGGCCTCAGTGACTGAGCTGCCCGCCCAAGAATCAATTTGGCCCACAATGTCCAGACTAGCCCTCTGGAAACCAGTCCCTTCGGCCCACAACACCCATACTAGCGCAACAGAAAGACCCCCACCCATTGGCCAGCAATATTGGAATTGGTGGAGAGGTGGAATATTATATATGACGTAAAAATGACTGTAATCATATAAAATAGTAAGATTAAATGAGAACTTACCAGTTTGAAGTTTGATCTTTATTTTATGAGGAGTAACATTGAGGGAATACGTGAAGAACCCGCCAGGACGCATGCGTGTCATTCTTCAAAGCAGCGGTGTGAAATCACAGATAACTGTAATGACTAAACATAGTAAGATTAGAGAACAGATACCAGTTCAGGATATGATCAAGGGTGGGAGCGGAGGTCACGTATTCCCTCAACGTTACTCCTCATAAAATAAAGATCAAACTTCAAACTGGTAAGTTCTCGTTTAATCTTACTATTTTACTTCGGAGTCACGTGAGTGACTACGTGAAGATTTTAAAGCTCTGTGATTTCATGCCTTGGAACGAGTCCATGCATCACATCTGCCTTGATTTTGGGGAGAATAGAGTTAACATCATTAGGCATCAATACGATATTGAAACCCAACGGTAAAAGTATTAACACCAATTATTGCCCCTATTTATGGGGTAAATTATATTACAGAACTTAAATTTGTTTCTGCAAATATTCCAGGTTCAATGACTGGATTGTTATAAAGTCATTGGAAAGTTTCCTCCGTTGACCATCCTGCTGTCTTGGAGGATTTGGTCCATAGGACCGTCCAACTACATAGCTGCAGATGTAGCTGCAGCCCTGGTGGAGTGAGATTTTTAAAAATGCTAGTGTCTACTCCAGCCTTTATTAGGACCTGTTTTAGCCATCTAGAGATGGTCGGGACCAAAGCGTACGAAAACACCGCCGGGGACGCAGAGGTGGGTTAAAGGCCAGGTTAGAGCTAGCCCCACACAGGGCAGCGATTCCTAGCCTTTTCCTCGCCAACGTGCGCTCACTGGCAAACAAAATGGATGAACTCCGGCTAAGGATCACCTCCCACAACCGGATCAAGGACTGCAACATCCTGATCTTCACGGAAACTTGGCTCAACACTGACGTTCCTGACAGCGCCATCCAGCTATCGGGGCGTCATTTACTCCGAGCGGACAGGACATCAGACTCTGGTAAGACCAGAGGTGGGGGTCTGTGCATTTATGTAAACAAAGCATGGTGCACGGACTCCACCATCATCGAGAGTCACTGCTCAGCTAACCTTGAGTTCCTCTTGGTTAGATGCAGACCGTTCTATCTGCCCAGAGAGTTCACCTCCACTGTTGTGACTGCAGCCTATATC
>JAWMAR010000536.1:929773-987024 GCA_036785375.1 Leucoraja ocellata | reverse complement strand
GAGTGTGGGACAAAAATGTAGGCAAAACTTGAGGAAAGCCCCTTCAGATAGTCCGAACATGGGCTGCAACCTCTCACACTGCATGTACATATAGAACACGGTGTCTTCCTCACCACAGCAGTGACAGGCGGCTGTCGAGTCCGTGAACCGGCTCAAGTATCTGTTACAGGCCACAGCCATGGGTAACACTCTCCACCCCAGGTCCCCGATGTAAAGGGGAGGACTCCCTTATAGAGAGACCTCCACTGAGGACCACTCCTGCCATCAGGAGGTAAGGAAGGGCAGAGTGTGCAGGAGCAGTTTGTACAGTACGCTCCTCTCCACATCACGGAACGGCACACTGGGAATCTCGGAAACGTGGCTCATGTTGTGTGGGGCCGGCACTCGGGAAGGGACCGGGCCATAGGTCCTATGAGCAATTCCGACGGAGCGGGGGTAAGTTGGGCCGGAATCGCTCCACGCACACGCCTCTCCTCGATACCCACCATGACAGGGTGAGGACTGGCCACCCTCGCAGCCACAACACCCCACTCCCCTCCCCCTGTGGAGCAGTGCCCTGGCTGTAGTTGACCAGATTCCTGGCTTTAAGTATATCTCGATAAAAGCCAGGCAACTACGCCTAACGCTCGACTGATGCCCGCTACCGGGAGCTGTGTGCCCTCCTGAAGGCAGCGACTGGCAGAAAAAGTACATCGCCATCACTCAGGAGTACATATAGGACGGGACACTCTGGGAGGGAGGGCCACTCCAGCGTTTGTGCGGTGGCTGCCGGCGCCTGACACCCGGTGGCAAGGATGGAGCCGTGGGCCCTGGCTGGAGTCAAGCCTGGTGCTGGAGCCGGAGTGAGGGCCGAGCCCATAGGCTTGGGATGGGGCCATGACCGGGGCCGAGAAAGAAGCCGCCGCTGGAACCAAGGACGAGCCTGGGTCCGGGGTCAGGGATGTGGCCCGGAGATGAGGTCGGGGCCTGGACTGCAGCCCATGCAGTGGCCGAGCTGGACGGCTGGAGTCAACAGCCAGAGCCGGGCTGAGTACAGGAACCAGGCCGAGTTCCAGGCCCTGGCGCTGCTTTACAACCTGGTAGATGCTGCGGCAGGGAATGGGAGTGAGGGGAGGAGGATGAGGAAATGAGGAGGGAGATGGGGTGATAGAGGGAGATGGGGACGGTGTGGAGCGAGATGCCCCTCCCTTACCCTCCCACCCTCTATGCCCCTTTCTCTCTTCTGCTCTCCCTCCCTCGCCCTCACTACCCCCCTCCCTCTGTACCACCCCTCTCTCTACCCCCTCGCCCTCTGCCCTCCCCCTCCCCTCTCTACCATCCCCCCTCTCTACCCCCCTCCCTCTGTACCACCCTCTCTCTCTACCCCCTCACCCCCTGCCCTCCCTCCCCTCTCTACCACCACCCCCCCTCTCTACCACCCCTCCCTCTCCAGGGATTGAAGATGGAGGGTGAGGAGGAAGAGGAGGGAGTGCTGGGGGATCACCTTCTTTCCCACTGCGGGATGATGCCCTGGGAAAGAAGGCGAGTCAGAGGGAAAAAAACGGTTTAAAAAAGAGCGCCAAAAAGCCAGTGCTTACGTGGAGGTCGGAGAAACAGTAATCAAACAGAAGCAGGGAGAAGAGATTATTGGCTGAAACCCGTGGGAAAGAAGGTG
Organism: Leucoraja ocellata; assembly: GCA_036785375.1. NCBI lineage: Eukaryota > Metazoa > Chordata > Chondrichthyes > Rajiformes > Rajidae > Leucoraja > Leucoraja ocellata. The sequence goes on along the minus strand of JAWMAR010000536.1, from coordinate 985,370 downwards.
TCAGAGGGAAACGACACTTTTAAACAGAGGCATTTGATTTGTAATTTGGTGATTCAGGTAATTTATCAGCCAATATAATCAAGGCTGCTCTAGGGGAGTGACAATGGGGGAGCGGCCTTGTGAGGGAAGTGCCTTGTGAGAAAAGTGCTAGTCTTTGGCTCAAGAGTCTTCGGCGAGGAGGCTGAGGAGAGGAGACTTCGTAAAAAGCTCGAGAGGACGGGACGCGGTGAACACATGACGGATGAGATGAGGCAGAGTGATGCTTGCAGAATGTGGAGGCCAGGGACACTGATGGAGCCTCTGGCTGCTACAACTGTGGCAAGTGTGTCCAGGCTCAGCTCCTGAAGGACCGTGTTGGGGCACTAGAGAAGCAGCTGGATGACCTCAGGGCCATCCGGGAAAACAGAGTTTCCAGGACAGGACCAACAGTGAGGTTGTCACGCCGAGGATACGGGAAGAACGAAGGTGTGTGACGGAGATAAAGGGTGGTAATCGTGGAGTGCCTAATGAAAACAGTTACGCCCTCTAGGGAGCTGTCGGGGGAGACGATGTTTCCAGTCCGAGCAGCAGACACGTCGGTGGCTCCAATCCTAGAGATGGGACTCGACCGGCGAGACCGACATTGGGCAGAGCCGTAGTGGTGGGTGACTCCATTGTCCGAGGTGCGGACAGGAGATTCTGTGGTGGCAGGCGAGATGCGAGGATGGTCTGTTGCCTCCCAGGTGCCAGGGTTCAGGATGTCATGAGCCAAATTCAGAACATCCTCGAGAGAGAGAAGATGAACAGCCGGCAGTAGTTGTGCACGTAGACACAAACGACATCGGGAAGAAGAGGAAGGACGTTCTCCAACATGAGTTCAGAGAGTTAGGAGGAAGACTGAATGACGGACTTCTAGGGTGATTATCTCTGGATTGCTTTCAGTACTTCGTGCTGCTGAGGACAGAAACAGGGGATAGGGGATCTGAAGTGTGGCTGATGGGCTGGTACAGGGAGCAAGGATTTAGATTTATAGACACTGGGATCGCTTCTGGGTTCGGGGTGACCTGTACAAAAGGGACAGGTTACACCTTAACTGGAGAGGGACCGATGTTCTGGCAGGTAGGTTGCTAGGGATACACGTTTGGGATTAAACTAAATAGTGGGGGGGGGGGGGGGGATTGACAAATTGGGAGTATAAAGATGAAGTTGAAGGGAAAGTGAGTACAGGAAAAGTTACAAAAGACTCCTGATTTAATGGGAAGGAAAGTTTGAGAAAGGATAAGAGAGTAAGGTCAGGGCCAACTGCGAGTGGTGCGAGAGGGGAAGTGAATACCGAAGTCAAAGTGTTGTACAAGAATGCGCGAAGTATGAGAAATAAAGTGGACGAGCTTGAAGCTCATTTAGAAATTGGCAAGTATGATGTTGTGGGAAATACAGAGACATGGCTGCAAGAGGGCCAGGGCTGGGAACTGAATATTCAAGGGTATACCTCCTATCGAAAAGACAGACAGGTGGGCAGAGGGGATGTGGTAGCTCTGTTGGTGAGGAATGAAATTCAGTCCCTTGCAAGGGGTGATATTGAAACAGATGTGGAGCCAGTATGGATAGAACTAAGGAATTATAAGTGTAAAAATACCCTAATGGGACTTATCTACAGGACCCCAAATAGTAGCCTGGACATAGGGTGCAAGTTGAATCAGGAAATAAAATTGACATGGCAGATAATGCTATGGTTGTTATGAGAGATTTAAACATGCAGGTAGACTGAGAAAATCAGGTTGGTACTGGACCCCAAGAAAGGGAGTTTGTGGAGTGTCTCCATGATGGATTCTTAGAACAGCTTGTATTGGAGCCTACCAGGGAGAAGGCAATTCTGGATTTAGTGTTATGTAATGAACCAGATTTGATAAAGGACCTCGAGGTTAATGAGCCATTAGGAGGTAGTGACCATAACATGGTCAAGTTTAATCTCCAATTGGAGAGAAGGGTCAATCGGAGGTGTCAGTATTACAGTTGAATAAAGGGGATGATGGGGCCATGAGGATGGAGCTGGCCAAAGTTGACTGGAAAGAGATCCTAGCAGGGATGACAGTGGAACAACAATGGCAGGTACTTCTGGGAACATAAGGAAGTGGCTCTAGAAATTGTGGATACATGGGTGATAATTTTCCAATGTTATATAGATTCAGGATCAGTTCCTGTGGATTGGAGGGAAGTTAATGTTACCCCACTTATTAAGAAAGGCGGGAGAGAGAAAACAGGAAATTATAGACCAGTTAGCCTGAGATCTGTGGTAGGGAAGATGCTGGAGTCAATTATAAAAGATGAAATAGCGGCACACTTGGATAGCAGTAACAAGATCGGTCTGAGTCAGCATGGATTTACGAATGGGAAATCATGCTTGACTAATCTTCTGGAATTTTTTCAGGATGTAACTAGGAAAATGGACAAGAGATTGCCAGTGGATGTAGTGTATCTGGACTTTCAGAAAGCATTTGATAAGGTCCCATATATGAGATTAGTGGGCAAAAGTAGGGCACATGGTATTGGGGGTAGAGTGCTGACATGGATAAAAACTTGGTTGGCAGACAGGAAACAAAGAGTAGGGATTAACAGTTCTCAATTCCAGTTCCTTTGAGGAGAGAGCCTGAAGAAGGGTCTCGACCCGAAGCGTCACCCATTCCTTCTCTCCAGAGATGCTGTCTGTCCCGCTGAGTTTACGACAGCATTTTGTGTCTTATCTCTAGTTCCCTTGAATTACCAATCAAAATTTGAACTGGAGACAACAGCAACTTCTCTCTCAGCCTTCTCTGATTGAATGGCCCAATTATGAGCTGCACTAAGTATTATTTAAATTGATCATCCTAGTTGGCAGAATGGCAGGCAGTGATTAGTGGGGTACCGCAAGGCTCGGTGCTGGGACCAGAGCTTTTTGCAATATACATCAATGATTTAGATGAAGGGATTCAAAGTAACATTTGCAAATTTGCAGATGACACAAAGCTGTGTGGCAGTGTGAACTGTGAGGAAGATGCTATGAGAATGCAGGGTGACTTGGACAGGTAGGGTGAGTGGGCAGATGCATGGCAGATGCAGTTTAATGTGGATAAATGTGAGGTTATCCACTTCGGTAGCATAAACAGTAAGGCAGATTATTATCTAAATGGTGTTAAGTTGGGAAAAGGGGAAGTACAACGGGATCTGGGGATCCTTGTTTAACAGTCAATGAAAGTAAGCATGCAGGTACAGCAGGCAGTGAAGAAAGTGAATGACATGTTGGTCTTCATAACATGAGTTGAGTATAAGAGCAAAGAGGTCCTTCTGCAGTTGTGTAGGGCCCTAGTGAGACCACACCTGGAGAATTGTGTGCAGTTTTAAGGAAGGACATTGTGAGAAAAGGGTTAATAGAGATGGTTGATTTATACTTGAACTCTGAAATATAACTTTGAAAGAAATAAGGTGTCAGCAGAAGCCAGACTGCTAATAGAATAGAAAGTAACGATATCAACAGAGAGAAATTCTAGATAAAAAGTAGCAATAGAAATACTTCAGTAGGAGTTTTAAGAGAAGTAAGGAAGAGTTGAGAAGTACAAAAGGTCAAACATATCCACGCATGCCTAATGAACTTATATGAATATGTAGACAATGCCCGCTATGACAAGATGCCTAATTTAAAAGCACATGCGATGCATGTAATAGGAGGTAACCTTGACGTCAGGAGACGTTCTCGTGGGAATGTAAACCTTAGTGTTCTGATTGGAAGAAGCCCAAAGGGGAGGGATGAGGGTGTGACAATAGTAAAATCTATAAATGTATAAAAATAGAAAGCATCTCCATCCTCGGTGTGTCTCTAGAGGGCGATAGAGAGACACCCTTTTCTGCGCAGAAATGTAATAAATGAGATAAACTTGTTTCTGACTTTGTCTCTGAGCATTTGTGAATTTGAATCTCATAACATTCTTGCTATTGAGGGAGTGCAGCGTAGGTTTACAAGGTTAATTCCCGGGATGGCGGGACTGTCATATGCTGAAAGAACGGAGCGGCTGGGCTAGTACACTCTGGAGTTTAGAAGAAGAGGGGATCTTATTGAAACATATAAGATTATTAAGGGTTTGGACACGCTAGAGATTGGAAACATGTTCCCGATGTTGGGAGAGTCCAGAACCAGGGGCCACAGTTGAAGAATCAGTGGTAAGCCATTTAGAACAGAGATGAGGAAACACTTTTTCACTCAGAGAGTTCTGAATCTGTGGAATTCTCTGCCTCAGAGGGCGGTGGAGGCCAGTTCTCTGGATACTTTCGAGAGAGTTAGATTGGGCTCTTAAAGATAGCGGAGTCAGGGGATATGGGGAGAAGGCAGGAACTGAAGGGCCTACTCCTGAATCTATTGGCTATTGTCCCGCCCCCACAGATGGGCAGCGCCAGCAGCCAACGGGAGCAGGGCCTGCCTCCCCAGCCCCGACATCACAAAGGACCAGGTATCGCCCCCTTATTGCGTCTAAACAATCAAAACCGCAGCCCTGCCCCTCGGACTGACAGCGCCCTCCACCAATCGGAGCCCCCATCACCACGGCACTGCCGGCCCCGCCCCCGCGGCTCCTACACCACGTGGGGGGAAACAAACACAGAAGCTGCAGAGGCTGCAAACCTGAGATAAAACCTCAAGGGGGGCCAGACTACAAAATACTGCAGTGACTCAGCGGGACGGGCAGCATCTTTGGGGAGAGGGAATGGGCGATGTTTCGAGGTTGAGACCCTTCCCCATCCGTTTCGCACCATGGATGGCTGATCTGCTGAGTTCTATCAACACTTTGAAGGGGAATGGACAGGCAACGTGTCGGGTCTGGACCCATCTTTGGACTGATGGAGTTGGAGGAGAAAGCTGGAAACCAGAGATGGGGTTGGGACAGACTTCAGGACATGATTGGGGGGGGTGAGACTCCTTAATTTGGAGAATTCAATGTTCATGTCATTCGGCTGTAAACTATGAGGTGCAGTTTGCATGTCACCTCACTCTGGCAATGGAGCAGGCCCAGGACAGAAAGACCAGTGTGGGAGTGGGAAGGGGAGTTAAAATGGTTGGCAACCGGGAGAATCAGCTGGCCTTGGCGGACCGAGCGTAAGTGTAGGGTGAAATGCCCGCCTAGTCTAGATACAAGGAACTGCAGATGCTGGTTTACAAAGAGAGACACAATCTCCTGAAGTAACTTGCACCTCTGAAGAGCATAGACAGGCAACATTCTAGATCAGGACCCTTCTTCAGACTGCTTGGTGTGGGGTGTGGAGAATGTTGGAAAGGAGAGGTGGGAGTGGCCGCCTTAGATTCTCTTCCCTCTACAGATACGGCCTGACCCACTGAGTTCCTCCACTGCTTTAGAGAGAACTAGACGAAGTGGGACCCGTTGGGTCTCAGCTTCACACGGGAGGGCTGGTCCCCCAACGCAATATTCCACCTCTCCACCAATTCCAATCTTGCTGGTCAGTGGGGAGGAGGGTGCTTTCTGAACGCTGGCATGGTGTTGTGGGCCAAAGGGACTGATTTCCAGAGGGCTTATATGGACATTGTGGGCCAAATGGATTCTTGGGCTGGCACACTCCCTCCCACACTCACAAACACGCACTCACAAACACACACAGACTCACACACACAGACACTCACACACACAGACACTCACACTCACACACAGGCACTCACAATCAGCGTGACCTCTGCAGTTACCGGTAATTATGCAATTAGCGTGACCTCTGCACTCACTGGAATTGCAGCTTCAAGCAAGAAAGGGCAGCAGGCCAAACAACTCATGGCATTGTCATTAAGGGCTAACAAATCATTTATTGCAAGTACATTGCAGACTCACAGTCCAGTTGGTCCTGTTCCTCCAAAGATATTCTAAATGGAATTTAAACTGGTGGACCCACCACCACCAAACCCCAAACTCTGAAAAATAATAGCCTATTGCATTTTATCTGTTTATTTATTGTGTATATATATGGTCTAGAGTATATAGTCACACTGAACTTTTATCTTCTGTTCTGGTTTATGTTTGCATATTCTGTTGTGCTGCAGCAAGCAAGAATTTCATTGCCCTATCTTGGACACATGACAATAAAACTCTCTTGACTCTTGAATTGGACTTAAGCAAAAAAGGGTTCTTGGGGGAAAAAAAGCTACCTTAAATTTAGTTGCGTCTGGTTGGTACCTATGGTAGGGTGAAGACTATTCCATGCTTTACTTGTGCGGGGGAACTCCATGGAGCAGCCTGCATCTCTGGATAGAAGAAATTGGGTGACGTTTCGGGTAGAAACCCTTCTTTAGATTTCCTCTGGTTTTAGTGTGTTTAGTTTAATTTAAAGCATGGAAACAAGCCCTTCGGCCCACCGAGGATTAATTCCAGGTCTCTGGCAATTTTAGGCAGCAACTTTATGGCCAATGTACTGCCCCAATAGCCTTCAACTGAATTAAAACATACAGTGGCTGTAAAGGGGGACATAGCGTCACTTAGAGATTTAAGACTGAAAATGGATAGTTTCTTTTTTTTTAGTAACCAAAGGTGTCAACGTATAAATTTTTGTGTGTTCGAAAATAAAATATAGTGGCACAGCTGGTGGACTTGCTGCCTCACACGCCAAAGATCTGTGTTCGATCCTGTTCTCGGGCACTGTCTCTGTTGAATTTGCACATTCCCCATGCAAGCATGTGGGTTTCCTCCCACATCCCAAAGATGCATTGGCTTTGTAGGTTAACTTGTCTCTGTAAAATTGCCCCTAATGTGCAGGGAGTGGGTGAGGAAAGTGGAATAACAGAACTTGTGTGAATGGGTAGACAAAAATGCTGGAGAAACTCAGCAGGTGAGGCAGCAACTATGGAGCGAAGGAAATAGGCGACATTTCGGGTCGAGATCCTTCTTCAGACTGATGTGAAGGTGCGCGGGGGGGGGGCGGGAAGAACAAAGGAAGAGGCGGAGACAGTGTGCTGAGGGAGAGCTGGGAAGCGGAGGAGAAAGTAGGGACTACCTGAAATTGAAGGTCAATGTTCATACTGCTGGGGTGTAAACTGCCCAATAGGCGAAGTTTTGGGTCAAGACCCTTCTTCAGACTGATGTTGGGAGGGGTGGGGGGGCGGGAAAAAGAAAGGAAGAGGCGGAGACAGGAGGCTGTGGGAGAGCTGGGAGTGGGAGGGGAAGGAGGGAGAAAGCAAGGACTACCTGAGATTGGAGAAGCCAATGTCCATAGCGCTGAGGTGTAAACTACCCAAGCGAAATATGAGGTGCTGTTCCTCCAATTTGCTGGGCGCCTCACTCTGGCCATGGAGGATGCCCAGGACAGAAAGGTCGGATTCGGAATGGGAAGGGGAGTTGAAGTGCTGAGCCACCGGGAGATCAGGTTGGTTATTGCAAACTGAGTGGAGGTGTTGTGCGAAGCGATCGCCAAGCCTTCGCTTGGTCTCACCGAGGTTGATCATACGCTGAATGACCATATTTTTGTTTGGAAGTGGAAAGAGATAATAGAAATTGCATTCATTGCAACGTGTAAAAAGAGTTGAGATACTGTATTGTAATTTTGCTGCATGTCATTGTGGTATATATCATGTCTTGATCGGTGAATATGTTTAGTTTGCGACTTTATTTGAAGCAGAAATAATATGTGAATGCTTCAATGACCATAATTCCGACTGGTAACTACGCACTTCGTCTGAGCACATTATCGCACACGTCATGCAAGCCATCTTAAATGACCACCTAAACTGTCATTTGGCAACTTAAAAAGCTGCCGAGGTTGCCCGGCTGGCAACAGGAAAAAAAAGTTAAGCGAGAGCCCTGAGATGGACAGACGACATTTAGAGTGTGGACCCTTCTTCAGACTGATTGAAGATGGTGGGGGGAGGAAGCTGGAAAAGAAAGATGGGGACTGGACAAAGCTTGGCAAGTGATAGGTTGACACAAAATGCTGGAGTTACTCAGCGGGACAAGCAGCATCTCTGGAAAGAAGGAATGGGTGATGTTTCAGGTTGAGACCCTTCTTCAGAAGTGATAGGTGGATATAGGTGAGGGAGGCACAAGAAACTGCAGATGCTGGGATCTTGCATAGGACACAATTTAGTTTGATGCACAGAATCCCAGAGTGGGGGAATTGAGGACCAGAGGACATGGGTTCAAGGTGAAGGGGAAAAGATTTAATAGGAATCTGAGGGGTAACATTTTCACACAAATGGTGGTGGGTGTATGGAATGAGCTGCCAGAGGAGGTTGTTGAAGCTGGGACTATAGCAACGTTTAAGAAGCAGTTAGACAGGTGCATGGATAGGACAACTTTTGAGGGCTATGGACCAAATGCAGGCAGGTGGGACCTGTGCAGTTGGGACATGTTGGTCAGTGTGGACCAGTTGGGCCGAAGGGCCCATTTCCATACTGTATCACTCTATTCTACTAATTCAGCATGTATTATGTCCAGTGGTCAAACTTCAGTGTATTGTTTCAGTTATACTGCAATAACTCGGCGGATCAGGCAGCATCTGTGAAGAACATGGATAGGTGACGTTTCACAGAGTGCTGGAGTAACTCGGTGGGTCAGGCAGCATCTGTGGAGAACATGGAAAGGTGACGTTTCACAGAGTGCTGGAGTAACTCAGTGGGTCAGGCAGCATCTGTTGAGAACATGGACAGGTGACATTTCAGGTCGGGACCCTTCTTCAGACTGACACGATGTTAACAGATGGGGGGTGATCGGCTGATGAGTGGAGTAAGTGACAGAGGGCAAGAGAAAATAAGGAGATAAAAGGTTCTGAGACAAGGAGAGGGGAATCTATATGTGCAGCTTTAAGGGACATTGGTCAGGAAACATTTGCAGTATTGCATACAGTTCTGGCCATTACAGCACTGATGTGGAGGCTTTGGGGAAGGTGCAGAGATGGTTAACCAGAATGGTTTAAAAACAAGGAACTGCAGATGCTGGTTTACCAAAAAGGACACAAAATGCTGGAGTAACTCAGCGGGTCAGTCAGCATCTTTGGAGAGATAGAATGAATGATGTTTCAGGTCTACACTGAAGAGGGTCTCGACCCAAAATGTTACCCATTCCTTCCAGTATTTTGTTTCTACCTGAACAGCAGCTATCCACGTCGCAGTGTGCCAGCAGGCTGTAGCGGGCAAATGCCTTGCCACAGAGCGGGATGGGCAGGTGAAGGGGCGCTGGCTGGTGTGGACTCTCCAGCAGGTGGTCAAGGCGGGTGAACCTCTTACCACAGGATGGGCAGGGGAAGGGACGCTCACCGTTGTGGGAAATTTGGTGCTGTGGGTACATTGGTGAAACCCTTGCCACACTCAGCGCACACAACGGGCCTCTCTCTGGTGTGGATCCGCTAGTGCTCCCCCAGCTTCCATGCCCTCTTGAAACCCTTGCCACAGTGCGAGCCGCTGCTCGCCGGCATGGGCCCGCCGATGCTGCCGCAACCCCCGCGAGCTGTCAAATGCCTCACCGCAGTACGGGCAGTCGTAGGGCTGGCCAATGGTGTGCATGCGCTGGTGAGACAGGGTGTGTGAGGCCATGGCAAAGCGCTCTCCACACAACGGGCTGGGGACGGGATGGTCGCTGGCGTGCACCCGCTGGTGGGACAGCAACTTGGTGGAGCTGGTGAAGCCCTTGCCGCAGTCACTGCAGGTATAAGGCCGCTCCCCGATGTGCACGCGCCTGTGCATCTTCAGGTGCGTGGACGACTTGAAGCCTTTCCCGCAGTCGGAGCAGGTGAAGGGCTGCTCACCGCTGTGCATCCGCTGGTGCACCTGCAGCCCTGACAACTGGGGAAAGCTCTTGCCACAGGTGGAGCAGCCAAAGGGCTTCTCGCCCGTGTGCACCCGTCGGTGCACCCGCAAACCCGACAACCGGGCAAAGCTCTTGCCACAGGTGGAGCAGTCATAGGGCTTCTTGCCCGTGTGCACCTGCTGGTGGGCCTTCAGGTCAGACGCCCTCATGAAGTTCTTGCCGCAGTCGGAGCAGTCGAATGGCCTGGGGAAGGGACGGTCGCCATCGTGCACCTGCTGGTGGAACAGCAGCTTTGCGGAGCGGGAGAAGCGCTTGCCGCACTGGGCACAAGTGAAGGGGTGCTCGCCGGTGTGGATGCGCTGGTGCTCCAGCAGGCTGTTGGAGCGGGTGAAGCCCTTGCCGCAGTCGGAGCAGGTGAAGGGCCGCTCACCACTGTGAAACCACCGGTGCTCTTGCAGCCCCGACAACCGGGCAAAGCTCTTGTCGCAGACGGAGCAGCCATAAGGCTTCTCGCCCGTGTGAACTTGCCGGTGATTCGTCAGCTCTTGCGTTGTCTTGAAGCTCATGCTGCAGTTGGAGCAGGTGAAGGGCTTCTCGCCGGAGTGCACGCGCATGTGCCGCCGCAGGTGGCCATTGCGGGCGAAGTTCTTGCCACACTTTGAGCAGTTATAGGGCCGTTCTCCTGTGTGCTCCCGCCGGTGGGTCTCCAGCAGACTCGGGTACTGCCAGGCCTTGCCACACACGTCGCACACATAACGCTTCTCCTTGTTGTGGCCCGTCATGTGGTCCTCCATCGTAGCTCAGCCCACACAACGATCAGATGGGGGGGTTCACCGGCACCCTGGACGCCCTCAATGGCCACTCACGTCCACAACTCTCCGTCCACAGCAATGGCTTCGAAACCCTGCGAACAGAGGGTCAACAAGCTGGCAAACAGGACATTACTAACACATGAATATTACTAGTGCTGGGGGGAGGGAAAGGGCACGGGGGAAGGGGCAGATGAGGAGGGGGAGAGGTGGGAGTGAGGGTGAGAATGGAGAGGGAGATAAGAGGGAAAGGGGATGAGGACGGTGGAAGTGAGGGGAGGGGGATAAGGGAGGAGAGGAGATTGTGAGGGGGAGAAGGGAGGTGATGAAGGGGGGGGGGCGCTGAGCAACTGGGCACCGCGTTGAGCTGCCCGCCAGCCAGATGCCCTGCGCCGTGACTTAACCCCGCCCTGCACAGTGACGCATGCCACACGCACGACCGGTGCCCTGACCAAAGATCTTATAGCGAAGCAAGATGGGTTATTCTCACGCAAAAGTGTAGTACGCTCATGGGCGGATTCATGGGTGATTATATGACTAATTTTAGCAACCAGCCCCCGCCATCTTGCTCAGCCATCTCACTTCCGGCCAAAGATTGGATCCGCAGCGGGGAGAGGGAGTGTGCGGCCCGGGGCAGCGGGAGAATGAGTTCGCGGCCCAGGGGAGCGGGAGAGTGCGGCCCGGGGCAGCGGGAGAGGGAGTGCGGGGCAGCGGGAGAGGGGCATAGGAGGGGGGGAGACATTGTAGTGTGTGGGCAGGCGAGGGAGTGCCGGGGGGGGGGGGGGGGGGGGATAAGGCCTAGTGTGTGTGAAGTTGCGGGGAGGTTTACAATGATTCTTATTTAATGTCCCTTGTCTAGTCTGAAATAAAGTTCATTATTGGATCAGAAGAAATATAATTGTGTGTGTTATATGATTATATACATTTATATAATTTTCATGTATGTGTGTTTATAAACATTTTATTCTTTAACAAGAATTAACAGAATTATGAACTAACAGAATTATGAATCTAACCCTATATCACACACAAAACTTCCCCCGCAATGTCAATTACCCTGCGAGTCGGGTCGGTTCCGGTTACTACAAAATCAACTCAAACACTGCTTGTGAGCCATTTAAGAGGAGGATAACAGCCTCCTCTTGAACATCAAAAAAACGAAGGAGCTGATCATGGACTTTAGGAGGGCACATCATCCGAGGACGTACACTCCATTGAGGATAAATGGGGATCCTGTGGATAGGGTGAACTGTTTTAAATATCTGGGAGTCCACATCTCCGAGGATATGACATGGGCATCACACGCCTCAGCACTCGTGAGTAAGGCAAGGCAGCGCCTTTACCACCTCAGGCAATTGAGGAAATTCAGAGTGTCTCCGAGGATCCTCCAGTGCTTCTATGCAGTGGCGGTGGAAAGCATCTTGTCCGGGAGCATTACCATCTGGTTTGGGAATTGCTCTGCCAAGGACAAGAAGGCTCTGCAGAGAGTAGTGCGTTCGGCCAAACACACTATGGGAACTTCACTCGCCCCCCTGCAGGAACTATACAACAGGAAGTGCAACTCCAGAGCAAATAAAATCATGGGAGACCCCTTCCACCCCTGCAACGGACTGTTCCAGCTGCTACGGTCAGGCAAACGGCTCCGTTGCCATGCGGTGAGAACGGAGAGGTTGAGAAGGAGTTTCTTCCCAGAGGCAATTCGGACTGTAAAAGCCTATCTCACCAGGGATTAACTCTACTGAACGTTTTTCCTTCCATTATTTATTATGTAAAAGAATATGTGTATTATGATTGTGTTTATAATTTGTTTGGTTGTTTGTTGTTTGTCTTTTGCACAAAAGTCCGCGAGCATTGCCACTTTCATTTCACTGCACATCTCGTATGTGTATGTGACAAATAAACTTGACTTGACTTGATTTAAAAAGAAATGATTTAAAAAACATTAAAAATGACAATTACCAGAGTCAAATTTTATTCTTGACAAGAAGTTTGAACTGAAAGATTTATGAATCTAACCCACACAAACTGGTGCCCCGCAACATTGATTACACTGCGAGTCGGGTCAGGTGACTAAAATGGGCGGGGAAAATGCCCAGGATCCCCTCCATAGCGTACTACACGTCAGCCCATTGCATTTAGCAGGAGTGGCCCATCTTGCTCCGCTATAAGATCTTTGGCCCTGACGTCACCCCAACCCGTGTGGGACTGGCGGCCCCGCCCCGCCGGTTATTGGTGTGAGTCACGTGGGGATGCAGCATGCATCATGGGAAGAAGGTCACAGTGCTGGAGTCAGTCAGAGGGTCGGGCAGCGGCTGCGCGGAACGTGGGTAGGTGCATCGCCGCCTCCCGCCGCCAGGGGTTGAGGGGGGGGGGGGGGTGGGGTTGAGGGGGCGCTACAATCGGAGGACCAGGGGGCGCCCAGACCTACTGACATTCCCGCCCCACCCGCCTCGGGCATCGGCTCCACGGGTCGCCGGCCGAAAGATCGCCCTCGGTAATGGGGGAGGGGGAAGGGGAAAGGACGCGGGGCCGAGCGGCGGCGGCGAATGTTCCCACCTGTGGTTCCCGGCGCTGAGCAGCCTCGTCACTCACGTGACCGGCGAGCAGGTCCCGCCCCAGCACTGACGGGCAGCGCCAGCGGCCAATAGGAGCGCGTTTCACCTCCCCCGGGTCCACGTCAGAAAGGACCAGGTACCGCCCACAACTCGTCGCAGGTGACCGCGTTCTATAGGTTGATCCGTAGACCCGCTCCTCGGACAGACAGCGCCCTCCGCCAATCGGAGCCGCAACTCCCGCCCTAGCAACGGTTGCTGGGGCACGGCCGGCCCCACCCCCGCGGCTCCTGCACCACGTGGGGGGGAGAGGAAACTCACGGAAGCTGCAGATCTTTGCTGCAGAGCAGCAATGTTACAAAATATTGAGATTTGAAAAATCAAGCCTGCAATTTATCCCATCAGATAAAGCATAAAAATAATTTAATTTGACACCTAATTCACTTTCATGTCTTCAGTATTAAAAAAGTTATGTTCCCTATAGTGGGGTTGCACGTAAGGTCACTGGGTCATAGGGCTTGACGCACGGAGCCGCTCAATCTATCTGGAGGACATACATCACTTCCGGTATATGTTATTAATGCTAGAAACGTGTACTTTCCTACCTGTTAAAAACCGCCAAAATGTTGAATTTTTGCGCTGAAACAAATTGTGGGAGTCGGGGTAAGTGTGAAAGACATGTACCCAACTTCAGAATTCCAAAAGTGAAGCGAAATGAAGGTAAAGAGAAGCGAGAACTGAATGGACTACAGCAGCTAAAGCGCTTGATATCGGAATTGAAAATATTGGGAATTATCGAGTTTGCTCACTGCATTTGAGTAAGGCATTATTTGTGTTTTTTCTTGATTCCTTTAGTATCTAAAAAGTCTCAGAAGTGATAAATCTGGCTGTAAATTTTTCTTCAGCTGCATTTTCATTTTGTATGTAAAAACCCACGAGAACCATGGGCGAAATAAAAAATTTACAGCCAGATTTATCACCTGAAACTTTTCAGATGCCAAAGGAATCAAGTAAAAACACAAATAATGCCTTAGTTGTTGAAATGCAGTGAGCAAACGGCTAATCCAGGGCTGCCAACATTGGGTGACAGTTGGGAGTGAGAAATTGTGAGAGACCAAGCCCGAGGGAGCATAGTGATCGGGAGGGGGGTGGGAGGAGGGTGTCCCCCTCCCATTGGAATTGTGCAATATGGGGCATACTGCAGCGAGTGTTTTAACTTACACTTGAATACAATATATATGCTTTAAATTGGATTGGAGCGTTTTTGAAAGGGGGGAGGCTGTGCGATCGCTGATCACTGGCCTTGGGGGTACCTGGTGAGGGAGTGGAGCAACCGAGTGGGGAGAGGGTGTGGAAGAAGGGGGTCCCCCCTCCAAGGGTAGGAACGTTGTGAAATTTGATGTATTAAAATCATGTTTTAGTGCCCTGCAGAAGTATGATTTCAATGTTTTTTGGATGAAGTATTTTTAAGAGGTAACTTTTTAAGGGGTAACTTTATCCACACAAAGGGTGATGGATGTATGGAACAAGCTGCCAGAGGAGGTAGTTGAGGCAGGGACCATCCCAACATTTAAGAAAAAGTTAGACTGATACATGGATAGGACAGGTTTGGAGGTATGGACCAAAAGCAGGTAGCATAGCTGGGACATGTTGGCGGGTGTGGGCAAGTTGCACCGAAGGGCCTGTTTTCACACTGTATGACTATAACTACATTATACCTCCACCATGCATGAATGCTTCAAAATCAGGTGATCGAGTTTTATTACCATATACTCAAGCATAGAAACATAGAAAATAGGTGCAGGAATAGGCCATCGGCCCTTCGAGCCAGCACTGCCATTCAATATGATCATGGCTATTCATCTAAACTCAGTACCTCTTTCCTGTTTTTTCCCCATATCCCTTGATGTTGTTAGCCCCAGAACTAAATCTAACTCTCTTGAAAACATCCAGTGAATTGGCCTGCACTGCCTTCTGTGGCAGAGAATTCCACAGATTCACAACTCTCTGCGTGAAGAAGGTTTGTCCTCCATCTCAGTCCTAACTGCCCCCCCCCCCCCTTTATTCTTAAACTGTGATCCATGGTTCTGAACGCCCCCAACATCGGGAACATTTTTCCTGCAGTTACAGTAAGTGAAAATCTAGCAGGCAAGCAGGATGCTTTCTCCAACTCCATTTGAAGTCCACTATCTTCCACCGTTTCTACCCAGTGCTTGGTACTTACTTCCAGCAGCCACTGGTTGTCCTCCAGGATGCACTCTCTCTCCTCTCAACCCCCCTCTATCTCTCCCCTCCATCTCTTTTTCCCCTCTCTCTCTCCTCTCTGTCTCTCCTCTCACCCCTCTCCCCTGTCTCCCCCTCTCATTCTCCCCTTCCCTCTCTCTTCTCTCTCCCCCCCCTCTCTCTCCCCCCTCTCTCTCCCCCCCTCTCTTCTCTTCCCCTCTCTCCCCCTTTTCAGTTATTATAGATTGAAGCATTCTGAAACAAATATGAAACAATCTTACTTGGATGACCTGAAATTAAAGCATATAATTAGTTGGTTACCTAATTGTAGCTAGTTACAAAATTAAATTTGTATACAAGGTCTAAACATCTATCCATTTCTTAAGAAAAGGTTAACATTTTTAAATGGCCTAAGTGTCCAAATGACATTCACATATGAATTCACAATATAACATGATTTTTTAATCTCATTGTCATGAATTTATAGGCCAAATGGAAGGAATTTAGTGTTTAATTTCCGTAAATTAATGGCCATTTTAATCATCTTGCGAGTGGGATTTTGTGGAACGCGATCGATTGGAACATTGCATTTGCGGTGAATTTAAACCCCATATCGGCAGGAAAAACACTGCTGATTCGTATGGGGCCTAAATCACCTTTTCGCAATGTGAAATTTTGATTAAAGGCATCCTAAGAAGCACGTTTATATGTAAAAATAAACGGTTTACCTTGCTTTGTCCCGTACGTGACATCCGTCCCGTTGTTGGCGTTGACGACTTTAGAAGTTGGATCGATTTTTCTTCAGCAGCTAAATAACCTGACAAAGTTCGACTTCAACAGGCTGTAGAAAACGGCATTCTAAACCCGCTCCCCTCTCAAAGGCGCCAAAGCCGCGCACACGGCCAGTGGCAGAACTGCAGCGCCGCTGAAGGTAAGTTTTGTAACATACCTATGCAGAGGCTGCAAACCTGAGATAAAACCTCAAGGGGGGCCAGACTACCAAATGGTGCAGTAACTCAGCGGGATGGGCAGCATCTCTGGCGACGTTTTGAGGTCGAGACCCTTCCTCATGCTGAGTGTCACAGGAGAGATATAGATGGTGGTGTGGAGTGAGAAGCTTTTGCATAGAAACATAGACAATAGGTGCAGGAGGAGGCCATTCGGCCCTTCAAGCCAGCACCGCCATTCATTGTGATAATGGCTGTAGATTGGTTTACAATAGCTGATCATCCCCTATCAATAACCCGTGCATGCCTTCACCCCATATCCCTTGACTCCACTAGCCCCTAGAGCTCTATCTAACTGTCTCTTAAATCCATCCAGTGATTTGGTCTCCACTGCTCTCTGTGGCAGAGAATTCCATAAATTCACAACTCTCTGGATGAAAAAGTTTTTTCTCACCTCAGTCTTAAATGACCTCCCCTTTGTTCTAAGACTGTGGCCCCTGGTTCAGGACTCGCCCAACATTGGGAACATTTTTCCTGTCCAGACCTTTTATAATTGTATATGTTTCTATAAGACACCGCCTCATCCTTCTAAACTTATGTGAATTCAAGCCTAGCCTTTTCAATCTTTCCTCATATGACAGTCCCGCCATCCCAAGGATCAATCTCATGAACCTATGCTGCACTGCCTCAATCACACGAATGTCCTTCCTCAAATTAGGAGACCAAAATTGTACACAATACTCCAGATGTGGTCTCACCAGAGCCCTATACCGCTGCAGAAGAACCTCTTTACTCCGATACTGAAATCCTCTTGTTATGAAGGCTAACATTCCATTAGCTTTCTTCACTGCCTGCTGTACCTGTCTGCCAGCTTTCAGTGACCGGTGTACGAGGACGCCCAGGTCTCGCTGCACCTCCCCCTTACCTAACCTAACCCCAATGAGATGATAATCTGCCCCCTTGTTTTTGCCGCTAAAGTGGATAACCTCACATTTTTCTATATTACACAGTATCTGCCACGCATCTGCCCACTCACTCAACCTGTCCAGGTCACCCTGCAACCTCCTAATATCCTCTTCACAGTTCACACTGCCACCCAGCTTTGTGTCATCTGCAAATTTGCTAGTGTTGATCCTAATTCCCTCTAGCAAATCATTAATATATATGGTAAGCAGTTGCGGCCCCAACACCGAGCCTTGCGGCACTCCACTCGCCACTCCTGCCATTCTGAAAAGGACCCGTTCACTCCTACTCTTTGCTTCCTGTCTGCCAACCAATTTTCTATCCATCAACACCCTACCCCCAATACCATGTGCTTAAATTTTAGGCATCAGTCTCCCATGCAGTACCTTATCAAAAGCTTTCTGAAAGTCTAGATACACTACATCCACTGGCTCCCTTCATCCATTTTACTTGTCACATCCTCGAATTCCAGAAGATTAGTCAAGCATGATTTCCCTTTCATAAAGCCATGTTGACTTGGACTAAACATTTTAATGCTATCCAAATGCGGCATTATTACCTATTTAATAATTGACTCGAGCATCTTTCCCACCACCGAATTCAGGTTAACTGGTCTGTAATTCCCCGTTTTCTCTCTCGCTCCTTTCTTGAAAAGTGGGATAACATTAGCTATCCTCCAATCCACAGGAACTGATCCTGAATCTATTGAACATTGGAAAATGATCACCGATGCATCCACTATTTCTCGAGCCACCTCGCTGAGGACCCTGGGATGCAGACCATCAGGCCCAGGGGATTTATCATCCTTCAGTCCCATTAGCTTACCCACTACTATTTTTTGCCGAATGAAAATTTCTTTCAGTTCCTCTACCCCCTTAGATCCTCTGTCCTCCAGTACATCTGGGAGATTGTTTGTGTCTTCCTTAGTGAAGATTGATCTGAAGTACCTATTCAATTTCACCCGTGTCATCCTTCAAGGGACTCACATTTGACTTTGCTACTCTTTTTCCCTTAACATATCTAAAGAAGCTTTTATTGTCCTTCTTTATACTCCTGGCCAGCTTCTCTTCATAATTCATCTTTTAAGCCCGTATGTTGTTCATGAAACTTTCCCAATCCTCTGGCTTCTGGCTAATCTTTGCTGTGTTATACATCTTTTCTTTTAGTTTTATGCTATCCCTAACTTCTCTTGTTAGCCACGGTTGCCTCCTACTCCCCTTAGAATCTTTCTTCCTTTTTGGAATTAAATGATCCTGCGTCATCCAGATTATGCCCAGAATTATGCCACAGTGAATTCTGCTGTGGGGGGACGTTTCTTGTTGATTTCTATAGTGTACTGTTCTGTGTCTTTTTTTTCTTTTTCTTTTTTATTTTGTATGGATTTATTGACATTTAATCTATTCAATTAGTTTAATCAATCTCTGTAAAGCACTTTGGTTCAAAGTGATTTGGTTTAAAAGTGCTATATAAATTAATATTATATATTATAGAAATTCCTGCCATTACTGTTCCACCGTCATTCCTGCTAGGATCCCTTTCCAGTCTACTTTGGCCAGCTCCCCTCTCATGCCTTCATAGTCCCCTTTGTTCAACTGCATCACTGCCACTTCCGATTTAACGTTCTCCTTCTCAAATTGACCTCAAATTGATCACAGCTAATCATTCATAATCAGTACTCCGTTCCTGCTTTCTCCCCATATCCCTTGATTCCGTTAACCCAAAGAGCTAAATCTAACTCGCTCAGTGAATTGGTCTCCACTGCCTTCTGTGGCAGAGAATTCCACAGATTCACAACTCTCTGGGTGGAAAATGTTTCTCCTCATTTCAGTCCTAATGGTCTACCCCTTATTCTTAAACTGTTTGGCCCCTGGTTCTGGACTCCCCCAACATCAGCAACATGTTTCCTGCATCTAGCCTGTCCATTCCTTTAAGGATTTTAGATGTTTCTATAAGATACCCTCTCATCCTTCTATATTCCAGTGAATTCAAGCCCATTTGATCCATTCTTTCATCGTATGTCAGTCCCGCCATCCCGTGCATCAACCCGGTGAACCTACCCTGCATTCCCACAATAGTGACGTAGAAACATACGTGCTGTAAGGCAACAACTCTACCGCTGTGCCACCTTGCCGCAGAGTTAGACAATATACAATTGGTGCAGGAGTAGGCCATTCGAGCCTGCAACGCCATTCAATGTGATCATGGCTGATCATCCACAATCAGTACCCCGTTCCTGCCTTCTCTCCATTTCCCTTAACTCCATTATCCCTAAGAGCTCTATCTAACTCTCTCTAGAAAGCATCCAGAGAACCAACCTCCATTGCTCCCTGAGGCAAAGATTTCCACACACTCACAACTGTCTATGTGAAAATGTTTTTCCTCATCTCCGTTAAAAATGGCGTACACCTTATTCTTAAACCTGGTTCTGGACTCCCCCAATATTGGGAACATATTTCCTGCTTCTAATGTGTCCAAACCCTTAAAAATCTTATATGTTTCAATAAGATCGCCTCTCATCCTTCTAAATTCCAGAGCATACAAGCCCAGCCGCTCCAATCTATCAACATATGACAGTCCCGCTATCCCGGGATTAAGCTGGTGAACCTACGCTGCACTCCCTCAATAGCAAGAATTTCTTTCCTCAAGTTTGGAGACACAGTTCAGATGGGAGAAACAGCGCTGAAACAGGCCCTTCTGTTCACCGCTTCTGCGCTGACCAGCAATCACCCATTCACACACTAGTTTACTTTAGAGATACAGCGTGGAATCAGACCCTTCGGCCCACCGAGTCTATGCTGACCAGCGATGCCCGCCCACTAACACTATCCTACACACACTGGGGACAACATACAATCTTTACTGAAGCCATAAACTTACAAACCCACACGTCTTTGGAAACGTGGGATTAAACCAGAGAGCCTGGAGAAAATCCACACAGGTCACGGGGAGAACGTGTAAACTCCGTACTGGCAGCACCCATGGTCAGGATCGAACCCGGATCTCTGGCGCTGTGAAGCAGAAACTCTACCGCTGCGCCATCATGAGACAGCGTGGTCAAGAAAGCTTTTGGCACATTGGCCTTCATCAGTCAGAGTATTGAGTATTGAAGTTGTGAGGTCACGTTACAGTTGTACAAGACATTGGTGAGGCCACGTTTAGAGCATTGTGTTCAGTTCTGGGCACCATTTTATAGGAAAGATGTCATCAAGCTGGAAAGGGCTCAGAGAAGATTGATGAGGATCTTTTCCCCTCTCACCTTAAACCTATGTCCTTTGGTCTTCGATTTAAGGTGAAGGTGAGGGGGAGGGGGGGAAGATGGGAAGATGAAAGATTTAATAGGAACCTGAGGAGTAACTTTTCCACACAGAGGGTGGTGGGTGTATGGAACGAGCTGCCGGAAGAGGTAGTGGAGCCTGGGTCTATCCCATCGTTTAAGGTACACTTGGACAGGTACATGGATAGGACAGGTTTGCAAGGATATGGGCCAAACGCAGGCAGGTGGGACTAGTGTGGATGGGCAAAGGTACACAAAATTGCTGGAGAAACTCAGCGGGCAGCAGCATCTATGGAGCGAAGAAAATAGGCGATGTTTCGGGCTGAAACCCTTCTTCAGTGTAGATGGGCACATTGGCCGGAGTGGGCAAGTTGGGCCAATGGGCCTGTTTCTGTGCAGTATCATTCTGAGACTCTATGAATAAAAACATCTTCTTGATCTTACTAGATGGTGTTGTAAATTGGTATTCAATGTAAAAGAGTTATAGTTTTAGAATATCACAAATTACATCTGTCTGTGTGTGTGTGGCCTGGTTGCTAAAAGTTTTCTCAGAAGATAGACACAAAGTGCTGGAGTAACTCAGCGGGTCAGGCAGCATCTCAGGAGAGAAGGAATGGGTGGTATTTTCTGCCAAGACCCTTCTTCAGACTGGTTTTTTCATGCTAAATCGATAATCATAAGTTCAGACACAATTCTCAGTTCCGCCGGTGGAAAATGTGATTTGGATGAAAACACGATTCAACGTCTTAGAAACTGGTTTAATGCAGAACGTGCAAAGCATTTAACATTGTCAGCAGTTTAGTGAAGTTCCCACTGCACCATCGTGTCACACACATACATCCCGTCACGTACACACACACCCACATACACCGTCCCGTCACACGCACATACATCCCGTCACGCACACACACCCACATACACCATCCCGTCACACACGCACAGCGACATACACACCGTCCCATCACACACGCACGCACACATACACACCGTACTTTCACACACACTCGCACACAAACCCACAGACACACCGTTCCATCACACACAAGCACACATACACAGGCGCACACCGTCCCGAATCACTCTCTCTCCCATCAATAGACAAATCATAGCTCGCTTGTAATCATGTATAGCCTTTCAGCTGACTGGATTAGCACACAACACAAAAGCTTTTCACTGTACCTCGGTAAACGTGACAATAAATCTAAACGGAAACAGAGAGGTTAGGATCGAACCCGATTATCTGGCGTGATGAGGCAGCAACTGTACTGGAGTTGGAAAGGGCGCAGAGATGATTTACAAGGATGTTGCCAGGATTCGATGGGCCTGAGCTACAGGGAGAGGTTGGGGCAGGCTTGGACGCTATTCCTTGGAGCGCAGGAGGGTGAGGGGTGATCTTATAGAAGTGTATAAAATCATGAGAGGAATAGACCAGGTAGACTCTTGCCCAGAGTAGAGGAATCGAGGACCAGATGACATGTCTTTAAGGTGAAGGGGGAAAAGATTTAATCGGAACCCGAGAGGCAACTTTTGCACACAGAGGGTGGTAGATGTATGGAATGAACTGCCGGAGGTAGTTAAGGCAGGGACTATCACAACGTTTAAGAGACACGTGGACAGGTGCATGGATAGGACAGGTTTGGAGGGATATGGGCCAGGTGGGACTAGTGTAGATGGAACATGATGTTCGGTGTGGGCTAGTTGGGTCAAAGGGCCCGTTTCCGCACTGTATCTCTAAACTAAACTAGTGTGGGAACACGCGATCGCTGGTCGGCGCGGACTCGATGTGCCAAAGGGTCTGCTGTTTCCGCGCTTGATGGCTCCATTGTTCCACAGAGATACTTGATTGGAAAGGATTACTGTAAGTTAAAAATGTGTGACTTTAAGCGCGTCTACACGCCCACAAATTCTACCACGAGAAGGGAAGAGGGGGTGTAGGGGCCGGAGGGGAGGGGGTTACAGAAACGGGGGATTATCATGGCTGATCATCCAGAATCAGTACCCTGTTCCTGTTTTCTCCCCATATCCCTTGATTCCGTTAGCAGAGCTAAATAAAATATCCAGTGAATTGGCCTCCACTGCCTTCTGTGGCAGAGAATTCGCAACTTTCTGCGTAGAAAAGTCTCTCCTGATCTCAGTCCTAAATGGCCGACCCCTCATTCTTAAACTGTGTGTGAACCCTGATTCTGGACTCCCACAACATCGGGAACAGATGAGGGATGGGTGTGTATAGGTGTGAGCGAGAAAGGGTATGTGTGTGAGAGAGAGTGCGTGTGTGAGAGAGGCAGTAGGTTCTCCTCATCTGTCCGAAATGGCCTGCCTCATATTCTTAAACTGTGACCCCTCGTTCTGGAGGCCCCCAACATGGGAAACAATTTTCCTGCATCTAGCCTGTCCAATCCCTTAATAATTTAATGTTTCAATAAAAGAGAGGGGGGGGGAGCGAGAGGGGGGGGGGGGGGGGGGAGGGGGATGCGAGAGGGGGGAGGGGAGAGAGAGGAGGGGGAGAGAGGGGGGGGGGGAGACAGAGGGAAAGAGGGACCTCTTCTCCCTCTCTCTTCACCCCATCTCTCTCTTCATCCCTTCTTCATCTCTCCCCTTCTCTCTGCCCTCTCTCTCCCCCCTCTCCTCCCCTCCCCTCTCTCTCCCCCATTCTCTCTCCCTTCCCCAACCTCAGGCTTCTTCCCCCTACGGTGATCTCTCTCCCCCTAACAGTATTCTCCAGCATCTCCAGCCAGGAGGCAGAATGGACAAACCAGCAGCAACCAAAGATCTTGGAGCAGAGCACTTTAGCTCAAAGATCCTATAGGATCTTTGCTCCAGCTCTACTCTAAGATCTTTGGCAGCAACTTGGTCTGTCCGAGGGGCGGGGCTACGTCCGACCTAGACGAGGCGGATGACTGCGGCTCTGATTGGTCGGCCGCAGGAGGGGGCGGTACCTGACACGTTGTGACGTCAGACGGGGGCGGTGCCTGCGGGGCGGTCACGTGAGGCGACGGAACGAGGTCTCTGCTGGATCTTTGCTGCTCAGCGCCGGGAGCTCAGGTGGGAACAGCCGCCTCCGCCGCTCGGCCCCGCGTCCATTCCCGCCCACCCCTCCTCCTCCTCGTCCATGGCTTGCGGGCGGGTGGGGATGTGAGTGAGTGAGAAGGGAAGGGGGTCTGGTCCTCCGACCGTAGCGCCCCCAGGCGGCGGAAGGCCGCGGTGCAGCGTCTACAGGTGGGTTGCACGTAAGGCCATCGCGTCAAAGGGCGTGACGCACGTAGCCCACCATGTGGAGTACAAGGCACTTCCAGCATGTGGAGGACAAGGCAGCCTCCGGCATACACCGTTAAACACGGAACGTTAACTTTCTTACCCGTTAAAACCCGCCGAAATGGTCAATGCGCCGTAAATAATTGTGGAATTCGGGGTAAATGTGAGAGACAACTTCAGAATTCCAAAAGTGAGGAGAAATGAAGGTAAAGAGAAGCGAGAGCTGAAGGGACATCAGCTAAAGTGCTTGGCGAACATTGGCCGTGCACATATCTAGGTTGAGGGACAGGGGCCACAGAGTGGCACGGGGGTGGGGGGTAAGGGACAGTTTTGGTGGAATTTGACAAATGTAAAAATACTGTACTGAAAAAAAATTGTATAGTCTCCGAAAATGTCGGATGAATTTTTTGTTCGAATGGTTCATGAATTGTATATATTTATCAATTGAATAAAGTCTATTTTGAAATTAAAAAAAACATATCTAGATTGAAAATATTCTGAATTATTGTGTTTGCTCTGCATTTCATCAACAGTAAAGCATTATTTGTGTTCCTTTGGTATCTAAAAAGTTTCAGAAGTGATAAATCTGGCTGTAAAAATTTTTAATCGCCCGTGGTTCTGAAGTGGTTTTTACATGCAAAAAGAAAACGCTTTTAAAGCTAAATTTATCATTAAAAACAAATCTCCAGACTTACGAGTGGTGTGCGGAAAAGTAAGTTTTCTATCATTATGGTATTGAGATGTATATTTTGTCAAATAATAAAATGTCCTGACAGCTTAAACACCCACTCCCTTTCAAAGATATTGTCAATTTGATGTGTTGATTATGTCCAATTAACAGCTAACAATTATGCCATTCCTTGGCTTGCGTCTGAGTAAAATGTAATTCAAAACCCACGTATGGTTTGCGATTTTTTTAAGGATAAATTTTGCTTCAGAAGCATTTTCTTTTTTATGTAAAAACCCACGAGAACCATCGGCGATTTTAAAATTTTACAGCCAGATTTATCAATTCTGAAACTTTTTAGATACCAAAGGAATCAAGAAAAAACACAAATAATGCCTTTTTTGTTGATGAAATGAAATCGGCAAATGCGATAATTGCCAATATTTTCAATCTAGATATCTGCACGGCCAATGTTCGCCAACCACTTTAGCTGTTGTTGGCCCTTCAGCTCTCGCTTCGCTCTACTGTCAGGATAAATGTCCCTCACGCTTACCTCAATTTCCAATTATTTACAGCTGAAAAATTTACCATTATGCCGGTTTTTAACGGTCCCGCTACGCTGGAAACAATGGTAAGTGCTTACCTGCAATTCATCGCATGTACTCCAGTTGGCGTTGCGTGGCAACAGTACGGGTCACAGGTCGTGCAACCTCCCTATTGAATGGCTCTGTGCAGCGCATCTTGACCTCCCAGTTCTGCGCCCTCATGGCAGCGGGAGGCCACGGTGCAGCGCCTCTGGTCCTCCGACTGTAGCACCCCCTGGCGGTGAGAGGCCACGTGGCAGTGCCTCTGTCGGTGGAAGGCCGCTGTGCAGCGCCTATGGTCCTCGTATTGGCGGTGACGTCTGGCCGACGGTCGTGCGTGTGGGCGACTGACGTCACAACGGCTCGACGCGGATCCCGGATGTTCCCAACTCCCCCCCCCCCCCCACACTCACACGTGTCCTGTTTGCCAGCTGGTTGACCTGTGTTCCCCTCCTGTAAGGTTTAGGAGCCGTTGCTATGGACGGGGAGATGGGAACGTGAGTGGCCATTGAGGGCGGAGAGGGTGCCGGTGTGTTGGCTGAGCTTCGAGGGGCTGAGCTTCGGTTGAGGACCGCATGACGGGACACAACAAGGAGAAGCGTTGTGTGTGCGACGTGTGTGGCAAGGCCTGGCAGTACCCGAGCGAGCTGGAGGTCCACCTGCGGGTGCACACGGGAGAACGTCCCTTTGACTGCTCAGAGTGCGGCAAGAGTTTCAAGAAGGCGAATCACCTGACGATCCACCGGCGAGTGCACACGGGCAAGAAGCCCTATAGCTGCTCCACCTGCGGAAAGAGCTTTGCCCAGTCATCGGGTCTGCAGGAGCACCAGCGGGTGCACAGCAGTGAGCGGCTCTTCACCTGCTCCGACTGTGGCAAAGGCTTCAAGTCGTCCACGCAGTTGAAGGTGCACAGGCGCCTGCACACCGGGGAGCGGACCTACACCTGCAGCGACTGCGGCAAGGGATTCACACGCTCTAACAACCTCCTGGATCACCAGCGCACCCACACCGGCGAGCCCCCCTACACCTGCACCCAGTGCGGCAAGGGCTTCACCCACTCCAACAGGTTGCTGGAGCACCAGTACACCCACACCGGCAAGCGCCCCTTCACCTGCGTCCAGTGCGGCAAGGGCTTCATCCACTCCTCCAGGCTGCTGGAGCACCAGCGCACCCACACTGGCGAGCGCCCCTTCACCTGCGCCCAGTGCGGCAAGGGCTTCACCCGCTCCTACACCCTGCTGTCCCACCAGCGGGTACACGCCGGCAACCGTCCCATCCCCAGCCCGTTGTGTGGGTAGCGCTTTGCCATGGCCTCCCATGCCCTGTCTCACCAGCATGTGCACATCAGTGGCCAGCCCTACGACTGCCCATACTGTGGTGAATCGTTTGACAGCTCGCGAGAATTGCGGCAGCACCGGTGAGCCCATGCCAGCGAGCAGCTACGCCCAGTGCGGCAAGTGCTACAAGAGTGCACTGGGGCTGCGGGAGCAACAGCGGTTACACACCGGAGAGAGACCCTTAGTGTGCACTGAGTGTGGCAAGGGTTTCACCCCCATTTCCAGCCTGTGGCAGCACCGGCGTACCCACAGCGGTGAGCGTTCCTTCCCCTGCCCGTCCTGTGGTGAGGGCTTCACCCGCCTTGACCACCGGCGAGTAAACACCTGCCAGTGCCACTTCACCTGCCCGCTCTGTGGCAAGGCCTTTGCCTGCTCCTCCAGCCTGCTGGCAAACCGCCACGTAGATATGCACTGTTTAGGTCGACACAAAATGCTGGAAGGACTGCGTAACATTTGGGGTCCAGACCCTTCTTCAGTCTACACCCAAAACGTCACCCATTCCTTCTCTCCAGAGATGCTGCCTGTCCCGCTTAGTTACTCCAGCATTTTGTGTCCTTTTTTGTAAACCACCGTCTGCAGTTCCTTGTTTTTAAACCATTCTGGTAAACCATCTCTGCACCTTCCCCAAAGCCTCCACATCAGCCCTGTAATGGAGTGACCAGAACTGTATGTAATACTCCAAATGCTACCTGACCAATGTCCCTTAAAGCTGCACATATACATTCCTCTCTCGTTATATCACACCCTTTTATCTCCTTATTTTCTCTCGCCTCTGCCACTATCTCCACTCATCTGCCGATCACCCCTTCATCTGTTAACATAGTGTCAGTCTGAAGAAGGGGCCCGACCCGAAATGTCACCTATCCATGATCTCCACAGATGCTGCCTGACCTGCTGAGATACTCCAGCACTCTGTGAAACGTCACCTATCCATGTTCAACACAGATGCTGCCTGACCCGCTGAGATACTGCAGCACTTTGTGTAAGAGTCAGAGAGTGATGCAGTGTGGAAACAGGTCCTTTGGCCCAACTGGCCCACACCTACCAATATGTCCCAGCTACACTAGTCCCACCTGCCTGCATTTGGTCCATATCCCTCCAAACTTGTCCTAGCCATGTACCTGTCTAACTGTTTATTATACGTTGGGATAGTCCCAGCCTCAACTACCTCCTCCGGCAGCTTGTTCCATACACCCACCACCTTCTGTGTGAAAAACATACCCCTCAGATTCCTATTAAATCTTTTCACCTTCACCTTGAACCCATGTCCTATGGTCCTCGATTCCTCCACTCTGGGCACGAGATTCTGTGCATCTAACTAAATTGTGTTCCATGCTAGATTACAGCATCTGCAGTTTCTTGTGACTCCCTCACCTATATCCACCTATCACTTCTGAAGAAGGGTCTCAACCTGAATCGTCACCCATTCCTTCTCTCCAGAGATGCTGCCTTTCCCGCTGAGTTACTCCAGCCTTTTGTGTCAACCTATCACATGCCAGGCTTTGTCCAGCCCCCATCTCTCTTTCCAGCTTCCTCCCCCCACCCTCTCCAGTCAGTCTGAAGAAGGGTCCTGACTCAAAATGTCATCTGTCCATTTCCCTCCAAAGTGCCGGTAGAACTCAGCAGGTCAGCCACCCGTGGTGGGAAACGGATGGAGAAGTGCTCCTAATATAAGTCCTCCTTGGCCCTGTCGAGCAGACAAGCAACAGTACCAGCATCTTCTCATTCATACTGTACCCAAGTGAAAATGTAAAAGTGAGCCAAGCTGCTCACAGTACCAGCCGGCTGCCACTGGCCCCAAAACCTAAAGGCTTTTAAAGTGTTTTATTTTAAAGAAAGTCTTGATGCATTTGTGTCTTACGTAACAAATAAAACAAGTTTTTCACGACCTCACTGTGTTCTTTGCAATTGTTCAGAATTTATGTTGTGCTCTCAGTAATGAAAGAAAATGCCAACCATCTCCAGAAATGATAAGAAATTATTCTCGCCTCCATGCATATCTGTAGCCCTAGGGCAGTCTGACACCTCCCCACTACTTCAAAGATAGTTCCTGCACTTGGCAATATCATTTGGCCGCTGTTATATTTTATTTGTTCAATGGATTTGAAGTGTTTCCTTTCCTCCAAGGGTTTTTCCTCTGAGGAGTTTCTATAGCAACATGCCCACTCTTGCCTTTGTGAAGAGACTGACGATTTGTACTACAAGGTATGATTGACAAATAATGGATTAGCTGTACAAAATAGATCCATTGATTCAATTGTGGTCAAATCCTGGAGAACACTCACCTTTTTCTAACACAGCAGTCACCAATGTTGCAGAAGAAAATGGACAATTATTATACACACCTAATACTTTTTTGTTCACAAACAATGTTACATTTAGTTTCAGGCTATTCTGCACCAATCCTCACTATTTGAAGCCATTTCAGTCTTCAATGATGAACATTGCTTATCTCTGCTGATAGAAACTTTTAGCTTGTTACACAGTGTGAGACAGAACGGTGTGTCGGGCCGTCCACAGTGTACAGATACATAATATTGGGTATAATGTACATGGACAGGTGAGGTATTGGGTCGGGACCCTTCTTCAGTCTGATTGTAGTTGGGGAATGAAGCTGGAAGGGAGGTGAGGGTGGGCCAAAGCCTCACTTGCACCTCCTCCAACCTCATCTACTGTATCCGTTGTTCAAGATGTGGACTCTTATACATCGGCGGGCGAGACCAAACGCAGATTGGGCGATCGTTTCGCGTAACACTTTCGCTCAGCCCACGTGAACCAACCTGATCTACCGCTTGCTGGACACTTTAATTCTCCTTCCCATTCCCACACTGACCTTTCTATCCTCCGTCTCCTCCATTGTCAGAGTGAGGCTAAACGCCAATTGGAGGAACAGCATCTCATATTTCGCTTGGGCAGCTTACAGCCCAGTGGTATGAATTTTGATTTTTGTCACTTCAGATAGCACCAACATTCCTCCACAAAAGTTGTACCAGCTTCTCATTTTCACCCAACAAACAGCTAACTACGGCCTGTTTCCATTATCATGGTCATTTGTTTGCATATCTTTCATTCATTGTTCTTTATCTCTCCACTTCACCGTCTATATCTCTCGTTTCCCTTATCCCTAACCATTCTGAAGAAGGGTTTCGAACCAAAATGTCACCCATTCCTTCTCTCCAGAGATGCTGCCTGTCCTACTGAGTAACTACAGCATGTTGTGTCCATCTTTAAGCAATAGATGGATACAGGTGAAGGGGAGCGGGGTGATTGGCAGATGGGTGGACAAAGACAAGAGATGGGAAGAACAGGAAAGGATGTGAGAAGATGAGCAGAATGAGAAGCCAGAGAAAGGGATATTGGTGAAAGGGGGAAATGGGTCCCCTTCAGGTGGGGCACAGGTAAGAGGGAACAAATGGGATGGACACAAAAAGCTGGGATATGTCAGCAAGCCAGACAGCATCTCTGAAGAAAAGGAATGGGTGACGTTTTGGGTTGAGACCCTTCTTCAGACTGAATCAGAGAAGAGGGAGACTAGAGATATGGAAGTGTGAGGTGTGAAAATGACAGAGCAAAGTAGATGCTAAGGATATACAAAAAAATGACGAGGTTAAAGGAAACAGGTCTTTGTTAGCTGTGGGCTAGGTGAAATCAAGTTACTGACAATGAGACTCAACAAAATGACTTTATTTATATAATAGTATTCTAAATATAGACCTACCATCGACAGAGGTATTTAGAGAAGTGGGAATGGGAACTAATGATAAAAATTACGAAGGTTAAATGGGAAAAATACCTGATATATATTCACAAATGTTCAATTAATGTAAGACATAATCTAATTCAATTTAAAATTGTACATAGATTATATTATTCAAAAACAAGATTGAACAAATTTTATCCAAATATATCCGCCACTTGTGATAAATGTCTAGCCCAAAAGGCAACTATAACACATTCCTTAGTTCCCTGCATAAAAATTTATAGATTTTGGAATGATATTTTTGAAATATTTACAAAATTATTCAAGACAAGAATGGAACCTAATACTGAAATGATTATGAAGATGGGAATAAATTGAACACATCTCAAAATCTATTCCTTAACTATGGTTTAATAATAGCAAAAAAATTAATACTTAAATTTTGGAAGGGTACATCAATACCAACGCTTAAAATGTGGATTGCAAGTATGTTCGACACCGCTCATCTTGAGGAAATGCAATTCCTCCTAATGGATAAATCAGACTAATTCATAACGAGTTGGTCTCCATTCGTCGTTTTTTTGGAATCATATGGTGCAACACAATTGTAAAAAATAACTCAGGACTGGACGAGGGTTGGTCAAGATTATAAATAATGATCTCCTTTTCTTTTTTATTTTCTTTTCTTTTCTCTATTTTCTCTCTCAACTTTCTTCATTTACTCGTTTTCTTCCTTCACACACTATATATTTCACATATTTATATCCTTTACTATCTAACTCCTTTTTCTTATTCTAATCTTTTTTCAATGTAACAAAAAAAAAGTTGTACATAAAATGTATTATGAAAATATATATTAGGCACTTTGGTGCCATATGACTACTTACTTCTAATAAAATAAAATATTAAAAAAAAAACAAAATGAAAAAAAAACAAAAAAAAACCAAGATGACTTTGAAGCTGGTATGACTTGGGTGGGGGAGGGATGGAGAGTCGGGGGATGTAAGGGTTACTTGAAGTTAGAGAAATCAATATTCATACCGCTATCAATAAAAGGGAGGTAGGTTGTTGGATAGCTAAATAAAATCAGAGAATAACATTTATCAACATTTATCAAGTTAATAACATTTATCAAGTTTGACAAGTAGCCAAGCCTGAAACGTTGCCCATATTTTTTCCCCAGCACTTTGTGTCTATCTTTGGCAGACACAAGGAAGTGCAGATGCTGGATCATACACAAAAAGACACAATGTGCTGTAGGCAGGATCTGTGGAGAACGTGAATAGGTGACGTTTCACAGGGTGCTGGAGCAACTCAACAGGTCAGGCAGCATCTCTGGTCAACATGGATAGGCGACGCTTCAGGTCTGAAGAAGGGTCATGACCCAAAAAACGTCCCCTATCCATGTTCTCCACAGACAGACACAAAATGCTGGAGTATTTCAGCGGGACAGGCAGCATCTCTGCAGAGAAGGAACCTTCAGACTGAGAGTCACAGGAAAGGGAGACACAGAAGAAGGAAGTATAAGGTGTTACTCCAACACTCTATAATCTGAAGGGTGTCAGGTTAAGAAAATAGGAAGTAGAACGAGACTTGGGTGGCCTTATACATCAGTCACTGGAAGTAAGCATGCAGGTACAGCAGGCAGAGAAGAAAGCGGATGGTATGCTGGCTCAACTAAATATCATTGCCTTAGTGTATTAGTAGATGATGGTGTGGATTTGCAACGATAGTGACATGAATGTGGTGGATTGGGGATGGAAACTGGAGGACAATCGGTTTGTGCCAGTTATGACCAACAAAAGTGCTGCTCCAGAAAGCCTCCTGCAGATGATCACAGTAATTGCACAACTGCCTACCGAACAAGGCAGTGTTGTTGCAGAAGATACGGACTACCATGCACGCCCGCTTGCGGACCATGTCAAGACGAGAATTGTGAGAATCCAGCCTTTACAGGAGGAAGAGTGTGACAATGACTATTTGTAAATCTGGTTCCGATCAAAGTTATATTTCAGAAATAAGTATTATGGGATTTGTAATCACTTTGTAATGCAATCACTTCACTATATTTTAAATCTGCTAATTGGATTCCTAGGTCCCCAAACATGGGGTTAGACACCAAAATGACTTGTCTATGATGAATGATGAAGGAATAATGGGCATTTTCATAGCTTGGTGGCCATATTGGTCTGCAATCATGGATTTCACAATTATGTATTTACTTTACTATAATTTAAATATGCCAATTGAATTCCTAGACGCCCAAAACAATAAGTTGGCACCAAAATTATTTGTCTATAGATTTGTGTTTAATGACATCTTGGACAACATCTTGGACATCATCTTGAGAATTAGGCTTTTCCGGTGGTCTGACTGTGGTAGACGTTTGGTATATTATATAGCACACCTGATTCTACAAAAAACCATAGAGAAAAATTTTGTAGCAATTTTTTGGGCTGTAAACCACATATAACCATATAACAATTACAGCACGGAAACAGGCCATCTGAGCCCTTCTAGTTCGTGCTGAACACTTATTCTCACCTTGTCCCATCTACCTGCACTCAGACCATAACCCTCCATTTCTTTCCCGTCCATATACCTATCCAATTTATTTTTAAACGATAAAATCGAACCTGCCTCCACCACTTCCATTGGAAGCTCATTCCACACCGCTACCACTCTCTGAGTAAAGAAGTTCCCCCTCATATTACCCCTAAACTTCTGTCCCTTAATTCTCAAATCATGTCCTCTTGTTTGAATCGTCCCTTCTGTCAATGGGAAAAGCTTATCCACATCAACTCTGTCTATCCCTCTCATCATTTTAAAGACCTCTTTCAAGTCCCCCCTTAACCTTCCGCGCTCCAAAGAATAAAGACCTAACTTGTTCAACCTTTCTTTGTCACTTAGTTGCTGAAACCCAGGCAACATTCTAGTAAATCTCCTCTGTACTCTCTCTATTTTGTTGACATCTTTCCTATAATTTGGCGACCAAAATTGTACACCATACTCCGGAATTGGCCTCACCAATGCCTTGTACAATTTTAACATTACATCCCAACTTCTCTACTCAATGCTCTGATTTATAAAGGCCAGCACACCAAAAGCTTTCTTTACCACCCTATCTACACGAGATTCCACCTTCAGGGAGCTATGCAGTTATTCCTAGGTCCCTCTGTTCAACTGCATTCCTCAATTCGCTACCATTTACTATGTATGTCCTATTTTGATTTTTCCTGCCAAGATGTAGCACCTCACACTTATCAGCATTAAACTCCATCTGCCATCTTTCAGCCCACTCTTCCAAATGGCCTAAATCTCTCTGTAGACTTTGAAAATCTCCTTCATTATCCACAACACCACCTATCTTAGTATCATCTGAATACTTACTAATCCAATTTACCACACCATCTTCCAGCTCATTGATGTATATGACAAACAACTGTGGACCCAACACAGATCCCTGTGGCACCCCACTAGTCACCGGCCTCCAACCTGACAAACAACCATCCACCATTACTCTCTGGCATCTCCCATTCAGCCACTGTTGAATCCAGTGGCGGACTGGCAAGGGTGTCAGCTTGCCTGATGGCAAGTGGGCCCCTGATGAAGTGATAGCAAGTGAGGGAAAGTGGGCCCCTGTTAAATGATAGCATTGAAGTTGTGGGTGGGCCCCCTTTGTGTCCTGGCAACCAATACTTTTATACCCAGTCCACCACTGGTTGAATTCATCTTGTGACTCCACTATTAATACCCAACAATTGAACCTTCTTAACCAACCTTCCATGTGGAACCTTGTCAAAGGCCTTACTGAAGTCCATTTAGACAACATCCACTGCTTTACCCTTATCAATTTCCCTAGTAACCTCTTCAAAATTTGTTGCCGCCTACAAGAGGAGTTGATTTTAGGAGCAAGGAGGTCCTGCTGCAGTTGTTCAGGGCCCTGGTGACACCACACCTGAGGAATTGTGCGGCGCTTTGGTCTCAAAATTTGAGGAAGGACATTCTTGCTATTGAGGGAGTACAACGTAGGTTCACCAGGTTAATTCCCGGGATGGCAGGACTGACATATGATGAAAGAACTGGGTCGACTGGGCTTGTATTCACTGGAATTCAGAAGGATGAGCAGGAATCATATTATTAAGGGGTTGGACAGGATAAATGCTGGAAGCATGTTCCCCTTGTTTGGGGAGTCCAGATCCAGGGACCACAGTTCCAGAATAAGGAGTAGGCCATTTAGGACTGAGATGAGGAAAAGCCTTTTCACCCAGAGAGTTGTGCATCTGTGGAATTCTATGCCACAGAAGGCAGTGGAGGCCGATTCACTGGATGTTTTCAAGAGAGAGTTTTTAAGTTCAAGTTCACATGCACCAATTAAGGTACAGTGATATTTGAGTTACCATACTAAGTGAAAAACAAAAATACACACAGCACATAAAATAAAGTTTAACATAAACATCCACCAGAGTGGAATTATTATTCATCACTGTGAAGGAAGGCAATAAAGTTCAGTCATCTTCCTCCTTTGTTCCCCCGTGATCGGGGTTCTTGAACCCTCCGCACTTGCCGCTGCCAACGGTCCGCTATTCAAGCCCTCTCGTCGGGATGATGGAAACTCTGGTGCCGGGATGGATCGGAACACTCCGCAGCATGGAGCTCCCAAGTTAGCCTCTTCCCGGAAACCGCAGCTTCACGGTGTGAAAGCCCACCGGCCCCACGGTCGGAACTCCTTTACTGGTGATCCTCGGCAAAGTATCGCAGGCTCCACAATGGTAAAGTCCGCTCCGCGCCCGCAGCTTAAAGCTCTGGGCCGGACTCCAGGAAAGGCCGCACTACTCCACGTTGTTAGGCTGGGAGGTGGAGGGCGGGGAACCGACGCGGAGAAACATTGCATCTCCATCGAGGTAAATGACTGGAAATAGTTTCCCCTGATTCCCCCACCCCCTACATAAAACATACCAAGAAACATTGAAACAAACATTCAAGACATACTTAAAATAATAAAGCGGAGAAGTAGGCAAACAGGATGTTTGCGAGGTAGCCACAATGGTAGCGCCACCCGATAGAATAAGATTTAGTTAGATTTAGCTCTTTGGGCTAACGGAACCAAGGGATATGTGGAGAAAGCAGGAACGGGGTACTGATTGTGGATGATCCGCCATGATCACATTGAATATTGGTGCTGGCTCGAAGGGCCGAATGGCCTACTTCTGCACCTATTATCTATGTTTCTAACTGTGTACCTGCGCTGCTAGATCCCTCTGCTCCACTACACTCCCTGTTTATCTGTGACACCACCTTCAGGGGACCATATTCCTGTGCTCCTAGATCTCTCTGCCTATCCCAAAACGTCTCCCATTCCTTCTCTCCAAAGATGCTGCCCATCCTGCCTGATTACTCCAGCAGATTGTGTCTATCTTCGGTTTAAACCAGCATCTGCAGCCCTTTAGTACACATGTTGATCGGCCACTGGTGGGCAAAGGTGCGAAACCGAAGACGCTTGGACAGGTACGCACTTCCATCGGGTGGCATCATGGTGGTGGCAGCCTCGCCAGCAGCTGTGCTTTCACCTTTTTTGTTCTTTTTAGTGTGACAAAAAGTATGTTTAAATGCTTCTTAGTCTTTTTTATGTAGGGAGTGGTGGGTGGTGGGTGAGGGGGGGGGATAGGGGGAAATCGTTTCCCAGTCACTTACCTGGATGGAGATGCGTCTTTTCTCCAATTCACATCTTCTCCCCCTCGCGGCCTACCACAGCCAGAGCTTCAGCAGTGGCACAGCGCTGAATTCCATCACGGAGCGGGTGATGACTTGCCAGGGATTGCCATGTGTTGAATTGTGCTGTGTTTTGCGGAGCTTCCAGCCATGGGCAACGCTGAGTTTAATATCGCTTAGTCCTGGGATCCCTAGCCGGGGGTCACCAGTGTTGGAGCTCCGCCCAGCCTGGCCTGTGAACTTTGGAAGCCGCGGTCTCCGGTAAGAAGTGGTCAATTCGGAAGCTCCAAGCCGCTGAGTGTGTTCATCTGTTCCGACGCCGGAGCTCCAATCATCCTGGCGAGACGGCCTGAGCATCGGGCTGTCCGTAGTGGCGACTGCGGAGGGCTCAATGGCCCCGACCACGGGTGAACAAAGAGGAAGATGACTGAACTTTATTGCCTTCCCTCTCAGTGGGGAAACGTTGCTTCCACTGTGGGGGATGTTCATGTTAAATTCTATCATGTTTTGTGTTCTTTTTATTCGAATGGCTGTACGGTAACTCAAATCTCTATCAATTGGCGCATGTGACAATAAATGTAACTTGAACTTGAACTTGAACAAGACGAATTTAATAGATGTGATACAGAGCGAAATATTGTTTTCACTTCCTGACGTGGTGATACAAATGGCTACATTAGAGTTCTTAGTTCACTGGAAGTTGCACTGAAGTTCGGGTACTGACAATACTTACAGTCTCTCCAGCTCCTTTAGATCTTGAAAAGCTCCCTCTTCGATAGTAGTTACTTGGTTTACTATGAGCTGTCTGTGAAGCAGACCTCACCAGTCCTCACCAACCGGCCCCAGACTGTGAGACTCGGCCCCCACCTCTCCTCCACTCGCAGGTTGAGTACCGGTTCCCCACAGGGCTGTGTGCTAAGCCCCCTCTTATACTGTCTCTACACCTACGACTGTAGCCCGGCCCACAACAACAACCGCATCGTCAAATTTGCTGACGACACTACTGTGGTCGGACTTATTTCGAAGGGAGACGAGGCAGCCTACAGAGAGGAAGTCCTGAAGTTGACAACCTGGTGCTCAGAAAACAATCTGGCTCTGAACACCAGGAAAACAAAAGAGCTCATTGTCGACTTCAGGAGGCACAGCACCGACTTAGCCCCCCTACACATCAACGGCGAGTGTGTGGAGAGGGTCAACACCTTCCGGTTTCTCGGCGTCCATATCGCTGCTGACATCTCCTGGACGGACAACACGACAGCGGTCATCCAGAAGGCTCAGCAGCGGCTGCACTTCCTGAGGGTCCTCAGGAAGCACAACCTGGACTCTAACCTGTTGCTGACCTTCTACCGCTCGTCCATCGAGAGCCTGCTGACATACTGCATTACAGCATGGTATGGCAGCTGCACCATGGCAGACAGGGAGAGGCTTCAGAGGGTAACCAGGACAGCGCAGAGGATCATTGGCTGCCCTCTCCCCTCCCTGATGGACATCTACACCTCCCGCTGCCTTAGCAGGGCAAAGAAGATCATCAAAGACAGCTCCCATCCTGCGTTTGGACTGTTCGACCTGCTGCCCTCTGGAAGGCGCTATAGGTGCATCAAAGCCAGGACAAACAGACTCAGGAATAGTTGCTTTCCGAGAATTATATCTACTATAAATTCAAATTCACACATGCACTGACTACACCACCCAACACGGACTTCCATCTGTATATATGTATATATGTATGTAGCGCCGCAGAATTTGTGCACCTATCCCCCCCCCCCCCCCCATCTCCCTTCTGTTTTTTGTTTTTTCTGTTTCTTGTTTTTTGTGCTAAATTGTATGTATGCACTGAGTACGAGCAGCTTTCAGTTTCACTGTACATGTATAGTGACAATAAATGGCATATCTAGATGACAGAAAATTGAAGCCATGGCAACGAACACGCAGACAGACATTAACACCTCAAATGAGTGCATTTCAAACATTAGCAGCAGACTATGGACTGGCTGGTCTTTTTTCACAGCATATCGTACCGGAGTTTGAGATTTCACTTCCAATTTGCTCGACCTGCCATTGACACCTGAAACCAATCCAGTTACATGTGTAGAACTGAACACAAAGTGTGTGGTGGGGGGAGGGGAAGGTCCCTTCAGCAAGAAAACATTTTTAAAAACATCCCCAGAAACATGCTTTCGAGTTTGGGTTTGAGGCCAAAACCAAAAGATGTAAAAGAATGAAACCAAAGCGTTTATCACAAAGTTCATTTTGAACTTACAGTAGCTGGAAAACAGACAGGCTGCACGAGGAGCATTTGTGTTGAGTGGGCTCTAGAATGCCAAGCTCACCAATACTTTGGTTAATAGAAACTACATACAGCATCTACTGTGATGTTTCTGAGAAATTTCACCTGGCCAGTGGGCACATTAGGAAGTTTTTGTACCGACATGCTCATGTTCAAATATATGAGTGTGTTAACCAAGCTTGCCAAGTGTCCTGTCACACTAATATTAAATCAACAAAGCAGCATGCAACTGAATTGGGCTTTCCTGTAGCAAGATTTTTTTGCAGCATGACATACAGTGCCCTCCATAATGTTTGGAACAAAGACCCATCATTTATTTATTTGCCCCTGTACTTCACTATTCGAAATTTGTAATAGAAAAAAAATCACATGTGGTTAAAGTCCAGTCTTTCCATTACATTTGGAAACTTTTATTGCTGTTTATCAACATGAGGACCAAAGTTGTGCCAATGAAAGTCAAAGAAGCCATTATGAGACTGAAAACAAGAATACAACTGCTAGAGACATCAGCCAAATATTTGGTTTACCAAAACTAATTGTTTGGAACATCATTAAGAAGAACTGGTGAGCTTACTAATCGCAATGGGAATGTCAGGCCAAGGAAGATATCCACAGCTGATGACTGAAGAATTCTCTCTATAATAAAGAAAAATCCTCAAACACCTGTCCGACAAATCAGAAACACTCTTCAAGAGTCAGGTGTGGATTTGTCAATGACCACTGTCCGCAGAAGACTTCATGAACAGAAATACAGAGGCTACACTGCAAAATGCAAACCACAGGTTAGCCGCAAAAATAGGATGGCCAGGTTACAGTTTGCCAAGAAGTACTTAAAAGAGCAACTACATTTTTGGAAAACAGGTCTGGAATGAATAAGTCTATTGGCCAAGTATTCACATACAAGGAATTTGCCTTGGTGCTCTGCCCACAAGTGACAACATGACATACAGTGATAGTTAGGAATGACACATAAAACATTAAACATTAATAATAAAACATTATTGATTAAACATGTGATTTAAATAAAATACTAGAGCAAAAGATGAGACAGAGGATTGGGAAACTTTCATAGGACAACAGAATGATACAAAATGGGCAATATGGGCTGAAAAGATGAAGTACGAGGGGAAGCTGGCCAGGAATATAAAAAAGGACAGTAAAAACTTCTTTAGATATGTTAAGGGAAAAAGAGTAGCAAAGTCAAATGTGGGTCCCTTGAAGTCAGACACGGGTGAAATTATTATGGGTAACAAGGAAATGGCAAAAGAGTTGATCAGGTACATCGGATCTGTCTTCACTAAGGAAGACACAAACAATCTCCCAGATGTACAAGAGGACAGAGGATCTAAGGGGGTAGAGGAACTGAAATAAATTTTCATTCGGCAAAAAATAGTAGTGGGTAAGCTAATGGGACTGAAGGATGATAAATCCCCTGGGCCTGATGGTCTGCATCCCAGGGTCCTCAGGGAGGTGGCTCGAGAAATAGTGGATGCATCGGTGATCATTTTCCAATGTTCAATAGATTCAGGATCAGTTCCTGTGGATTGGAGGATAGCTAATGTTATCCCACTTTTCAAGAAAGGAGCGAGAGAGAAAACGGGGAATTACAGACCAGTTAGCCTGACTTCGGTGGTGGGAAAGATGCTTGAGTCAATTATTAAAGAGGTAATAATGTCGCATTTGGATAGCAGTAAAATGTTTAGTCCAAGTCAACATGGCTTTATGAAAGGGAAATCATGCTTGACTAATCTTCTGGAATTTTTTGAGGATGTGATAAGTAAAATGGATGAAGGGGAGCCAGTGGATGTAGTGTATCTAGACTTTCAGAAAGCCTTTGATAAGGTACTGCACGGGAGACTGATGACTAAAATTAGAGCACATGGTATTGGGGGTAGGGTGTTGACATGGATAGAAAATTGGTTGGCAGACAGGAAGCAAAGAGTAGGAGTGAACGGGTCCTTTTCAGAATGGCAGGCAGTGGCGAGTGAAGTGCCGCAAGGCTCGGTGTTGGGGCCGCAACTGCTTACCATATATATTAATGATTTGCTAGAGGGAATTAGGAGCAACACTAGCAAGTTTGCGGATGACACAAAGCTGGGTGGCAGTATGAACTGTGAAGAGAATGTAAGGAGGTTGCAGGGTGACATGGACAGGTTGAGTGAATGAGCAGATGTGTGGCAGCAGGCTGTGAAGAAAGCTAATGGAATGTTGGCCTTCATAACAAGAGGATTTCAGTATAGGAGTAAACAGGTTCTTCTGCAGTTGTATAGGGCTCTGGTGAGATCACATCTGGAGTATTGTGAACAGTTTTGGTCTCCTAATTTGAGGAAGGACATCCTTGTGATTGAGGCAGTGCAGCGTAGGTTCACGAGATTGATCCCTGGTTCACGAGCAAAAGTCCTTGTTTACCGCAGCCGGAGTCTTGTTTACCGCAGCCGAATCCACGGGCGGAGAGTGAGATCCCACCGTTCGGAGTTGATGCTGAACGGCCAGAGGTCAGGAAGCGGAGACTCCGGATTAATCTTGACGCCTTTCACCAGCGAGAAGAAGACAGGGGAATGACGAAGAGATGGCCCACAATGGGGTGGGGAGGGGGGGCTGTCGATGGCTGGTCAGCTCCAACCTTGCATCCCACCCCAAGAATGGACACTGCATTCTTGACAGGGCACAAGGGGAGCTTATATTCGGAACACTTCTCCATCCGTTTCCCACTACAGATGGCTGACCTGCTAAGTTCTACCGGCACTTTGGAGGGGAATGGACAGATAATGTGGTGGGTCCAAACCCTTCTTTGGATTGAAGGAGTCAGGGAAGAGAGCTGGAAAAAAGAGATTGGGCCGGAACAGACTCCGCGACTTGATTGGAGGGGAGGGGGGAGGATGGGAGGGGGGGGGGGAGGGGTGCCTCATTATTTTGGAGAAATCGATCTTCATGTCATTGAGCTGTAAGGTGCTGTTCCTCCAGTTTGCGTGTCATCTCACTGGCAATGAAGGAGGCCCAGGACAGAAAGATCACTGTGGGAGTGGGAAGGGGAGTTAAAATGGTTGGCAACCGGGGAGATCCAGCAGGTCTTGGCGGACCGAGCACAAGTGTAGGGTGAAATACACGCCTAGTCCAGATACAAGGAACAGCAGATGCTAGTTTACAAAAGGAGACACAATCTCCTGGAGTAACTTGCACTTCTGGAGAGCATGGACAGGCAACATTCTAGGTCAGGATCCTTCTTCAGACTAATTGGAGAGGGTGGGGGGGAGGAAACTGGAAAAGAGAGATGGTTGCTGGTCAAACCATGGGAAGTGATAGGTGGACATAAACCCTGGAGTAATTCAGCGGGACAGTCAGCACCTCTAGAGAGAAGGACTAGAAGGGCCGAGATGGCCTGTTTCCGTACTGTAATTATTATATGGTTATATGGAGTGTGTGCCGTTTCAGGTTGAGACCTTTCTTCAGAAGTGATAGGTGGATATAGGTGAGGGAGACACAAGAAACTCCAGATGCTGGAATCTTGCATAGAACACAATTTAGTTAGATGCACAGAATCTCTTGCCCGGAGTGGGGAAATCAAGGACCTGAGGACATGGGTTCAAGGTGAAGGGGAAAAGATTTAATAGGGATCTGAGGTAACTTTATCACACAATGTGGTGGGTGGGAGGAACAAGCTGCCAGAGGAGGTGGTTGAGGCAGAGACTATCCCAACATGGACCAAACACAGGCAGGTGGGACGTGTAGCTGGGACATGTTGGTTGGTGTGGGCAAGTTGGGCTGAAGGGCCTGTTTCCACATTGTAACACTCTTTGACTCTAACACAAAGTGCTGCAGTAACTCGGCGGTTCAAGCAGCATCTGTGGAGAAAATGGATAGGTGATGTTTCACTGAGTGCTGGAGTAACTCAGCGGGACAGGCAGCATCTCAAGTTCAAGTTCAAGTGAGTTTATTGTCATGTGTCCCTGATAGGACAATGAAATTCTTGCTTTGCTTCAGCACAACAGAACATATGAATAAATAAACTGATAAAGTGCAAATAACAGATAATGGGTTATTAATGTTCAGAGTTTTGTCTGAGCCAGGTTTAATTGCCTGATGGGCTAAGAGATTAGTTAAAACAAATGTAGGTCCCTTGCAGTCAGAAACAGGTGAATTGATCACGGGGAACATGGACATTGCAGCCCAATTGAATAACTACTTTGGTTCCGTCTTCACTAAGGAAGACATAAATAATCTGCCGGAAATAGCAGAGGTCCGCGGATCTATTGAGATGGAGGAACTGAGTGAAATCCAGGTTAGCCAGGAAGTGGTGTTAGGTAAATTGAATGGATTAAAGGCCAATAAATCCCCAGGGCTGCATCCCAGAGTACTTAAGGAAGTAGCCCCAGAAATAGTGGATG
Source organism: Leucoraja ocellata (assembly GCA_036785375.1). NCBI lineage: Eukaryota > Metazoa > Chordata > Chondrichthyes > Rajiformes > Rajidae > Leucoraja > Leucoraja ocellata. Next base: position 942,941 of record JAWMAR010000536.1, on the reverse strand, counting down.
CATTAGTGATAATTTTTAAAAACTCTTTAGATTCTGCAGTAGTTCCTGAGGATTGGAGGGTAGTTAATGTAACCCCAATTTGTTTAAATGGAGGGAGAGAAAACGTGGAATTACAGACCAGTTAGTCTAACATCGGTAGTGGGGAAAATGCTAGAGTCAATTATTAAAGATGGGATAGCAGCACATTTAGAAAGTGGTGAAATCATTGGGCAAAGTCAGCATGGATTTATGAAAGGTAAATCATGTCTGATGAATCTTATAGAATTTTTCGAGGATGTAACTAGTAGAGTGGATAAGTGAGAATCAGTGGATGTGTTATATCTGGACTTTCAGAAGGCTTTCAACAAGGTCCCACATAAGAGATTAGTATACAAACTTAAAGCACATGGTATTGGGGGTTCAGTATTGATGTGGATAGAGAACTGGCTGGCAAACAGGAAGCAAAGAGTAGGAGTAAACGGGTCCTTTTCAGAATGGCAGGCAGTGACTAGTGGGTTACCGCAAGGCTCATTGCTGGGACCCCAGCTATTTACAATATATATTAATGATTTGGATGAGGGAATTGAATGCAACATCTCCAGGTTTGTGGATGACATGAAGCTGGGGGGCAGTGTTAGTTGTGAGGAGGATGCGATGAGGCTGCAAGGTGACTTGGATAGGCTGGGTGAGTGGGCAAATGCATGGCAGATGCAGTATAATGTGGATAAATGTGAGGTTATCCACTTTGGTGGCAAAAACAGGAAAGTAGACTATTATCCAAATGGTGGCTGATTAGCAAAAGGGCAGATGCAACGAGACCTGGGTGCCATGGTACACTAGTCATTAAATGTAGACATGCAGGTGCAGCAGGCAGTGAAGAAAGCAAATGGTATGTTAGCATTCATAGCAAAATAATACAATATAATATACAATATACATTTAATTGTCATTTGGACCCCTTGAGGTCCAAACGAAATGCCGTTTCTGCAGCCATACATTACAAACACATAGACCCAAGACACAACATAATTTACATAAACATAAACATCCATCACATCGCTGTGATGGAAGGCCAAAAACACTTATCTCTCCACTGCACTCTCCCCCCCCCCCCCCGATGTCAGAGTCAAAGTCAAAGCCCCCGGCTGGCGATGGCGATTGTCCCGCGGCCATTAAAGCCACGCCAGGTGATGCGAGGTCGCACACCGGGTCTTGGTGTTAGAGACCCCGGCGTGCGCTCGCAGAGTCCTGCGGCCATTCCAAGCCGCGCGGGGCAGTGATGTTAGGCCCCGCTCCAGGAGCTCTTCAACCCCGCAACTCGGGCGGGGGAAGTCGCCGTTGCGAGAGCCCTGAAAAGCGGTCTCCCTCCAGGGAGCCGCGGGCTCCCGGTGCCGCCGTCCACCAGACCTGCCGTTGGAGCCTCCGACTCTCCGGTAGCAGCAGCAGCAGCAGCAGCAGCAGCAGCATCAGCGCTCCTCCACCGCTCCACCCGCTCCGGACTCGGCCAGCCCCGCGACGGCGACGGTGAGTCGTAGCACCAGAGTCCCCGGCTTCTTCCTGTTGGAGGCCGCTCCTCGTTGCGGCCCCAACGACAACGGAAACCCGACGAAAAAAGGTCGGGTCTCCAGTGCAGGGAGAGATTTAAAAAGTTTCCCACCCCACCCCCACCCCCCCACACACACACACCCCAACAAAAAATAACAAAAACTACATTAAAACACAGACAGAAAATAATAAACCGCGGACAGACTGCAGAGGCCGCTGCTGACCAGAGTCGCGCCGCCCACCGGACCTTCCTTCCATCGAGGGGATTTGAGTATAGGAGCAGGGAGGTTCTACTGCAGTTGTACAGGGTCTTGTTTAAGGATAAAGGGGAAATCCTTTAGGACTGAGATGAGAAAAACATTTTCACAAAGAGAGTGGTGAATGTCTGGAACTCTCTGCCACAGAACGTAGTTGAGGCCAGTTCATTGGCTATATTTAAGAGGGAGTTAGTTGTGGCTCAAGGGATCAGGGGATATGGAGAGAAGGCAGGTACAGGATACTGAGTTGGATGATCAGCCATGATCATATTGAATCGCGGTGCAGGCTCGAAGGGCCGAATGGCCTACTCTGGCACCTATTTTCTATGTTTCTATGGCTGTGGGGAAGTAGCTATTCCTGAACCTGGTCGTTGCAGTCTTCAGGTTCCTGTACCTTCTACCTGAAGGTAGCAGGGAGATGAGTGTGTGGCCAGGATGGTGTGGGTCCTTGATGATACTGCCAGCCTTTTTGAGGCAGCGACTGCGATAAATCCCCTCGATGGAAGGAAGGTCAGAGCCGATGATGGACTGGGCAGTGTTTACTACTTTTTGTAGTCTCTTCCTCTCCAGGGCACTCAAGTTGCCGAACCAAGCCACGATGCAACCGCTTAGCATGCTCTCTACTGTGCATCTGTAGAAGTTAGAGAGAGCCCACCTTGACAAACCGACTCTCCTTAATCTTCTCAGGAAGTAGAGGCACTGATGAGCTTTCTTGATAATTGCATCAGTGTTCTCGGACCAGGAGAGATCTTCAGAGATGTGTACGCCCAGGAATTTGAAGCTCTTGACCCTTTCAGCCATTGACCCGTTGATATAAACGGGACTGTGGGTCCCCACCCTACTCCTTCCAAAGTCCACAATCAGTTCCTTGGTTTTGCTGGTGTTGAGGGCCAGGTTATTGTGCTGGCACCATATGGACAGTTGCTCGATCTCCCTTCTGTACTCAGACTCATCCGCATCAGTGATACATCCCACAACAGTGGTGTCGTCAGTGAACTTGATGATGGAGTTCGCACTGTGACTGGCTACGCAGTCATGAGTATAGAGTGAGTACAGCAGGGGGCTGAGCACGCAGCCTTGAGGTGCTCCCGTGCTGATTGCCTACGCTGCACTCCCTCAATAGCAAGAAAGTCTACACACAATACTCCAGGTGTGCTCTCACCTGTAAAACTGCAGAACGACATATTTGCTCCTATACTCAACTCCTCTTGTTATGACGTCTTTCAAATAATAGTGCTGGAGTAACACCTTACACTTCCTTATCTCTGTCTCCCTCTCCTGTGACTCTCAGTCTGAAGGTTCCATCTCTCCAGAGATGCTGCCTGTCCCAAAGAGTTACTCCAGCATTTTGTATCTGTCTCTGGAGAACATGGATAGGGGACATATTTTGGGTCACGACCCTTCTTCACACCTGAAACATTGCCTATTCACGTCGACCTGCTGCCTGACCTGCTCAGTTACTCCAGCACTCTGTGAAACATCATCTATCCATGTTCTCCAGCACTTTGTGTTTTTTTGTGTGTGAACCAGCACCAGCCCAGGCCATCCTTGACTCCCACACGGACATTGACTTTTATACATCCTCTGTTTTGGACTTTATCAACTCCACCATTAACAGTGTCACCTCCCTCAAACGGGTGACCATATTCCTGAATCAGAAGCCATGGATGAACAGCGAGGTCAGGCTACTGCTGAAAGCACGGGACACCGCTTTCAGGTCAGGCGATGCTCGAGCCTACAGTTCATCCAGGGATAACCTGAAGAGGGGCATCAAGAAGGCCAAGCACTGCGATAAGCTAAGGATTAAGGAGCACTTCAACAACAACTCTGACCCCCGACGCATGTGGCAAGGCATCCAGGCCATCACAGACTATAGACCCACCAACACCACCCCCACATCCAGCGAAGCCTCGTTCTTGGAGGAGCTTAACCACTTCTATGGCCACTTTGACAGGGACAACCTAGAGACAGCTATCAAGGCTGTGCTCCCTGCTGATCACCAGCCCCTCACACTCACCCCCTACGACATGTACGTGGCACTGAGCAGGGTTAATGCACGTAAGGCTGCTGGCCCTGATGGCATCCCCGGGCACGTCCTCAAGGCCTGTGCTGCGCAGCTGACAGACGTCTGGACTGACATCTTCAACCTGTCACTTGCCCAAGCAGTTGTCCCCACGTGCCTTAAAACCACCTCCATCGTGCCGGTGCCAAAACACTCCACTGCGGCAAGCCTCAACGACTTCCGCCCAGTTGCACTTACCCCCATCATCACCAAGTGCTTCGAGAGGCTGGTCCTGGCACACCTCAAAGGCTGCCTACCCCCCACACTGGACCCCTATCAGTTCGCCTACCGCAAGAACAGGAGTACGGAGGATGCCATCTCAACGGCACTTCACTCCGCCCTCTCCCACCTCGACCACAGAGACACTTACGTAAGAATGCTGTTCATCGATTACAGCTCAGCATTCAACACCATTATCCCCTCAAAACTGATCACCAAACTCGGTGACCTGGGCATTGACTCCTCCCTCTTAACTGGATACTGGACTTTCTAACTAAGACCTCAGTCTGTTAGGTCAGACAACCACACCTCTTCAACCCTCACCCTGAACACCAGCGTTCCACAGGGCTGTGTGCTGAGCCCCGTCCTCTACTCCCTCTTCACCTACAACTGCACACCTGTACATGGTACTAACACCATCATCAAGTATGCAGATGATACAACGGTGATTGGCCTCATCAGCAACAACGATGAGTCGGCCTATAGGGAGGAGGTCCAGCTCCTAGCAGCATGGTGCGCTGACAACAACCTGGCCCTTAACTCCAAGAAGACCAAGGAGCTCATTGTGGACTTCAGGAAGTCCAGGGGCGGCACGCACACTCCCATCCACATCAACGGGACGGAGGTGGAACGTGTTTCCAGCTTCAGGTTTCTGGGGGTCAACATCTCCGATGACTTCTCTTGGACCCACAATACCTCAACTCTGGTCAAGAAGGCTCACCAGCGTCTCTTCTTCCTGAGGAGAGTAAAGAAGGTCCATCTGTCTCCTCAGATTTTGGTGAACTTCTAACGTTGCACCATCGAGAGCATCCTTACCAACTGTATCACAGTATGGTATGGCAAGTGCTCTGCCTCCGACTGGAAAGCACTGCAGAGGGTGGTGAAAACTGCCCAACGCATCACCGGTTCCTCGCTCTCCCCCATTGAGTCTGTCCAGAGCAAGCGTTGTCTGCGAAGGGCGCTCAGCATCGCCAAGGACTGCTCTCACCCCAACCATGGACTGTTTACCCTCCTATCATCCGGAAGGCGCTACAGGTCTCTCTGTTGCCGGACCAGCAAGTCCAGGAACAGCTTCTTCCCTGCGGCTGTTACACAACATAACTCTGCACCTTGGTGATTGCCAGTCACCCCCCCTGGACACTCCTTCCTCCATAAAAATTGCACTATTGCTAATGTATGTACATATATATATTTTACTGTTCCATTATTCTATGTTCGCTCTACTGGATTAACTGCATTCCGTTGTCTCTGTACTGTACACTGCACAATGACAATAAAGATTGAATCTGAATCTGAATCTGAGTCGGCCTCTTCTTACCGGAGACCACGGGCTTCACTGTGTTAAAGTCCACAGATTGGAGCTCTTCACAGACGATTCTCAGCAAAGGATCGCAGGCTCCGCCATATTAAAGTCTGGGCACCCGCGGCTTGAAGCACTGGGCAGGTCTTCAGGAAAGGCCACACCACTCCACATTGTTAGGCCGGTGGAGGGGGGGGGGGGGGGGGCGGAGATACGATATGGAGAAAAATCGCATCTCCTTCGAGGTAAGTGAATTCCCCCCTCATCGCCCACATTAAACAAACCAAGACACACAAAAACATATTTTAAAACATACTCAAAATAATAAAAACAGTAGAAGGGACAGATAGACCGTTGGCGAGGCAGCCTGTGCTGGTGGAGCCACCCGGTTGACACTGATTATTTAGGGGCCTATCTACATTTTATTTGCATTAAAAAAAAATATTTATTTCATTGGATACAACGGCTCTAGCGGGTTAACGAGCAAAAGTCCTTGTTTACCTCGGCCAGAATCTTGCGGGTGGCCAAATGCGGAGAGCGAGTTCTCACCGCATTCTCGACAGGGCCAGGGGAGCTGATATTCGGAACACTTCTCCATCCGTTTGCCACCACGGACGGCTGACCTGTTGAGTTCTACCGGCACTTTGGAAGGGAATTGGACTTGATAGGCATGTGTCGGGTCATTGGACTGGAGTCGGGAGAGAAAGATGGAAAAAAGAGATGGGGTCGGGACTTGATTAAGAGTGGGGGGTGGGGGGGGGGGGGGGGGGGGGGAGAGGGTGTCCTTAATCTGGAGAATTCAATCGTCATGTCACTCGGCTGTAAGCTATGAGGTGCTGTTCCTCCAGTTTGCATGTCACCTCACTGTGGCAATAGAGGAGGCCCAGGACAGAAAGACCAGTGTGGGAGTGAGAAGGGGAGTTAAAATGTTTGGCAACCGGGACATTCAGCACAAGTGTAGGATGAAATGCACGCCTAGTCTAGATACAATGAGCAGCAGATGCTGGTTTACAAAAAGAGGCACAATCTCCTGGATTAACTTGCACATCTGGAGAGCATGGACAGGCAACATTCTAGGTCAGGACCCTTCTTCAGACTGCTTGGTGTGGGGGTGGAGAAAGTTGGTTAGGAAAGGTGGGGGCTGGACAAAGCCTGGCAAATGATAGATGGACACAAAATGCTGGAGTAGCTGAGCAGGACAGGCAGCATCTCTGGAGAGAAGGAATGGGTGATGTTTCAGGTTGAGACCCTTTTTCAGAAGTGATAGGTGGATATAGGTGAGGGAGAGACAAAAAATTGCAGATGCTGGAATCTTGCATAGAACACAATTTAGTTAAATGCACAGAATCTTTTGCCCAGAGATCACGGTGAAGGGGAAAGATTTAATAGTAATCTGAGGGATATTTTTTTCACACAAAGGATGGTGTGTGTATGGAACAAGCTGCCAGAGGAGGTAGTTGAGGCTGGGACTATCCCAACATTTGAGAAACAGTTAGCTGGGACATGTTCGTTGGTGTGGGCCAGTTGGGCCAAAGAGCCTATTTTCACACTGTATCACTCTACGACTAACACAAATGTTGCAGTAACTCGGCGGGTCAGGCATCATCTCTGGGAACATGGATAGGTGACATTTCACTAAGTGCTGGAATAACTCAGCGGGACAGGTAGCATCTCTGGAGAGAAGGAACGTGAACGTGACGGCAGCGACAGCTGTAGTGGGGGGCAAAGATACTAGGTGCGGGTGACGGAGGGTCGGAGTGAATGATGGGCCCCACAAAGCAGCAGCGACGCCGGCTCCACCTTCTCCTCCTCCCGCCCACCCTGATAGTGGCTACCGCGTGCCACTCCGCCAACGGCGATAACCGCTTTCAAAACAAACCCTCCCGCATGCCATGGGGGAGGCCCCCTTCCGCCATCTGAAGCGCCTGCACTGCTTGGCCGCACTTTCCTGTTGGCTGGCGGAGGAGGGGCAGTGGCGAGGATATCCCAACTGCCTCCCCCTTTGGTGGCGGCACTTGGCAGTGGACAGGGACAGCCCATGTAGCGGGGCGATGATGCCGGTGTTGTCCGAGGAGCACTGACCTTCCTTCCTCCCCACCTCCCCTCTCTCTCTCTCTCTTGTACACCCCTCTTAACCTGGGACCCCTCCTCTCCATCCAACATTGATCCCCATTCCCGCCTCTAATCAGTCCTCACTGACATCCCCTGTGCTCTCCTCCCCCATCTACCCCCCCCCCCTCCGATCTATTCAACCTACACTGATCACCCTATCCACCTCGCGTTGATTCTCCACCCCATCCATCCTACACTGGTCCCATAATTCATCCTGTACTGACCCCCCTTCCCATCCATCCTGTAGTGATCCTCCAATTCATCCCGCACTGACCCCCCCTCCATTTATCCTGCACCGATCTCCCCATCCACCCTGTAGTGATCTCTCCATTCATCTTTTACTGGTTACCCATTCATCCTGTACTGCTCCCCCATCCATCCTGCACTGATCTCCCGATCAATCCTGTACTGACCTCCCCCTCCATTTATTCTGCACCGATCCCCCCCCATCCATCCTGGTTGTGATCCCCATCCATCCTGTACTGATCTCATTCATCTGTAGTGATCCCTCCATTCATCCAGCACAGACCCTCCGATCCACTGTACTGACCTCTCCCCCCCCCCCCCCCATTCATCCTGCGCTGATCCTCCCATTCATCCTGTACTGAGTTCATTAAAGAATGGGCTGAAGAAAGGACTCGACCCGAAACGTTGCCTATTTCCTTCGCTTCATAGATGCTGCCTTACCTGCTGAGTTTCTCCAGCATTTTGTCTAACCCCATTCATCCTGCACTGATCAACCCCATCCATCCTGCACGGATCCCTCCCACCTCGTCCATCCCGTATTGATCCTCCATTCAACTCCACTGACATCCCCCAGTGCTCTCCCTCACAATTTACATACTCCAACCAACACGCACTAATTCACCTGCCTCAATCCATCCATTACGCACCAATTGCCTTCTCAACCCCCCCCCCATTTATCCAGCCTGCAATTATTCACACATCCCCCCCCGACCCTATTGTGCTGGGAATGTCTTCAGAGCGAACATTGACTATCAACCTGTATCAATAAATCCTGGACTACGGAATGCAATCAAATGTGTTTAATTCCCAATGTTATTATTTGTTTTAATCCATAAAGATGGATTAAGTAAATTGTGAACATGTGAATCATTAAAACCGCAGTGTTCAACTGTCACTGCTGCCGTTGACACGTTATTACAGAATTCATTTTAATGGCAAATCAATGTCCTTAATATGGAGTATCAGTACTGTAGTTATTTAATGAGCAACATTCACAACTATACATTGGATTTATTCAGATTTTACTTCTACAGTCGGTCATATACATCAAAAATTTGGTCAGGAGATATTTCAGTAGAAATTGTAACGTTAATTCTGAAGTGGGAATGATGGAAACGGCGTTTATCAATAATTTCTTTAAAAATCTGGTGTGTACAAACTGGATATCTTCATATGTTCACAACACTTACATCTAATCTGAATGTCCGGTAATGAGGCATTTTGACACCTTTAAACATATTTCCAAAAGAACATTTGCTGCAGTTATGTCCTTTGGCCATCTCTTGTCAATTAGTGTAATGTTTAACCTGTCAGATGGGTATAGTCCGTTTTAACAGCTATTATCTTAAAATTCCTTTAGAAATTTCCTTGCAACCTGTATATTTTGTTGTGAATAAATTATGTGGGAAGCGAGTGTTTCTGTACCAATAGCAATAACGACCCATGCTATGGCCATGTCATGATAATGTTCGGTCCTTCACAGAAAACATGCTTGCATCAATCTGTAGTGGCATGGTTAAGCATATATGTTACCATGGTCCAGGATTATTGATACAGGTGATATTACGCTGAATAATCCAACACATTTTTGTTTAGAAGTGAAAAAAAAATAGAAATTGCATCAATGTCTAAAAAGAGTTGAGATACTATATTATAATTTTGCTGCATGTCATTGTGGATATATCATGTCTTCATTGGTGAATATGTTTAGTTTGTGACTTATTTGAAGCAGAAATAATATGTGAATGCTTCATTGACCATAATTCCGACTGGTAACTACGCACTTCGTCCAAGCACATTATCGCACGCGTCATGCAAGCCATCTTAAATGACCACCTAAACTGTCATTTGACAACCTAAAAAACTGCCTAGGTTGCCCGGCTGGAAACAGGGAAAAAAAGTTAAGTGAGAGCCCTGGAGAAGGAATGGGTGACGTTTCGGGTCGAGACTGAAGAGGGTCTCAACCTGAAACGTTACCCATTCCTTCTAGCATTTGTGCTTACCTAAACAGCGCCTATCCACGTCACAATGTGCCAGCAGGCTGGAGGAGCGGGCAAAGGCCTTGCCAGAGCGGGCAGGTGAAGGGGCACTTTCAAAGCGGGTGAAGCCCTTACCACAACACAGGCAGGGTAAGAGACGCTCATCGTTGTGGGCACGCCGGTGCTGCAACAGGCTGGGTGAAACCCTTGCCGCACTCAGCACCTCAAAGGGTCTCTCTCCGCTGTTGTATCCACTGGTGCTCCTGCTGCCCCCGTGCGCTCTTGAAACTGCGTTGGGGGCAGCTGCTCGCCGGCGTGAGTCCGCCGGTGCTGCCGCAAACCCCCGCGAGCTGTCAAACACCTCACTGCAGTACGGGCAGTCGTAGCACTGGCCACTGGTGTGCACGACCTGGTGAGGCAGGTCGTGGGAGGCCATGGCAAAGCCCTCTCCACACACCGGGCTGGGGATGGGACGGTCGCCAGCGTGTACCCGCTGATGGGACAGCAGCTTGGTGGCGTGGTGAAGCCCTTGTTGCAGTGGGTGCAGGTGTAGGGGCGCTCGCCGGTGTGGAGGTGCTGGTGCTCCAGCAGCCTGGTGGAGCGGGTGAAGCCCTTGCCGCAGTCGCTGCATGTGTAGGGCCGCTCCCCGGTGTGTAGGCGTCTGTGCATCTTCAGTTCTGCCGAAGACTTGAAAGCCGTGGCCGCAGTCGGAGCAGGTGAAGGGCCGCTCACCGCTGTGCACCCGCAGGTGCCGTCGTAGCCCCTTCGACCCGGTAAAGCCCTTGCCACAGGTGGAGCAGCTGAAGGGCCTCTCGTCCGTGTGCACTCGCTGGTGGACCTTCAGCGCCCGCGCCGTCTTGAAGCTCTTGCCGCAGTCGGAGCAGCAGAATGGGTGTTCTCCGGTGTGCTCGCGCCGGTGGGTCTCCAGCTCGCTCGGGCACTGCCCGGCCTTGCCACACACGTCGCACTCATAACGCTTCTCCATCTTGTGCCCCGTCATGTGGTCCTCGAAGCTCTGAGCTGATGGGGGGGGGCTCACCGGCACCCTGGCCATCCTCAATGGCCGCTCACATTCCCGTCTCTCCGTCCACAGCAACGGCTCCTAAACCCTGCAGGAGGGGAACACAGAGGGTCAACAAGCTGGCAACAGGACATTACTAATGTGTGCACATTACTAGTGTTTGAAGGGAGGGAGGGAAGAGGGTGAATGGGTCAGGGGGCATGGGGGGAGGAGGGGGTGATGGGGAGGAGTGAGGGGGGTTGTCGGAGGGTGGGGGCGCCGATCATCCGGGAACTGCGGGAGGGGCGAGGAGGGAGAAGTGGTGAGGAGGCTAAGGGAAGGAGAAAGGGGGATGAGGAGGGTGCAAGTGAGGGGAGGGGAGAAGGGGCGAGTGTGAGGGGAAAGGGGAGGAGGGGGGTGAGGGAGAGAGGAGGGGTGAGGGGAAGAAGGGAGGGGTGAGGGGAAGGGGGTGAGGGGAAGAAGTGAGGGGTGAGGAAGAATGGGGAGAGAAGGGGGAGGGGAAGAAGGGAGCTAGAGTGAGGAGGCGTGGGAGAAGGGGAGGCGCTCCGACCTAAGGGTGCCGACCATCCGGGCACCGCGTCGAGCCACCTGCCCGCACAACTGCCAGCCAGCCACCCTGCGCTGTGACGTACCCCCTGCCCGGCACCGTGAGGTCTGCCATATGCACGGCGCGCACAACTGGTGTCCTAACATCACCCTCAATTCGAGAGGGACTGCCGGCACCGCCCACCGGTGATTGGTGCTGAGTCACGTGGGGGGGGGGGGGGGGGGGGAGGTGGCATGCATCATGGGAAGGTCACGGAGTGCTGGAGCAACTCAGCGGGTTGGGCTGCGTCCATGGAGAACGTGGATATGTGACGTTTCACAGAACGATAGACAATAGGTGCAGGAGTAGGCGTTCGGCCATTCAAACCATCACGGCTATTCAATGCGATCATGGCTGATCATCCCGAATCAGTACCCCGTTCCTGCTTTCTCCCCATATGCCCTGATTCCATTAGCTCGAAGAGCTAAATGTAACTCTTTCTTGAAAACATCCAGTGAATTGGCCTCCACTGCCTTCTGTGGCAGAGAATTCCATTGGTGTGATAAAGATTCTGGGTGATAAAGTGTTTCCTCGTCTCAGTCCTAATTGGCCAAAACCCCTTATTCTGAAACTGCGATCCCTGGTCTTGGACTACCTCAACATCGGGAATATTGACTAGTAGCCAAGTGTCCCGAAACCTGAAACGTTGCCCATATTTTCCCCCAGCACTTTGTGCCTATCTTTGGCAGACATAAGGAACTGCAGATGCTGGTTCAAACACGAAAAGACGCAGAGTGCTGGAGTAACACAGCAGGTCAGGCAGCGTCTCTGGTCAATGTGGACAGGCGACATTTCACGTCTGCAGAAGGGTCGTGACCAAAAAACGTCCCCTTTCTGTGTTCTCTACAGACGCTGCCTGACCTGCTGAGTGACTCCAGCACTGTGTGACCTTCTTCCCGTGATGCATGCCGCCCCCCACGTGAGTCTGTGCAATGGATGGGGGCTGTGCATGCGGATGATGTCACGGCGCAGGCCGGCTCACGTGCGGGCGTGAGGCTTGGCGCGGGGCCCGGATGTTCAGCACCCCCAGGTTGGTGCAGCGCCCCTCACCCTACTTCACCCTCTCCCTCCACTCCACTCACCCTCCCCCACTTCCTCCCCACCCCTATACAACCACTCTCATCCTCCTGCGCTCCAAGGATTAGAGACCCAGCCTCCTCAACCTCTCCCTGTAGCTCACACCCTCTAGTCATTTGTTTAAGAAGGAACTGCAGATGCTGGTAAATCGAAGGTAGACAAAATTCTGGAGAAACTCAGTGGGTGAGGCAGCATCAATGGAACAAAGGAAATAGGCAATGTTTCGGGTCGAAGCCTTTCTTCAGACTGAAGTGAGGGGGGGGGGGGAGGAAATGGAGAGGGGGAATGGTTGAGGGTGTGGGGGAAGTGGGGGAGGGTGAAATTCTCCAATTTCAGGTAGTCCTCACTGTCTCCTCCCCTTCTCAGCTCTCCCTCAGTCCTCTGGCTCCACCTCTTCCTTTCTTCTTCCCTCCCCACCCTCACTTCAGTCTGAAGCCATAGGATCTTTGGTTTCGACCCGAAACGTCACCTATTTCCTTCGCTCCATAGATGCTGCCTCACCACTTAGTTTCTCCAGCATTTGTGTCTACCTGCTAGACCTTTGTCTTCTCCACAGATGATACTGATGATTTCCCCCCTTCCCCCCGAGAGGCGGGTCCGGTTCTCGCTGAGGGGGGAAGGGGAGGACGGTGGAAGCGAGAGGGTGGGGAGGAAGGGTGGGATGAGTAAGAGTGGGGGTGAGTGAGAGTGGGGGTGAGTGGGAAGGGTGAGGGGGTGAGTGAGAGTGGAGGTGAGTGTGTGTGTGAGTGGGAAGGGTGAGGGGGGAGTGAGAGTAGGGGCGAGTG